>CM033726.1:45514666-45835658 GCA_019671005.1 Hibiscus mutabilis | reverse complement strand
AAGATCCTTTTACTTAGATTTTTTGATCTACAATTGATTATTTGACTTTGACTTAAAACCTTAATGAAATCTGTGTTTCCCTTTAGCTTTAAACAATCCATTGGGAGAAATCACAATGGGGGAAAGGGGCCCGGGGTGGATCTCCTCTATTGAATGGTTCTTTATTGATTTTCCCCAAGTATTTGATCCTGATTTAGGTTTATAGTCTGATTTTGTTTTTTTATATTAAATTAATTGATTTAATTGGGTAAAATTGATGAAATAGTGAAAGATCTGAATTGGATCTGTTTTCTCCCAAAGGATGATTGATTTTGAACATATTATGATGTATACAATGTTGATAAGTCGTTTTGTTAAATAGAATCTCGAAACTCGAATCTCATTTATTTAGGTTGTTAGACTGTTTTTGTGGAGTTGCGGTGGTTGTTTGCCGTTGGAGGCGTTAGCTGTTTCTGATTCTGTTTAATGCTTTGATGATAAAATTAAAGTAGGCTGAGCGGCGTTGGCTTGGGTTATGAATCGCGTTTTGCAGGTTTTCGTTGTTGTGGAGGTTAATTGCCAGAGTTTTGCAAATCCGGAAGGATTGTGGTTTGATTTTTAGAATGCATTATGATGCATTAATCCTCTATTTTTGTGTGGTAAAAAGTGGGAGGTTGATCCGGAAGTGTTGAGAAGGAGGCTCAGATAATTTGTTGGGAATATTGGCGAATCGAGATTTATGTGGGACGTTGCTTGAAAATGGTTTAAAGCTGCTGATGTTTGAAAGAGTTTTGGGAGAGTTAAGGTAGAGTTTGGGAATGTTACCAGCTGAAGGGAAAGTGGTTTTATCTCTCATAAAGCAGTTTGAAATGGTTTTATGCGCTTGTTTTGATTTTCATTGTACCTCCCATTTAAGCTTTGATTTAGATTGATTTTTTTTTAAGCATGTTTTTAAGGTTTTAATGAAGTGATCTTGTAAGTATGGTATATTTTGTGTTTTGCAGGTTGTTTCGGGGAAAAGGGGCGGTTGTTTTTGGAAAGGGCATTTTAATGCTTGTTAAAAAATGAGGTAAATGTTATTTGGTTTTACGGCACCAAGGATTGATTTTTGAGTTGTTTTTGATAACGGGTTTGGTTTTTTTTGGGAGTTATAGTTTAGTGATTGAAACGCGAAGCTTATAGCCGATCCCTGGGCTTGAGAGTTGCACGGGGGGGGATTTATTTACGCTTTGGGACGCGAGGGAGACTTATGCGTTACAAGTGAATCTTATTACGTTGATTAGAAGGTAGGGGTGTGATTATGCATCGATCTCATGTTCGGGTTATTAGGATGGGGAAAATTTCTGGATTTTCACATTAAAGGTTATGGGTGTTGTGTTTTAAAGATCGAAAGGTGGTGTCCTATTAAGTTGAGGTGTAGGTTTTTTAGAGGCAGCAATTTTGTAAATTTTGGTAATGCAAGATTTATCGAGGTTTGAAAGGGGATTGTTGGTGGTTGGATATAGGGTTTGGGATTTTTTTCGATGCATGGTAGGGCCCCGGGGGTTGGAAGCGACTTTTTTCAGGTGTTGCAAACGGAGGATACGAAGGAAAGGAAGAATCACTGGGGATTTTGGGTTGCCTTGGCACCACCGGGCCAAGTTGAAATGGCAGGTGTGACCCGCTATGCTTAAGTATTTTTTTGGAATAGTGGCAGATTTATATATTGTGGGGGTTAGTGCATTTGTGCGGGGGAATTTCGAGTTCATAGTCCCGATGAAGATTCGTGGGTTATAGGAGAAATTTGGTGAGTTGTTGTTTTGGTTAAACTATCCTGTTAGGGGGTTAGAGCATGGAATCATGTTTTAAAGATGAGTTGGGCTGTATATCACAAAGCCTGGGGGAAAATGTGAAAGGACATGCCTGGATTTTCTTTATTCAGTTTTCCGCAAAATGCATGTGGACCGTATGGGACGCGGTTGAGAAACGACGCTCGAGGGGCTAAAATTAGGGAAAAATACTTTCCCAAAGTCCATGTGGAAAGGCACCCGTAGAAGATAGGATGTGGCGCTGAGAGGTTTTTTATCCGAAATTCACGCCAGGGACGAGCGGTTAAAGTGGGGTCAATGGCCTGATTAAAGAAAAAAAATTGAAAGATTTAGATTAGATTTTGTAATGCAAGTTATTAGGGACTGGTAGAACGATTTATGTCATTTGTATTTTGTATTTTTGACCGGTGGAAATTTTGAGACCCAGTACTGTGAGATCTTAAATCTGCGCGCGGAGGTCGTAAATGGTTGGCCTTGCCCGGGGTTATGACACGTTGTTAGTGCCGCCCAAGCTTCCCGATGTGAGAAGTTTTCCTTTTTAAGTGCATTTGGGGACGAAATTTCAAGGGGGAGTTGTACACCTCGTTTTTTGGGCCCCCCACAGGTTTGTTATCTGTGGATGGTTGAGATTTGAGTCGGATTCGGGAATTTTATTTTTTTGGGGTAAAATATGGAAAAAGGCTAAAAATCATGTTTTAATATATGATTAATATTGGGGGAACTAATTTTCGAAAAATGATTTGAGGTATGATATTTTGGGAGGACCAAAAAGCAATGTTTGAAAACCTTAAACCCACTAAATGAAAAAGGGGCAAATTTTAGAATATGAGCTAATTTATCAAGTTTTACTGGTATTTCCTTCAATTAAATATTTTAACATGTGTTTTAAAAGTTAATTAAAAGGGATTTTTGATATTAAAAATTTCTTGGTTTTTGAAAATTGACGAACTTTCTCTCAACTTTCTTTCCCCTCCCTTTTTGCCAAACACCCAAGCCATCAAACCAGGTGAGGGATCCTTTTTCTTAGATTCTTGATCTACAATTGTTATTTGACTTTTATTTACAAAATTCCCGAAATCTTGTGTTTTCCTAGCTTTAAAAAAGCCAATTGAGGGAGAAATCACACAAAGGGGGGGTCCATGATCTCTCTATTTAATGGTTCTTTATTGATATTCCCAAGTATTTGATCCTTGATTTATGGTTTATAATCTGATTTTGTGTTTTTATATTGAATTAATAATAATTGGGTAAAATTGATGGAATAGAAAAGATCCGAATTGGACTGTTTCAAAAATTTAGATTTTTTAAACAATGGGATGTATAATGATGTTGATAAGTCGTTTTTAAAAATGGAATCCCGAAAATTGAATCTCTAATTTTTGGGTTGTTGGGAATTGTGTTTTTGTGAGTTGGGGTGGCTTTTTGGGTTGCGGAGGTGTTAGTTGTTTTGATTCTTTTTAGATTTTATTTGATTATAAAAGTGATGAAATTGCAGTTGTGGCTGTGGTTGGAAAGGAGGATGGTGCCGGGTTATTGGGGAGGGTTAATTGTGGGGGTGTTGGGGGAAACGGGAGAAGGATTGTGTTTGCTGTGTTTGGGAATGCGAGATGCATTAATCCTTTTTTGTTGTGTGGTAGAAAAAGGGATGTTGATCCGAGGTTTGAGAAGTGTAGAGACTTGGATGTTTTTTTGGGCCCCGGTTAATCGAAGTTTCACTTATCGTATAGGGGAAAGGGATTAAAATGAATTTGTTTTAAAGAGGGTTTTTTGGGGAGTTTAGGTAGAGCTTGAACCCACCTAAGCCGAAGAAGTATTTGGTTTTTACTTTTTCGGTCGGCTAGTTTAAAAGGTTTATACTTGTTTTGATTTATATTGTACCTCCCTACATGATTTAAAGTATTTGTTTATGTTTAAGACAGTTTTGTGAAGGATGACATGTTAAGTGATTTTTAAGTATGTTTATACTTGTTTTTATAGCATAGTTGTTGTTTTGGGAAATGATATTTTAAGTTTTTAAAAAATATTGAGGTAAATGTTTTTTGGGTTTATTATATTGACAAGGATGTTTTTTTAAAATTGTTATCGGATATAGTTGGCCCCATAGGATTGAGTAACGATAAGTCCTTTTGGATGTTGAGGGTTTAGACTGTTACTCCATCCAAGAAAACTTTAACGTAGAGGGGAACGACACCAATACTCCCGTAGGGGTTAAGCATTCAACCGATAGTGCGGTTGGTGTCCTCGCAGTTGAAATTGTACCCGCTGTTAATGTACCGCGATTGTGTTGTATCATTATTCCGCTCGGGAGATGGTTTGAAACGTTGGTTAATACTTGTTGAATCTGTGGTATCCGGCGAACTTCGTTATTAGACTGCGTAATGATCACTGTAAGCCAATATAATTGGCACGTATCATTGAAATGTTTTTACGTAGTGTAACGTGGATTTATACATGTTTCTCCTTGATTACTTTCGCAATGGCCGGGCGCTTAAGTGGTGGTTAGCAATGCGATTTCGCGTTGTTGATTAATGATACATGTAGCATAGGGGTTTTTTGGCGGTTTTAATGATATAGGATGTTTTAAAAAAGGGGGTGATGATATGTTTTTAAAAGGGTGATTTTAAAAAAATGGTTTTAAATGCATGATGGTTTGTTTTTTAGCATTCTCATAAGCCCTGTGCTTACGCCTTTTTGTCCCCCTCAACGAAAAAAGGTCCAAGGTAGCAAGAATGGGATCTTGGGAAGACTGGGTTTTCCCAAAATATATCTTGTTTAAACTATAATGAATAAAATGGGGGACCTATGTTTGGGAGATGTCTTTGGGGAACCCCCGTTTAGCATATTTTTTGGTTGCTCTTGGGGTTTTAAATCCTTAAAGTTTGTTTTGTGGTTTACCTTTTGACAGTTTTTGAATGGAATTGGAACATGCCCATAGATTCCTTTTTTGTCGAACTTGTTGCATAGGAATAAATTAAGGCTGGTTGTGATACGATGGCATGTTGGTAGGTGTTATAAGCATGTTGAATGGTTTGAGAATGTTTTTGAGATGAAAACCACATTGTGACATTGTTAAAGTCCAGCGCATCGAACGCTGGGGCCCCGGGGCTGCAAACCAGGATTTTTCTCGGGATCGCAGGGGAAAGGGGGTACCCGGGGACGCCTTTTTGGGTTTTCGATAAACCGGGGGTAATGGTGTATCGTACACATTTTAGCCTTTTGAATTTCCTTTTAAACCATTACCAACCCGTGCCCTGGCAAAAAATTAAAAAAGATTCAAAAATTAGGTGTTCGGGTTTTGGCATTGATACCACGTGGATCAAGAGATTTTAAGCATATCGGTAGGGTGACACCCGCATCGATACTCGAGGTGTTTAAATTAGCTTTAAAAAGGTTTTCATTGCATTTTTGTCCTCAAACTGTCCATGTGATTGTAAACTTGAATGATCAATTTGAGATGAAAATTGAGATGAATGATCAGAACCTGACATAAAGATTGGTATAATAAATGTTAAACTGTAAAATTTTGGGGTTTAATTTGTCCCCAAATTGCAATGAACAATGAGTCAAAGAGCCGATGAGGGGATCGAGTTTTTTCATTACAGGGATTAAATTTTCATCTAGACAAGATAAAAAGAAAAGGACCGGTTTTATTGAGTTCTCCGTTTGCTTTGCAAACCTAATGTAGCTTCTGGTTTGTCCGGGGCTGAAGGTTTGGGGTTACGTTTGATGTTTGACTTTGGGGCCCCTTACACCCAGTTCGGCCCTTGAATTCGTGAAAACCCACTTTTACAATTTTTCATCCAAAAAAATTCATCTAATGTTTTGGGTTTTATAAAAATTTCGATTTTATACTATGTAACATCGATTATGTTATAATTTTTAATTTAAGCTTAGTAATTTTCTGAAACGTAATTGCAACATTGCCCCCGAAATGGTGTCGCAAAAATCTTAGTTTCTATGATCCATATCCAACGCAAATATATAAGTGAGTTCTATTGTCATTAATAAGGATAAATATTTGAAGAGAGTTCAATAATGTTTGTTACATAAACGATAACTACTTATTAAATTTAAAAATGTTTATAAAATGTTTCTTTTTATCGTTTTAAAAATTGTAATGTTCTCAAATGTTTGAAAGTCAAACGCAATAATCGAATCTTGTAGCATCCAATATACCGATTTCAAATTGATTTCTACAAGACAAAATTATTATTCAGATGTTTGGAAAGTTGTATATGTTTATTGTTAAAAATAAGAAATTATTAAATGGTTAACATACACTTAATCCCAAAGGAATACCTCTCCTCATTTAAATCTCCCCTAAATATTCAACAATAATCGCCCCCAAATTAAAACCTAAATAAAAAACATATGAACTACTTTAGTAACCCATATAAAATAATATGATTTATTGCTTGGGGTATTCAAATATACTAACCATTGAATTAACCTAACACCCGTGTCGAATATATCAAATCATTTGGGGAGGAGGTACATGACAAAATTAATGAGGATTTATGATACATAAAAATGTCAAAATTATATTCAAGGGAATTAAAACCTATTAAATGTTTTCCCCTTTGGGAAAAGGCATATTCCATTGTAGTCACACGCGTTCAAATACCCAACCCCACCTGCTATTTTAACATAGCTCATTATTCCAACGCTAAACATTTATGTCAAATAAATTATATTAAAGAATTAAACTATTTAAAAAATTTTTTTAAAAAAATACAATTTTCCCCCATATATATAATATGTTTAAATTTAATTAAAGTATATAGCATCAAGAACTAAAACACTTTGGTAAATCAGTCAACAACACCCGGGCCTATATAAGTTCTAAAAATGGCAAAGGCTATAACACGAATAGCTGAGTTCACATTACAAGCCCAACTTTTTTCCCGATATTACATAATATAATAAGCTCAAAAAAATTTCTTCGTCCCCCCTTAATTCTTTGTTTCAGTTTTTTTTCCCTACATTTTTTCGCCACTAACCTTGACGATGCTTCCAAGAATTTAACTCCCCCAATAACATAAAGATTGCAATCACTAAAAAACCAACATTAAAAATAAACGCGATAAAATAAAAGTTATAACTTTTTTTTTTTGATCATACCTTCTTCTTTGCACCAACGCTTGTCGCCCTTCCCCAGTGACATTGTCTACCAACACTTCAGCATCAATATCAACATCTTTCGGTCTAACCCTTTACATTTTGTTTTCTACCATTGTTTGCCTTCTCAAGGCCAATGCCAAATTTGTATCAATTTACTCAAACATTTTTTTATGTACATCTTTCAAAGAACCCCAACCCGGGGCAACCAAGTTCTTCGATTCCTCCCGCCCCAAAGTCTTTTTAATTTATTTTGCTTTTTCACCATTGAGACTCCTTTGATTTCACTCCCCCAAATGATCTTCTAACACATCCGCATTTAAAATCATTAGAACCACCCGCCTTCCACCTTCTTCGCCCCAAAAAAAACATTCGACCAAGTACCTACAAAATCATCATTAACTCATTTCATGTCATTCTATTCAATTATAGAATATAAAATTTAATAACGATTTTTTTAATTTTTTTGGGTGAGATCTCCCTTGACGGAAAAAAAAGCTTGCCTACTTTTTTCTTCCCCCATGATGGATGGCTAAAACCCAAAGCAGAGCAGAGCCTCTCGGGAAATTCAACCCCAACTAAAGAATCTCACCTACATTTCAAAATTAATCAACAAAATTATTATCAAAATAAAAATTTTTAAAAAAGTGATTTTTCCCCAACGAAAAATCCTTTTTAAAAAATTTCCCGGATAGAATCTTTGGCATGTAAGCCTCGATAGCACATCATTAAATTTCTACCCCATCAATCAACCTCTAAAGATATTTATACCAATTCGGCTTCATTAACCCAAAACAATAACTTCATATGTTCGAAGGAAGGCACGGTGTTTGCGCTGGACATAAGAAGGCACAAAAATGTACAACAACACTGGGTTTTATGATCCCCCCAATATCACCACTTAGTATCACCCCAAGTTCCGGGGTATTTTTCCGTACTGATTTTATGCTTCACCAAGGGTTTTTTCCCCTTAAATTTTCATGACGCTGACAATGTCAACACCTTGCTCTTTACCTAGGGAAACCCCCACTTCTATCATTAAAGGAATTTTGTGTTATTAAATTCCATCATAGAGTCTCAACATCAAATTGTCACCTAATTTGCGACATAGCTCAAATAGCAAGAGAAAGGGGAAATTTCGACAAGAGAGCATTAGGGAATTTCGACTTCTTCTTCTTCTTTGCTTCTATTAGATTCATGGTTTGGGGATTATTCTTTGTATATCTTTTGAACCCAACCATGAACTAACTTGATCGGCTATGGTTATTGTGTTTTGTGGTTGTGAGAAACTATTGGTTTTTGTTTAGGTAATAAGAGTTTGTACTTTTCTATTTCAAGGTTTATTCATTCTTGGTTCCTATTATTGCTTGCGAGTGAATTGGGAGAGGATCTCGTGATTTCATCCATTTATCTAATATCGGGAGAGTTAGATTCAAGAAACGAATGAATATGATCTTTATGCAATCCAATGATGGTGAAGATTAATCCGGCTTAGGAATAAGTTAAGGATTTCAACGGCTAAGAGGAGCGCAAGATTGGTTGTTGTTCACCCTTGATTCACGCAGGGATGTATTATCAAGGCATGCACAAGTAGCTAGAGTTTCGACTTAGGGATAAGAAGAAACCATTGAAGAACGCTCCGCCGAACCTTGAAGTTGCTGCCCGATCGCCCAAGTAGTTGCCCAACTAGTCGCCCAAGCAACCATCAATTAGTTGCCAAGGCAACCCGTTGTGCAAGTCGCCACGGCAACTGAGTTGCCCATGCACTCTTTTACCAAGACAATCCAATCGGCTATCACACCTCAACTCACGATAACCTAGCCTATCTCTCTCAATTGAATTCATCTTTTATTTTATTTTATTGCTTTCTAGATTAGTAATTAGTTAAACTTCGATAATCCTTTACTTGTGTTTTTACTTTTTACAGTGCAAGAGACTAGATTCTTGAAGTGGCACCAATCCCTGTGGAGACGATATCTTTTATACTATAACTTGCGACGTGTATACTTGCACAATTGCGTAGCACTTATTACGCGCAACAGTTGCCTGGGCGACTAGTTGGGCAACTACTTGGGCGTCTGGGCAGCAACCTTCAAGGTTCGGTAGAGCATTCTTCAATGGTTTCTTCTTGTCCCTAAGTCGAAACTCTAGCTACTTGTGCATGCCTTGATAATACATCCCTGCGTGAATCAAGGGTGAACAACAACCAATCTTGCGCTCCTCTTAGCCGTTGAAATCCTTGACTTATTCCTAAGCCGGATTAATCTTCACCATCAATAGATTGAATAAAGATCATATTCATTCGTTTCTTGAATCTAACTCTCCCGATATTATATAAATGGATGAAGTTACGAGATCCTCTCCCAATTCACTCGCAAACAAGAATAAGAACCAAGAATGAATAAACCTTGAATAGAAAAGTACAAACTGTTATTTGCCTAAACAAAATCCAATAGTTTCTGACAACCACAAAACACAATAACCATAGCCAAATAGATTTAGTTCATGGCTAGGTTCCAAAGAAACACAAGATAAATAATCCCTAGCATGAACCTAATTGAACAAGAAAGAAAAAGATGAAGAAGGAAGCTTGTCGAAATCCCCTTGCCCTAGATGCTTGTCGAAAATTCTCTCCTCTTGCTCTCTTTTTGTTGTCGAAATTCCCCTCTAATTTATAAGGCTAGGTCAAAGTCCTTCTTTGAGGAGGAAGTTAAGTTGGAATTAAATTATCTTTAAAGAATATAATTCTTTATTATAATTATATTCCTACTAGAACTTCTCCTATCTTCTTGGAATTTAATTCTTCTTTAATCTCTTCATGGAAATCAAATTCCTTTGGGATTTGGCTTTGCTCCACATCATCTTGGGCTTGTATAGTCATCAATTTCGACTACCATATCACCTTATTCTTTGTCGACAATTGCCCTGACAACTGGCTCGGCGTCTCCTTCATGCATTGCCCTGGCAACTAGCTCGGCATCTCCTTCATGTATTGCCCTGGCAACTAGCTCTAGCCTTCCTTTGGCAAGTGATCCTGCACATACACACAAAACACACCAAAGCAGCATCTTTTACCACAAAAACTACCAAGTTAAGTAATCAAGCTCAACGATGGAAGGAAACAT
This sequence comes from Hibiscus mutabilis, assembly GCA_019671005.1. NCBI lineage: Eukaryota > Viridiplantae > Streptophyta > Magnoliopsida > Malvales > Malvaceae > Hibiscus > Hibiscus mutabilis. Next base: position 45,825,628 of record CM033726.1, on the reverse strand, counting down.
GGATTAATGCATGAATGGCTAATTATGCAACTAATATGGGCCTAAGTCTAACAATAATATGAGTAAAAAGGGTAAGAAAAATAGTACTTTTGAACACTTATCAGTTAGCGATATGTATTGCACACTCTTAACTTTGAAATGATGTATTTACAGTATAAGTGAATGTAAAGGCCGCAAGTGAGGGAAGAAGAAAATGAATAATGCGGTAAGTGAGAAATTTGAAATACTATTATGTGTTGTGTACTGGCTTGTGAGTTGTACATATTATAAGAATCTAATATTTGTGGGAGTGATACAGACGAGGAAAGCACTAGGATTGAAATGGGACAAAATGACTAATGAGAAAAAGAAGCCCTATTTTGATATGCAAGTGGAACAGAAACAGGCCTATATGGAATGGATAGCAAAAGACAAAGTGAAGGCAGAAGATAAGAAGGTCAGTGTAAGTGTATCTTTGTTGTTAGAGAAAGTGTTTAGGGTTTAAAATTTTGTTAAATAATATATTTAAGCGTAACATTAAAGTAATTGTTGTTATATTATATGTCGTATGAGATGTCTTCAAGGTGTAGCATGAAGAAGCTGTCAATTTTGTTTAAAGAGATGCAGAGGTTGAAGATTGATGGTGTTGTTGCGGAATTAGGTTTAGCCATTTGTTTGGAATGAAATCTCGAGCAATTCATCGTGAGCTATGTCGCAAATTAGGTGAGCAATTTGATGTTGAGAGCTCTATGATGGAATTTAATAGACACAAAATTCCTTTAATGATAGAAGATGTGGAGGCTGTACTGGGGCTAAAGAACGAAGGTGTTGACATTGTACACGTCATGAGAAAATTTAATGGAAAAGAACTAGCAATGAAGCATAAAATCAGTACGAAGGTAACATATCATGAACTTGAGGGTGATACTAAGTGGTGATATTGAGGGGGATCAATTGAAAGCACGAGTGTTGTTGTACATTTTTTGTGCCTTCTTATGTCCAAACGCAAACACCGTGCCTTCCTTAGAACATATGAAGTTATTGTGCTCAACTGGGTTGAATGGAAAACTGAATTGGTATAAATATGCGTATGAGAGGTTGATTGATGGGGTAGCCAAATTTAATGATCGTGCATGTCAGGCTTACATGACCGAATGAATTGCTATCCTTGAGGTAATGTATTTTTAAAAGGATGTTTCGTTGCAGTAGTACGCAATTTAAAAGTTTTATTTTGATAATAATTTTGTGATTAATATGAAATGTAGGTGAGATTCTTTAATTATTGGAGTTGAATTTCGAGCAGAGGCTCTGCTGCTGCTGAACGTGTTGGTCGCATCCATGCATGGGGGAAGAAAGAAGTAGGCAAGCTTGTTTCCCGCTCAAAGGGAGATCATCCTGCAAAAAAAATTAAAGTAAATACGTTATTAAATTTTATATTCTATAATTGAATAGAATGACATGAAATGAGTTAATGATGATTTTTGTAGGTACTTGGGTCGAATGATGCTGTAGACGAAGAAGGTGGAAGGACGAGTGGTTCTAATGATGTTATTCTGGATGTGTTAGAGAAGATCATTTCGGAACTGAGTGAAATCAAAGGGAGTCTCCAAGCTGGTGAAAAAAAGCAAAATAAAATTGAAAAGACTTTGGAGAAACTGAAGGAGGAATCGAAGAACTTGGTTGACCAGGTTTCGGGTTTCGCTGCCAACATGATGTACATAAAGAAATGTTTGAGTAAAATTGATACAAAATTTGGCATTGGCCTTGAGGAAGACGAAGCAATGGTAGAGAAAACAAAATGTCAAGAGTTAGACCCGAAAGATGGAGTTGATATTGATGCTGAAGTGTTGGTAGACAATGTCACTAGTGTGAAGGACGACAACGTTGTGGCTGCAAAAAAGAAGAAGGTATGATCAACAATAAAGTGTATAACTTTTATTTTTATCAGCGTTTCAGTATTTTAATGTTCGAGTTTTTTAGTGATTGCAATCTTTATGTTAATTTGTAGGTTAAGCCAATCGTGGAAGCATCGTCAAAGGTTAGTGGCAAAGGAAAACATGTAGGAATAAAAACTCGAAACATGAATTAACTGACGTGACGAAAGAAGTGTCATTTTGAGCTTCATTATATTATGTAATATCGGAAATAAGTTGAGTGCTTGTAATGTGAACTCAGCTATTACGTGTTAATAGCCTTTGCCATTTGAGTAGAACTTCATATAGACGGATGAGTTTGTTGACATTGATTTACAACGTAAATCGTTTGTAGTTCTTGATGCTATGGCTACTTTAATTAAATTTGTAACACATATTATATATATAGGTAGAAGTTGTATTATTTAAAAAAGTTATTAAATAGTTTAATTCTTTAATATAATTTAATATTTGACATGAAATGTTTAAGCGTTGCAGATAATGAGCTATGTTGAAATAACCGATGGAGTTGGGGCGTCAGCTAGAGGCACGTGTGACTACATATGGAATATGCCTTTTCCCGAAAGGTACGCAATACATTATAATGATGAAATTTAGTTACGTTGAATATAATTTTGACATTTTTTTATGTATGCAGTAAAATCCTCATTAATTTTGGCCACATGTACCTCACTGCAAGTGATGTTGATATGTTACGACCTGGATGTTGGGTTAATTCAATGGTTAGTATAGTGTATTGAATACCCTAAGCAATAAAGTCATATTATTTTAATTAATGAAGGTTACTAAAGTAGTTCATATGTTTTTTTATGCTATTTAGGTTATTAATGTTGTTGGGTGGACGATTATTGTTGAATATTTAGGGACAGATTCTAAATGAGGGAGAGGGTATCTACCTTGCGCATTAAGTGTATGTTAACCATTTAATAATTTCGTGTATATTAACAATAAACATATACAACTTTCCAAACATGCTGAATAATAATTTTTGTCTTGTAGAATCAGCTGAAATCTGGTATATTGGATGCTACAAAGATTGCTGATTATTAGCGTTTGACTTTCAAACATTTCGAGAACATTACGGACTGGAAAACGATAAGAAGAAACTTATATTTGTATAAACATTTTGAAATTTAATAAGTAGTTATCGTTTATGTAACAAACATTATTGAACTACTCTATGCAAATATTTATCCTTATTAATGACAATAGAACTCACTGGTATATGTGTGCGTTGGATATGGATCATAGGGAAGCTAAGATACTAGACAGCTTACCCACTACTCGAGGCAATGTTGCAAGAGTGTCTGCTGTTCAGAAAATGGTACTAAGCTTAAATTCAGAAGTACTTAACATAATGCACGATGTTACATAGTATGTAAAAATCTGTGTATTTGTGCATATAGCTTAAAACATTAGATGAATGTTTTTTGGATGAAAAATTCGTAGAAGTGTTTGGCTCACCACGAATTCCAATGACCGAACTCGGTGTAGTGGTGCCCAAAGTCAAACATCAAACTTGTAACCCCCTTAACTCGGTCTAGCCCCCAGACCAAACCAAGGAAGCTACATTAGGTTTGCCGAAGCAAACCGGAGAGCTACAATAAAACCCGGTCCTTTTTTCTTTTTATCTTGTCTAGATGAAAATTATTAATCCTACGTGTACATGCAAAACTCAGGTATAACCCCCACTCAATCGGGCATCATTTTGACATCCAATTGATCACATTTGCAATTTAGGGACCAAATTGCAAATACAGGAAATTTGCAGGATTTAAGCCACTTTAAGTATACCAATCTTTAATTAGTCAGGTTCTGATCATTCATCTCAAATTTCATCTCAAATTGATCATTCAAGTTTATACAATCACATGGACAAGTTTCGGGGACTAAAATGCAATGAAAGCAAAACTGCCAAGCTAATATTACAGAAAACAACCTCGAGTATCGGTACGGGTGTCACCCTACCGATATGCATTAAATGCTCGTACTGATACACCACGGTAGGTATCGGTACGCCATAACGAACTTACCTAACTTTTGAATCTTTTTAATATATGTACCGGTACGCTTACATGGGTATCGGTACATGGGTTTGGATTGAAAAAGTGAAATTCCAGAGGCTAAAATGTGTACCGATACACCATTACCCGTATTGGTACGCCAAGCCAAGGCGTACCGGTACTCCCTTACACGTACCGATCTCTCAGGCCAGAAAAATGCCTAGCAGTACCGATACAGTCCCCCGCGTATCGGTACGCCTGGACCTGTAATGTCACAATTTGCTGGTTTTTCATCTCAAAAACATTCTCAAACCATTCCAACATGCTTATAACACCATACCAACATGCCATACGTATCACAAGCCAACTAGCAACTTCATTCCTATAGCACAACAAGTATCGAGCATCAAAAGGGAATCTATAGGCATGCTTCCTAATGTCCATTCAAGCAACATGTCAAAAAGGTAAACCAGCATCAAAACAAACTTTAAAGGCCATTTACAACCCAAGAGCAACTAAAAAAATATGCTAAAACAGGGAGTTCCACAAGACATCTCCCAAAACACAATAGGTACCCCATTGCCCTTATTCATTATAGTTTAAACCAAGATATACTTTGGAAACAAGTCTTGCCAAGATCCCCTTGCTTCTTGCTACCTTCCGAGACCTCAATTATCTGCATTGATGGACAACAAGAGCGTAAGCACACAAGGCTTAGTGAGGAATGCTCAAAACAACCACCATCAATGCATTTAAAACCATTTATTTAACATCATCCTTTAAAAACATCATCATCATGCCCCTTTTTAAAACATGCACTTTATATCATTAAAACCAGCATAATAAACCATATGCTACATGTATCATTAATCAACAACAAATTCCATTGCTAACCTTCCACTTAAGCCTTCCCATGCATTACTACCCAATGCAAAGCTTAAGAAGAAACATGTATAAATCACATTATACAACAAAAGACATTTCAATGATACATTAACAATTATATTGGCTTTCAAGTGATCAATAACAAGTCCATTAACAAAAGAGTTCATCGGATACACGGATTCAACAAGTGTTAACCCAACACTTCAAGCCATCTCAACCGGAATAGCGATACAATCACAATCGCGGTACAATAACAACCGGACACAATTCCAAACGGGTACATTCTCAACCCACAGGGAAACCCATCCCTCTCATCGGTTAGATGCTTAACCCCACTAACGGGAGTATTCAGTGTCGTTAAACCCCTCTACCGTTAGGGTACTTGGATGGAGTATTCGGTACACCGTCTAAACCCCTCAACATCCAAGGCGACTTATTTTACAGTGCACTCAATCCTATGGCCGGCCAACTATATCCGATAACAATTTTAAAACAACATCACTTGTCAATATAATAAACCAAATAACATTTACCTCACTGTTTTTAACAAGCATTAAACCATATCATTTCCAAAGCAACAACTATGCTATAAAACACAAGTATAAACATACTTACAAGGATCACTTAACATGTGCATCCTTCAGCAAAACATGCTTAAAAACAGTACATCAAATACTTTAAATCATGCTTAAACAGTAGGTACAATATAAATCAAAACAAGTGCATAAAACCATTTCAAACTAGCACGACCGAAAGAGTAAAACCACTTTACTTACTTCTGAGCTTAGGTAAGCGTTTCAAGCTCTACCTAAACTCCCAAAAACCATCTTTAAAACATTCCAACGCTGGAATCTACGTTTTCACTCATCGATAAGTGAAACTTCGATTCGCCGACGCGCAAACAAACATCCGAAGTCTCCTACACTTCTCCAAACACCTCCGGATCAACATCCCCTGTTTCTACCACACAACAATAAAGGATTAATGCATCATAACGCATTCTAAACACAGCAAACACAATCCTTCTCAGATTTCCACAACACCCTCACAATTAACCCTCCACAATAACCGAAAACACCATCTAATCCTTTCCAAACACGACCCAGCCACAACCTATAAATCTAACATCACTTTTATAATCAAATAAAATCTAAAAAGAGAATCAAAACAACCTAACACCTCCAGCAACCAAACAGCCACCACAACTCCACAAAAACACAATTCTAACAACCTAAACAATTAGAGATTCAAGAGTTTCGGGATTCCATTGTTAAAAACGACTTATCAACATCATTATACATCCACAATATGTTTAAAACCAATCTAAATTACTGGAAAACAGATCCAATTCGGATCTTTTTCTATTTCATCAATTTTACCCAATTAAATCAGTTAATTCAATATAAAAACACAAAATCAGATTATAAACCATAAATCAAGGATCAAATACTTGGGAATATCAATAAAGAACCATTAAATAGAGGAGATCATGGACCTTACCCCTATTGTGTGATTTCTCCCTCAATTGGCTTGTTTAAAGCTAGGAAAACACAAGATTTCAACGAGATTTTGTAAATCAAAGTCAAATAATCAATTGTAGATCAAGAATCTAAGTAAAAAGGATCCCTCACCTCTGGTTTTTGATGAAAACTTGGGTGTTTGGCAGAAAGGAAGTGGAGAGAAAAGTTGAGAGAAAAGTTACGTCAATTTTCATTAAAACCAAGTAACTAACTTTAATATCTAAAATCCCTTTTAATTAACTTTTAAAACACATGTTAAAATGATTTAATTGAAGGGAGAAATCACCAGTAAAAACTTGATAAATTAGCTCCTTAAGGATTCTAAGAATTTGACCCATTTTCATTTTAGTCAGTTTAAAAACAGTTTTCAAACATTGCATTTTGGTCACTAGCCAAAATATCATACCTCCAAATCTCATTTTCGAAAATTGATTCCACCAATATTAATCATATATTAAAACATGATTTTTAGCCATTTTCCATATTTTTATCCCACCGAAAAATACACATTCCCGAATACGACTCAAATCTCTAACCCTGTCCACCAGACCGTCTAACAAACCTCAAAACTGCTAGGCCAAAAACCAGGGTATTACAACTCTCCCCCACTTAAGAAATTTCGTCCCCAAAATTTTGTCCCCACTTAACAAAAGCAGAAACTACTCCAACATCTCCGACTTACATTCGCACGCGGCTTTCTAACACTGTGGTGTCTCCGCAACACCTTAACAAGGCCAACCAATGTACCACCCAGAACTCTATCGCTGCCAACAAGGATCTCCACCAGGTCCTTCACACAAGATAACTCAGATCTCAACACAATGCCTTACACCGGTACAACATGCAAGGAATCCAACCAATACCTTCGCAACATCATCAAATGAAACACATTAAGGAACCCCTCCAACACAGGAGATAACCTCAACAATAAGCAACATGACCCACACACTCAACAAAATCTTATGATCCTCAAAACGCATCACCTTCTTCCAAGGCGATACCATCATGATCATCCGACCATCACAACACACTTTAAACCACTACGTCTCAAATTCGCGTAGAATTTCTGACGATCCAAAACTACTCTCAAGCGCCCACATAACAACTTCATCTTCTCACTAGTGCCTTTCCACACATCAGACATGGGAAAGTACTTTTCCCTAATTTTAGCCCAACATACGGGCGTACGTTTCCTCCAACCGCACAATGCCCCATACGGTGCCACATGCATACTTGCTGATAACTGCCAATAAAGCAAACTCTACCAAAGGCATGTGCCTTTCACACTTTCTCGGAAGCTTTGTGATATACAACCCAACTCATCTTTCAAAACATGAATTCCATGCTCTAACCCGCCATCCAACTGGGATAGATATGAAGTACATACACTTAAGCTCAAGCAACATCATCAGAACCTCACTATAACCCACGAATCTTCATCCAGGACTATGAACTCAGAAATTCAGCACAAATGCACTAACCCGACAATATATAAATCTGCCACATATTCCAAAACATACATCATAAGCATAGCCACGGGAGTGCACACACTTCGCAACTCAATCAACAACCACCCAAATAGAATCCTTTTGGTCGGTGCCAAAGGCAACCCAAACACAAAATCCCTGGTGATTCTTCCCCATTTCCATTCCGGTATCCTCAACGTTTGCAACAACCTGAAAAAAAACCCGATGCTCAGCTTCCACACGCCGACATACCATGCATCGAAAAAAAATCAACCATATATCCCTTTTAACCAACCCAACAACAATCCATTTTCAAACCTCGATAAATCTTGGCATTACCGGAATGTATTTCGCAAGAATTGGCATGCGCCTCTATCAAACCATACACCTCAACTTAACATCAAGGGACACCACCTTTCGATCTTTAAAACACAACACCCTATAACCTTTAATGTGAAAATCCACCGAATTTCCTCATCCTAATAACCTGAACATGAGATACTGATGCATAATCACACCGTTACCTTCATCTAATCAACTGTGGCCCGAATGAATTCACTTGTAACTTGACATCAAGTCTCCATCACGCATTACACCCAACCGCGTAAATAATATCCCCAACTTCGTCGCAACTCTCACAACCCAAGCATCGGCTATAAGCTTAGCTCGAACGATATTCAATCACTAAACTATAACTCCTAAACAACTCCAACCATCCAGGTTATCAAAAACAACTCAAACATCAATCCTTGGTGCCCGTAAAACCAAATAACATTTACCTCACTGTTTTTAACAAGCATTAAACCATGCCCTTTCCAAAGAAACAACCATGCCCTTTCCAAAGAAACAACCATGCTTTAAAACACAAGTATAAACCATACTTACAAAGATCACTTACCATGTGCATCCTTCAGCAAAACATGCTTAAAAAAAGTACATCAAATACTTTAAATCATGCTTAAATAGTAGGTACAATGAAAATCAAAACAAGCGCATAAAACCATTTCAAACTAGCACGACTGAGAGAGTAAAACCACTTTACTTACTTCTGAGCTTAGGTAAGCATTTCAAGCTCTACCTAAACTCCCAAAAACCATCTTTAAAATATTCCAACGCTGGAATCCACGTTTTCACTCACCCATACGTGAAACTTCGATTCGCCGATGCGCAAACAAGCATCCGAAGTCTCCTACACTTCTCCAAACACCTCCGGATCAACCTCCCATGTTTTTACCACACAAAAACAGAGGATTAATTCATCATAATTCATTCTAAACACAGCAAACACAATCCTTCTCGGATTTCCACAACACCCTCACAGTTAACCCTCCACAACAACCGAAAACACCATCTAATCCTTTACAAACACAACCCAGCTACAACCTATCAATCTAACATCACTTTTATCATCAAATAACATCTAAAAAAGAATCAAAACAACCTAACACCTCCAGCAACCAAACAGCCACCACAACTCCACAAAAACACAATTCTAACAACCTAAACAATTAGAGATTCAAGAGTTTCGGGATTCCTTTGTTAAAAATGACTTATCAACATTATTATACATCCATAATATGTTTAAAAACAATCTAAATTACTGGAAAACATATCCAATTCGGATCTTTTGCTATTTCATCAATTTTACCCAATTAAATCAGTTAATTTAATATAAAAACACAAAATCAGACTATAAACCATAAATCAAGGATCAAATACTTGGGAATATCAATAAAGAACCATTCAATAGAGGAGATCACGGACCTTACCCCTATTGTGTGATTTCTCCCGCAACTGGATTGTTTAAAGCTAGGAAAACACAAGATTTCATTAAGGTTTGTAAGTCAAAGTCAAATAATCAATTGTAGATCAAGAATCTAAGTAAAAAGGATCTGTTACCTCTAGTTTTTGGTGAAAACTTGGGTGTTTGGCAGAAAAGAAGTGAAGAGAAAAGTTGGGAGAAAAGTTACGTCAATTTTCATTAAAACCAAATAACTAACTTTAATATCTAAAATCCCTTTAATTAACTTTTAAAACACATGTTAAAATGATTTAATTGAAGGGAGAAATCACCAGTAAAAACTTGGTAAATTAGCTCCTTAAGGATTCTAAGAATTTGACCCCTTTTCATTTTAGTCACTTTAAAAATAGTTTTCAAGCATTGCATTTTGGTCACTAGCCAAAATGTTATATCTCCAAATCTCATTTTCCAAAATTGATTCCACCAATATTAATCATATATTAAAACATGATTTTTAACCATTTTCCATATTTTTATCCCACCGAAAAATACACGGTCCCGAATCTGACTCGAATCTCTAACCTGGTCTACCAGACCGTCTAACAAACCTCAAAACCACCAGGCCCAAAACTGGGGTGTTACAAAACTAATGGGTATATAGTTGTTAATTTAGATATGTGTAATTAGTCTATTTACATTTGCCTACTATTAATAATAATATGTGGTTTAAAGAACTATGTTTTAACACATAGATGACTGCGAAATGTTTTGCATTAACTGGATGCAACTTTGGGATAGGAAGCGTTTAGAGGATGTGGTACGTGTATACGTAGTTTACTACGCCTTTATTAGTGTGTCATGAATAAAACTTCAATCTTTAACTTATGCTGAGTTGTTAACATCTTTTTATATAGAGTGTTGGGGAATGAGACCGTTCTGTATGATCTCCTGAATAATGATTAAAATACGAAAAAATGCAAAATATCAACTACCATGAAGACACATGTCGTAGAGGTTAACTCTTGTCCATTCAAAAATCGTGTAGCATTCGTCAACCACAATGTTGAGTGAGTAATTATGTTTGTTTTGTTCCTTATAATTATCAACTAGTTCTTGTCGTCCACTTTCCGTCCATAGGCTTGAGAAATGTTTGTTTGTCATTAACAGATTAAAGTTGGTGTGTGAGAACTAAAAATGCACTTTTTTTTATGAACAAGTTATGAGGTATTTTGGACCCTCTTTTTGTATGGGCCGTACCGAGATAGGTTTGATCATATTTTTTCCAACCAAATAATATTATTGCTATTTTTTGAATGGGCATCAGAATGCCACAAAATTAATCTTCTTTAATTGCATTTTTTGTATACATTTAGAGCAATACTTAGAAGTAGGAGTATGCCAATCCCAAACACCTTTGTAGTTATTTGAAGCATAATAAAAAGTTGTAATATTACATGACCAATTACGGACAAGGCATTGTACATCTTTGTACTTAATCAAATGTTTGAAATGTTTTAAAAATACATTCGACGAGCTTTATTTATTTTTCCCAACAACCTCCAATGCCAAAATTAATGGAGAGGGTATATAAACAAGCTCCCAAAGCTACTACAATAACAAGAAAGCTATATATAACCCCTTTAGCCTGGCCTAGCTGAAACCGGACTAAAAGGGCCATATTAGGTTTACCGAAGCAAACCCGATCTAAAACCCTAAACTAAACCTTTTTTTTCTTTTTATCTTGTCTAGATGCACATTTACAATGTCCTATGTGTACACGACTTAGCGGTAGTGTTTCATAATAATCAGATTACAGAATATGACTCAATTGCACAACAACTCACTTTAAGGACCAAAATGCAATTTTTATAATCTTCAGACAAGTTACAAGATTTAGGTTACCAACCTTTAATTAATCCAATTTCATGCCCATAGGTCACTTCCCAATCCAAAACAAACACTTAAACTCAAATAATTGCATTTATATCAAATAGGGACCAAATTACAAGATCTCCAAACTTTAACATCATCAAATAGCACAAAAACAACATAGTGTACCGATACTGGCAAGACCGTACCGATATGGGTTAACAGATATAACGGCTTAGCATACTAATACGCTAAGGCACGTACAGATACGGTGTGTTGACCACCCCCGTATCGGTACAGCTTTGACCTGTACCGATCCCTTTCTTATTTTATCAAAACTCTGGATTCTAGTAACCAAAATACGTACCGATACGGTACCCAACGTACTGGTACAAGTTGCTAAATTCAAAGGGTGCATATCGATCCTCAAACCCGTGTACCAGATCTAACATACAATTTCCTTAAGGCGTACCGATACAGTGGCTAGGCGTACCGGTACCCGTAGCTTTATTTCAACACTCTGAGCCTCATACAGACCCTGTGTATCGATCTTAAGGTACCTGCACCAGTACATAGAGGCTTGTAATGACCTCTAGGTCTAACGTATGACACTTTGGCTCACCTCAATCAAACTTACCACTTAGCTAATCATCACTAACCATCATCAACATGTTTAATCAACATCATAACATCACCAAAAGCCATCCTAGATTATCTAGCATACTCAAGCAATCAAATCTAGAGGCATGCTTCCTAGTCCACATCCAAAGCATCAAACCAACCATATCCCATTCACTTAAAACATATTACAAGTCCAAAACAGTAAATACAACTTGCAACAGCAGGGAGTTCATCAAAACCTTAATTGACACATTGCCATTATTACTATTTTTCGATGTCCAAACCATACTTTGAATTTAAGTCTTGGAGTTTACTCCCTTGCTTATTTGCTGCCTCGAACCTTAATTTTTTGCATTGATGAAAAATAGAGCGTAAGCACACTAGGCTTAGTGAGGAATGCTCAAACAACAACCATCATCAATGCATTTCAAAACCATTTCACTATACATTTGTAAAATACGTTTCAAAGCTCTTTTCAAAACCATCACATTATCATGCCTTATCAAAACCATGCACTTAACATTTCCAAAGCAACATACTAAACCATATGCAACATGTATCATGAATCCACAACAAAATCCCATTTGCTACCCTCAATTTAAGCTTTCCCATGCATACTACCAATGCAAGGCTTAAAGAGTAAAACATGTTTAAATCACATTAAACAACATAATCCATCTCATGATACATAAACAATTATATTTGCTTCCATGTGATCATTTACCAAGTTCCTTTTACCAAAACGTAACATCGGATACAGAGATTTAACAAGTGTTCCCACAACAACAAACAATCTACCGGTAACACAATATTCACACACGGGAATTTCGGTACACATAAACCCCTCTACTGTTGTGACACCCATGGTAGAGTATTTGGTACACATAAACCTCTCAACACCACTCATCGGTATGATGTTTAATCCACTAATGGGAGTCTTCGGTACCGTACAACCCCTCGACCGTTATGGTACTTGGAAGAAGTATTCGGTACACTATATCAACCCCTCAACATCCAATGCGCCTTTTTATAGTGCACTATCAATCCTATGGCCATCCAATTATATCCGATTTCATTTTCAAACCATTTCATAACATCACTTGCCAATATAATTCATTTTAACATCAACAACTCACTGTTTTCATATGCATCACCCAAAACCATTAAACCAATGCAACAACCTTTGCATTAAACAATGTTAAGAAACATTAACCAAACGTGCATTACTTCCAAATACATCAATATCATTTCGAAACCAATTTCCAGCATTAAACCATGCTCAAAATATGCATATACAGTAAGTAATCAAAACATGTAAAACAAGTGCATCAAACTATTGCCAAAACTGAGTTTGAGAGAAAATTCATCCTTTACTTACTTATGAGCTTAGATCAACGTCTCAAGCTCGATCTAAACTCCCAAACACAACTTTCAAACTTTTGTATAGTTGAAAACATGTTTCCACTCACTGACTCGCAACGACTCGCTTGCCGATGCGACAATCACGCCTCCAAAGCTTTCGAAACTCACGTTCAAGTTCAAGGACCAAATTCCCCTACTTTTAGCCACACAAAAAAGGTACATTGCATCAAAATGCAATCAACATCACAACAACACTAAAACTCAACATCTCATACCCAAAACCACTCTACAACTTCCAAAATTAACAACAAACCTCTTCTAAACTTAACCCAGCCAAAATCAAACATTTCAACACTTCAATTATCATCAATTAACAATCAAAAACACTTTTCAAACATCCTTATATCTCCAGTATTCAATTAACCACCACAACTCCTCAAAAGCACCTAACTATCAACCTAAAAAAAATAAACATTGATTTAGTCAATTACTACAATTAACTCATCAAAAATCATTAGAAAACATTAAACAAGGATCAAATACTTGGGAATTTCAATAAAGAACCATTCATTAAAGGAGAAGAATGGACCTTACCTCTAATGAGTGATTTCCCTCTCAATTGGATGTTTTAAATCTTGAAAACAAAGAAATTCAATTAGGTTTTGCAAAGCAAAGTTAAAGAATCAATTATGAAACAAGAATCTAAGAAATCAAGAGTGTTACCTCAGATTTTGGTAAATGAGAGGAAAATCTCATATTAAAGTTTGGTAAAATAGCTCCTTAAAGGTTCTAAGATTTGACCCTTTTTTTCAAAATAGTCATTAAAAATAGTTTTCAATCTTTACATTTTGGTCACTAGCCAAAATGTCCAATTTCCAAATTCCATTTTCCAAAATTGACTTTAACAAAAATATCCATATATTAAATAATGATTTTTAGAAAATTTTCCCATATTTTTCTCGCATCAAAATTATTTGTTCCGATTTTAATCCTGAATCCAACTCGAATCTCTAATCCTGATCCAACTGACCGTGTAAACCACTAGGAAAACTCATAGGCCCAAAATTGGGACGTTACACTATCAAAAGCTATTGGGCATATTCATTATTGGGTAGATTCGTTATTTGGCATATTGTAAAATGGATCACATGAAAGTCTAAAATTGAATAAATGTGAACAATAATCTACAAAAAATGTATGCTACTAAGGGTATGCAAAGATTGCATCAAAATATAATTTAATGTTAAACATTGCGGGCTCAAAGCCAAAAGTGACTCACAGTTGCAGGACAACAAATACTATAAAGCACAGTTATTTCAAAACGTAAAGTGAATAACTGTAGGCCAATCTATAAAGAAGTGAGTCAAAAAATGTGACCTTGCCAAAACATGGAAGTACAAGATGTACGATTGTAATCACACATTTTTGTCCATGTAAATATTAAAGTTATATTAAGTAATTATAGTAGTTATTATATATGTTAGTGTGTACGTATTAATGTCTGTGTCTACGTGTGGTAATATGTATGTATAAGTATATATGTTTATATGTTTATGAGCGATATATATGTGTATATATACATATAAGTATTGTATGTAATATTTGAATATAAGTATATATGTATGTATGTATATGTTGCTATTATTTGTATGTACAAATGGTAGTATTTGTACGTATTATGATAATTATATGTATATGTATATGTGCGTGAATGTATATATTATTATTTTTTGTACGCATTATTATTGTAGGTATTATTATTGGTTTAATGATAAGCGTATGTATATTATATAGGCATATGCATGTATTAATATGTGTATATATATGTGTTTTATTATTATTATATCATTGTTATTATTATTATTGGGTTATAATTAAAAAGAAACAAACTGATCAGATAAGAAATATAATACCCAAATATTATTTAAGAGTTCAAGTCCAATTATACATAAAACCCAAAAAAATATTACATATGGTAACAAGCCCAAATGGCCAGCCCTAATATAACTAAAAACCCCTAACTTATATTTGATCTAATAATCCTAATATATCATCTTCTTTTGCAGCGGCCAAAGGAGAGCTGTTGGATCAGATCCAACGGCCATGATCGAAGCCTAAAGACCCCTCAACTGCATCGTATGATGCACACGCGGGCTGTCTGTTTCCCAACGTGCGCGTGTCTGTCTTTCTCTCGCCTCGTGGCATGATCCTGAGCCTCCACGTCACCACCTAGATCCAATCTGAGCCGTCCATCTTTGAGAAATCTCGACTGTTGGATCAGATCAAAGTGAATTTGGCTGATCAAGGACCCTTCATCTAGTCTACCACGTGGCCGCACCGCCGACAACCACAACCGATTTCCTCACCGGCTCACCCACCAGCATAGAAAAAAACATAAAAAAAGAAGGAAAAGTTAGATTCGATGTCATCAACAATATTATCCTTAAATGTTTGCTTATTTTGTAAAAACAAGAAATTAGAGGCAAAACAAATATATATAGGCAAGAATCATTGTAATAAACGGGGAGATTCAAAAAAATCAATAACAAAAAGAATTTCCAGAGGTAGCAACATCTTCTCTATTTTCTTACATACATATTCGAAATAAAAATAATAGTAAAAAAGAGGTTCGAAGTTTATCCTTGGCCGTCGGCCTTCCTTCGCCAGTGACAAGCTTGTCGAAAGGTAAACCGTTGGGGAAGGTCGAGTGGTAAAAGAGGGATCCTTTCCTGGTGTTAAAACTTAAATGGGGCCCTCGGTTGAAAAAAAATAAAAGATTTTGGTTCGGATTTTCTAAAAAAAGAGGGCAAAGGTTTTGGTTTAAAAAACTAAGGTCGGATCTGGTTTTAGGATAAAACATGGGGTATTTTGGGACGGCTTAAGGGCTCGCCAGTGCCTACTAGCAGCGGCCGGCGGCGGAGGAGACGGCGGCCCATGGCCAGTTTCTGGGTTCATCCCAAGCTTTTTAGTTTTCGGCTTTGGGGATAAATAAAAGGGGTGGTTTATTTTTCAGAAACAAAAAATAAAATGGCCAAAGCCTTAAAACTGAACCAAATGGGTCTTTATATATTGTTTTAAATTTTTTAAAATGGGTTAATCACATTTCGGTCCCCCCCGCCCTTAAATAATTACGACCGCAGCCCTTCTGCAAATTTCAATTCGGTCCCTGGTCCTTCGTGTTTTTTGAAATCTTTCAATTTAGTCTCTAAATCTTATGAAATCAGATTTTTAAAGGGAAAATTACCCGTTTAGTCCCTCTGCCCCACTTGATTTTTCAAATCTTCTCTGTCGCATGGGTAAATTACCCAACTAGCCCCCTTTAGTTTAGAACTGTTTTTAATTTCATCACTGAATTTGTTTTAATTGCTTCCAAAGGGTAAACTACAGTTCAGTCCTCCTTCTTTTCATTTTTTAATAGGGTCCATCTTCTTTCAATTTTAAAACTAATTTTATGAATTAATTACCTTTTGGTCCTAGTTCTTTTAATTACAATTAATATCAGCCTTTATTTATATATTTAGTGATTCTATTATGTTTTTTTGTTATATTTGTGTTCGTATTTTTTATATTCGGTACATGTTATCTTTTTTGTGTTTAATATATTATTGTTTATATTTAATTGTTCGATATTGTTGTTTATTAAATACTATGTTATTGTGTATATATGTATATATTATGTACTGTGTAATTTTTTATATATTATATGTATATGTTATGTTTATTATACGTACTATATATATATTATTTAATATGTGTATTATATCGTATTATTTATGTATTATTATATATATATTTATGTTATGTACATACTAATTAATATAACGTATTATGTATTTTATTATATGATATATATTATGTAATTTATGTAATTTATATATGTTATACATATTATATTACTTTTGTATATTAATGTATAATAAATATCATATGCTTCATATTTTTATATGTAAGGTTATTTTATCGTAATTATGTATATTCATTTGTAGTATATTTGTATGGATATTTGGTTTTTTAATATTTGTTTCCTTATTACATTTCATGTATTTAATTTACCATTTTTTTCACACATAGTTTTAGGCCTTTTATCCTGATATTCTAGTGGGAGTGTCATCCCGGTCTTCGGGTGTCATCTCCTTTGATACCGTGGATCGAGGCAAGTTTTAATATTCGATCCTTGCCTTTTAGGAATTAATTATTAAATTAAATCAAATTTTTATTTTTCTTTATAAATACGATACAAATTTATTTGGTACCAATTTTGATTTGTGTGGGGGTGCTAACCTTTCCCCATCTGTAACTAACTCTCGAACCCAAATTTTTTTAAAATCTCTGGGGTTTTTTACGGTGTTCGGTCTATCGAAGTGGCCAGTGGCGACTCCCTTATTTAATTTTTTTTCTTTCAAAATACGAGTTTTCTAACATCCCCCGTTTTAAACATTTTTAATGAAAGCGGGAAATACCCCAGTACAATTTCTTATTTTTTTCATAGCGGCCACAAAAAAATTAGTCGTTACAGCATGGCGACTTCGCTGGGGACCAAAATTTTGTTTTCAAAATAAAAAGAGAGTTAAGCCATAGTTAGGTTCGTATCGTAATTAGTCAGAAAAATTTAAAATTCGGTTCAATTTAATTTTCAATTCCTAAGCCTTGTTTGTTTGCATTTTTTACATCATACAATAGTCTTAAAACCTTTAAGAGGAGTGATCACTTCGCTTCGTGAGGTTTTCACCTCTGTATAGTATTGTAATTCACTTCAGGAATTTAGTCCTTATATTTCATGAAGTTTTCACCTCCGCATGGTATAAGGGTCGTAATCCCTCGAATCGATGTCCAAGCGACAGTTCGAGTACCATTTACTTTAGAATTCAACCACATATAAGAGACACAGAGCCGACATGTTATAACCACGCCAATACTCTGTTCATTTAGCGGATGACCTGTTTAAGTTTTTGTTCACATTTTTATTTTTTTTAACTGCTTGATTTGAGTACTTTAATTGCCTTTGTTTATTAACCATTTATTATTCTTATGGATCTGACATCGTGTTCTTTTTGTGTTTTCCCTTTTTTTATTTTTGTGCCTTGCATTTTCATATCATAAAGATATTTATTTTGCAAGTGACCATTACTGTAGAAGGCAGTCATAATGGACAAGATGTCTCGTATTCAGATAAACTAAGCAAATCCCAAGCATTGCCAGAAGAGTCAAGAGGGCAAATCATCTGAAGAGTTAGAACAAGATAGGGTAGCTGATACTCGTATTAGGGATGAGCGGGATGAAGTGCAAGAATTAAGAACAAATGGTCGAGATGATGAATTTGATGACTGCTATGGCCAAAGGCAATACGTCCGCAGAGCCAGAAGAAGAGCCAGTCAAGGGTCAGAATGAAGAATTTAATGGACAAAATCCCACTCCCAATCAAAGTAACATCTGTAAATACGACAAGTCGAACCCTTTTGTGATTCGTATCAACAAATCAGTGGGAGGTACATCTGAGTCAAGCTCTCAGAATATAGAGGAATGTCCAGAAGAAACCCAAGAAACACATAATTTAAAGATGAACATCCCGATTCCTGTGAGGTACACCGATTTTCTCCCGATGCTTATTGAGAGAAACCTTATCACTCCAGTTCAGTCTATTCTAAAAAACCACTTTACCCAAAAGAATACAATAGCCGAGCTAGGTGCGGTTACCACTTAAGAAGTTCGGGGCACACCACAGAGAATTGTGGGGCTCTAAAAAACCGAGTTAAAGATTTTGTCATTATGGGAGCACTGAATTTTAAAGATAGAGCACCCAGATTTTAAAGTGAGACGACGATCATACAAGGGGAAAAGTTGAAGAAGAGCCAAGACCCAAGGCAAGGGTTGAAGGAAAGTGAGTCAAATTTAAAGACCGAAGATAGAGGTATCTCGGAAGAGGGGCTTTCGTCCGATTATAATTAGCTCAGGCGAGAAAGAAAAGAATTAAGTGAGAAACTGAAGAGTCTACAAGATAAACATCAGAAGCTTCACTGCATGTTCCAGAATGCTGGTTTGGGTGACACTTTTGAAGAATGGAATAATGGTATCCTACAACTAAAGAATGATTTGGGACATTGGAAGCAGAGAGGTAAGAATAGTGAAAATATTCCCCGATTATTATCACAAAGGTTGAAGGAAGTCGAGAGCCAATACGATATCCTCAAGAATGAGTTGGAAAGTTGTTTAGATATGAACGAGATTCTGAAATCAAGTCTGCAGTAGAGTGAGAATGAATCCTGCACATTTTAAACAGAGAATGCAACGCTTAGGGAACAAATAGATGAGCTTAAGACTTCTTTGTGTACAAGTGAGATTCATGCTGAAGCTTACAAGTAAGCTGGCTATGAAAGCATTGAAAAGGTAACCCTCCAATTACGAAAGGCCAAGCAAGAAATACAAGAGAGGGACAATAAAATGAAGAGTGTCATCGCTCAATTGCGCAGAGTGGCTCATTAAGTCACAGATGCGGCCGATACAACTATGCCGTTGAGTCAGAATATGAATCTCACACTAGACCATGAAGGGACGACAACTCATTTGTTGGACAAGGTCTAAAAGTTAGGGGTTAGGGCTCATCAATATTTGTAAAGTTTACAAGATTGAAATCTGATGTAACAAGCCTTTTTGTTTAATGAAAGTCTTTCTACTATGATCACTTTATGACTAATATCTTATTGTATTCATGTTTGCATTTTGTTGATTTAAAAATATTCCATATTAGGGGTTTTTTTATAAAAAGAAAGATGTTTTGTAATGTACAGAGATTGATAATGCTACGGTTGGAAATAATCTGAGCATGAAGCAAATAGAGAAGAGACAAAAGTGGGGCACCGAGTATGCATTTCATTCCCAAAGAGAGTGGCTAACAGATGTCTGTAGAATATTATCAGTATTTTGTACACATACATCTTATCTTTATAAAAATCCTCCTAAAGAAATATTAGTGAATCAACGTCTCATTTGCATTTTTCGTAGTTGTCCATATTCATTGTTTGTCTTTTACATTTTAGACTTTTATGATGCATTTCATGCATTAATTAAGTAATAATACAATTTACGGGTTCGATGATAGTATTCAAGAACCAGTTGAAAGAAAGAATGGAACAAAGACTTGACCAATTAGACGATAGAATTAAGAGAGAGCTCAAGAATAAGGAAAAAATAGATGTTTTCAATACGAGGGAGTTTTGCCTAGTCCCTGATTTGCTCATTCCTTCAGATTTCAAGATTTCCAGATTCGTGTAGTATGACAATACCAGCTCTCCAAAAGTGCACTTGACCATGTTCTGCAAAATGATAGAGGTCCATCTAAAGAATAAAAAGTTGTTGATACATTACTTCCACGATAGTATGAAGGGACCTACTACGGTATGGTATAACCGTTTGAGCAGAAATCAAATTCGGTCTTGGGATGATTTAGCCAATACTTTTTAAGACAATATAGATATGCCTTAGACTTAACTCCAAGTCGACAGTCTCTTCAGAGCACGAAGATGAGACCAAATGAGAGCTTCGTGGAATATGCTCTGAGGTGGCAAAGTTTGGCGGCCCAGGTCTAGCCTCCTATAACTGAAGAGGAAATGACTCCCCTGTTTCACACGAAACTTCCTATTCCTTTATTCGATATAAAGCTTTAGAAGTTAAGGAGCAGGTTTGAGGATTTCGTGTTGACTGGAGAAAGAATAGATTACGCAATCCGAGAAGAAAAATTAGGGTCTAAGTTTAAGGACCAAACCAATAAGGAAATAGAAGGAGAGAAAGAGATAAATGAGTGTCGATTCTAAAGCACTCATAATCGCAAAAGAAGAAGGCTCATTGATCCTTTTGAGCTATCAAGAGAAATTCCCCAAACAAGTGCAGATTTAGAGGTATTTGGGGTATCCATTTTGGATATATTTCCTCGTCTAGTTGAGGGTCGCCACATTATTCCAAGATCAATGAAGATTACGCCTAATTCATCTGCCCATAGTGTTGATCCGAGCAGTACTTGTGATTTCTATGTGGGGGCATCGGGGTATTCTACCAGAAAGTGCAGACCATTGTGGGAAGAGATTAAGAAGCTAATTAGCAATGGGTTTTTTAACGCAAGAATTGGTCCAGCAATAGAAGACATAAGAATTGGGGCAAGTTTGTATCGTGCCAAGAAGGCCAGGATGAGTTAATACCTAAAGGATAATCTAAAGTACTATATTTTATCTAGTCCATAATTTTGACCTTAGATGTCGTCTTGGTAGGACATCTTTGCATATATGAGTATCTTTTGAAGTAATGTATGGAATCAAATCTGCTACCTTTGGCCTGAGTGTAGCAGAAATCTTTTTTGTAAAAGGGGCATGTGTCATGTTTGGTGATTTTCATTCCAATGGAAAATGCATTTTGCTTAACATGCAATGAAAAGAATGTTTGCTTATTTTGTAAAAAAAAGAAATCAGAGGCAGAGCAAATATATATAGGCAAGCAATAGTATTATCCTTAAATGTTTGCTTATTTTGTAAAAAAAAAAAGAAATCAGAGGCAGAGCAAATATATATATATAGGCAAGAATCATTGTAATAAACGGGGAGATTTAAAAAAATCAATAACGAAAAGAATTTTTAGAGGTAGCAACATCTTCTCTATTTTCTTACATGCATATTCGAAACAAAAATAATAGTAAAAAAGAGGTTTGAAGTTTACCCTTGACCGTCGGCCTTCCTTTGTCGGTGACAAGCTTGTCGAAAGGTGAACCATTGGGGAAGGTCGAGTGGTAAAAGAAGGATCTTTTCCTGGTTTTAAAACTTAAAGGGGGCTCTTGATTTAAAAAAATAAAAGATTTTGGTTCAGATTTTCTAAAAAAAGAGGGCAAAGGTTTTGGTTTAAAAAAACTAAGGTCGGATATAGTTTTAGGATAAAACATGGGGTATTTTGGGGTGACTTAAGGGTATTTTGGGGCCAGTTTCTGGGTTCATCCCAAGCTTTTTGGTTTTCGGCTTTGGGGATAAAATAAAAGGGGTGGTTTATTTTTCAGAAACAAAAATTAAAATGGCCAAAGTCTTAAAACTGAACCAAATGGGTCTTTATATAGTGTTTTAATTTTTTAAAATGGGTTAATCACATTTCGGTCCCTCAGCCCTTAAATAATTATGACCGCAGCCTTTCTGCAAATTTTAATTTGGTCCATTGTCCTTTGTGTTTTTTGAAATCTTTCAATTTAGTCCCTAAATCTTATGAAATCAGATTTTTAAAGGGAAAATTACCCCTCCAGTCCCTCCGCCCCAGTTGATTTTTCAAATCTTCTCTGCCGCATGGGTAAATTACCCAACTGTCCCCCTAAGTTCAGAACTATTTTTAATTTCATCACTAAATTTGTTTTACTTGCTTTCAAAGAGTAAATTACAATTCAGTTCTCCTTTTTATTTTTTTAATTGGGTCCCTCTTCTTTCAATTTTAAAACTGATTTTATGGATTAATTTCCTTTTGGTCATGGTTCTTTTAATTGCAGTTAATATCAGCCTTTATTTATATATTTAGTGATTCTATTATGTTTTTTTGTTATATTTGTGTTTGTATTTTTTATATTCGTTACATGTTATCTTTTTTGTGTTTAATATATTATTTTTTATATTTAATTGTTCAATATTGTTGTTTATTAAATACTATGTTATTGTGTATATATGTATTATTATGTACCATGTTATTTTTTATATATTTATATGTATATGTTATATTTATTATACGTACTATATATATTATTTAATATGTGTATTATATCGTATTATTTATGTATTATTATATATATATATATATTTATGTTATGTACGTACTAATTAATATAACATATTATGTATTATATTATATTATATTATTTATGTAATTTATATATGTTATACATATTATATTACTTTTGTATATTAATGTATAATAAATATCATATGCTTCATATTTTTATATGTAAGGTTATTTTATCGTAATTATGTGTATTCATTTGTAGTATATTTATATGGATATTTGGTTGTTTAATATTTGTTTCCTTATTACATTTCATGTATTTAATTTACCATGTTTTTTTTCATGCATAGTTTTAGGCTTTTTGTCTCTGTATTCTAGTGGGAGTGTCATCCGGGTCTCCAGGTGTCATCTCCTTTGGTACCGTGGATCGAGGAAAAGTTTTAATATTCGATCCTTGTTTTTTATGTATTAATTATTAAATTAAATCGATTTTTTTTATTTTTCCTTATAAATACAATACGAATCTATTTGGTTCCAATTTTGGGCGGTGTGGGGGTGCTAACCCTTCCCCATCCGTAACTAACTCCCGAACCCAAAATTTTTTAAAATCTCTGGTTTTGTTTTTTCAGTGTCCGGTCTACCGAAGTGGCCGGTGGATACTACCTTATTTTAAAAATAGTTTTCAAAATACAATTTTTTCTAATATCCCCCGTTTTTAAACATTTTTAATAAAAGCGAGAAACGCCCCCAACACGATTTATTAATCTTTCATAGCGGCCCCAAAAAATTAGTCGTTACAACGGTTGCACTTTCTGTTATTTACTCTCTATTTCACCCAAAAAATGCATCAAGATGCTCTAACTCATAATATTGAAGTACTACAAGACATAAATTAAATATTGTAAGCAGCACAGAACACATTGGTATTGACAATAAATATAATAGAAAAAATAGATGGATTTAATGAAATATTACCATAGATGTCGCAATCGGAGATATGTTGTAAACTTCATCATCTTCATTCCAAAGATATGGTTGGTCCTAAGTTAAAAGTAGAAGCAAACATGCATTAACTTATAATACCGTGACACATACTAGAATAAAAGAATAATGACTCACATTTCGTTTAGGCTCGGACATGTTTAGGTCTTCCGTAATTTTCGTGTCGTCTTCAAAACAACTTGACGTTGTTCTACGCGAAGGTTTTGGAAGTTGAAGCTTCAAATGAGGACACGTATTTTTATTATGGCCCTCAAGATTACAAAACGAACAGTGGTAGGTTCTTGAGGTTGACACTTGAATTTTCTGATTTTGTTTTTGTTTTACTTGTTTCCTTTATAGGTCTCGAACGTTGCATTTGGTATCCTTCTAAGATGATGATTCTGGCAATGTACATAGATAATCAAATTTAGCATTTAATCTAAGTATCTCATCTTTTGTGGTTTGAAAGGTTTCTTCAGTTTGCGATGCAATGAAGCACAATCGCGACGACAGTGATCGTAGAGACGCAAACTGAGACATTTGCTTCAACTTTGAAGACAAATCGAAGTCCATAAAAGAAGAAGCTAAAATCTTTGCATTTCTGGTCCAATGAGGTAGAATCAAAGATTTTGGGAGCTTTAAGAAATCTTGAAGCTTAAGAACATGCAGTTGATGGCGACATAGAATGCCGACTGACTCAAATTTCCTACAAGAACACGTTAGGTTATGCGTGTCCACATGAAGCACAACTTCATATAGTTTGGTTGGATCCTTATACTTTGTTAAACTAAAAGTCCATGATTCTCCAATTTCAACAATCGAATGTATAAGATGATACAATGTATCATGTTTAAGTTCTGTCTGAAATTTTGTGAACGATTCCTGGGTATACAGTTCAACTGCATTACCTTCAAGGTCAGTCAATTTTGTAATTGTGAAAGGCTTAGTTTGTGAACTAAAGAAATCTTCCGTCAAATCTTTAATGTGTATCTCATTAATGCCATTTTCAATGGCATGAACAACATCTATATATGTCTTCTTAGACTTCAGCACAATAGCCAGCACAACATTCATGGCCTCGCACCTTTGTGTTGACCGAACTTCAGCGAAGAAATATCCGGTAAGATATGTTTTTGCCCACAAATTGAGTGTCTAATCCTTCTCTACAACCTATAGATGGTCCTGGACATTAAACTATTGGACAACTAACCTCTACTCTCGATCAAATTCTTTAACTATCCACCAAGATAACATGCATCTAGTAAATGCACTAGTAAACTTTTATCACCTATGTTTGCCTAAGCATTTTGGGACAGCTTCCATGAACATATGCGATGTCGAGCAAACAAAAACACCGTTTTTATAACCCTTTGCATGGCTCTATCCTCGTCTGTCACCACTAAAACTGGAGCCTTATTAAACATAGCTTCCAAAAAAGCTCACAACGCCAATTCAAAAGTATCATCGGTCTTGTTAGATAGAATTGCAACACCGAAGACAATGGTTTGATGGTGGTGATTTACACCAACTATAGGCATCAGAGGCCGCCCATACGCAGTTGTCTTGTACATTGTGTCGAATAAAATGATGTCACCGAAGCATAAGTAGTCAGACTTCGACGTTGAATCACACCAAAAAAATATTATGCAATCTCAAAGACTCATATAGACTGTACTGCATGTACAAACCACTATCTTGCTCTTTCTTACAGTCAAAGTAAACGAGCAGGACATTTACATCACCATCACTGATTACAACATCTACGGTTTTCTAGAGGGAGTAGTAGAGGTCTTTCCTAATGAAGCCCACATTATGGAATCCACTTGACTGTTGTGTGAAATAATTCATTACTTGTGATGTTCTTACCCTAAAATTTTTCAATACTCGGGCCTTTATGATATCTTCATCATTAACTTCTCTAATCGATCGAAGAAAATGTCGCATAATAGGTGCGCACAACGGATGATTATGTTGAGAATAAGAAAATGATATACTCTATTTAAATGAATCTATAGACATAACAACTATTTTTCCCTTGCAATCGGTCCGTATGATAGCGCGTGGAGCACGTTGCTGTTCAACATCATTAACAGTTGATTTCCTAAACCCTGCTCTTGAACAACAAAATTCATGTGTTCTAACATTACCGAGGGAGTCTTTCTTAGTTGTTTCCTAGCGTGCACTAAATCTATTATTTTTTGCATATTCCTTATAAAACTCCCATGCATTATTACGAGATTCAAATACCATACCTATTATATTATTGGGAACAACATTTGGCTCAGCTCTACAGTTATCATTGGAAGAAGTATCAACAGCACTTCGAAATGTGTCCTCCATGTACCACTAAATTGTTTTGTTTAGTTCCTACCAAAACAATATTCCAAATAAAAAAATGATACTCATAAAAAATTCTTTAACTAAGAAGTAAATAAAATAGTAAAGATTCCACTTACCTTGTACCTACGAATGAAAATGTTGAATAGCATGAAATATATGGTTCAGATGGTTCTTGTATGTGGATAGTGTGAAAAAAAACTCCACTACTAACCACTTATATGGTGAAGGGAAGCTGAGGAACCAAATATGTTGGATGCAAATCATTTTTGGGTGTTTGTATACCCATGTCATGGTGGTTGTGAGCATTAATTGCAGTAATAAATTTGGTGGATGGAAATAGTAATTACCTTAGTTTTTTATTGCTAAGTATGTAATTTAAAAGTTTTATTACCGAATATGTTGGGGTTACTTTTATAAAATGTATGAAACCATTTGCAACAAACGGGTTTTTTTTTCTGAGACAAGTTCAAATGTTTCAGGTCATGTTTTTAAAACCACGAATGGTGGGTTCGAAACCTGTAACCAAATAATGTTTTCCCACAAGTCCACCTTAGTGGTCTCGAAACCACCATGTGAGTTTCTAAACCTGTAATCAAACATTCTTTCCATGCCTTTCTGCCTATGTGGTTTCGATACTACCAGGTAATGATTTCAGTACATATATTTTTTATTACCATTTCTATAAAAAAATTATGTATATTCTGTAATAATTTCTGTACGTATTAAAATTCTCATCCTTCTAATAAGGAAATAAGTTTTCTTGTTGTCCAATCTATATATACACAAATGCTCACCCTAAGTTGAGCTCCTTTTGGTTTTGGTGATCTCGCGTAAAGATTTGGTACAGACATTTTTATTACCATTTATGTAACAATTTATGCATAATCCTTAATAAATTTCTGTACATATTTAAATTCTCATCGTTCTTGTAAGGAAATAGGTTTTCTTGTAGGCCAATCTGTATGTACACAAATACTTACCCTAAGTTGAGCTCCTTTTGGTTTTGGTGATTTTGGGTAAAGATTTCGGTGCGTATATTTTTATAACTATTTCTATAACAAATTATGTATAGTATATAATAATTTTTGTACGTACTGAAATTCGCATCGTTCTTGTAAGGAAATAGGTTCTCTTGTAAGCCAATCTGTATGTACAGAAATGCTTACCCTAAGTTGAGCTCCTTTTGGTTTTGGTGATCTAGTGTAAGGATTTCGGTACAAACTTTTTTATTACTATTTATGTAAAAAATTATGTTTAATCCTTAACAATTTCTGTATGTACTGAAATTCTCATCGTTCTTGTAAGTAAATTGGTTCTCTTGTAGGCCAATCTGAACATACACAAATGCTTACCCTAAGTTTAGCTCATTTGGTTTTGGTGATATCGGGTAAGGATTTCGGTACGTATATTTTTTATTACCAGTTATGTAACAATTTATGTATAATCCTTAATAGTTTCTGTACCTACTAAAATTCTCATCGTTCTTGTAAGGAAATAGGTTTTCTTGTAGTGCAATCTGTATGTATACAAATGCTTACCCTAAGTTGAGCTTCTTTGGGTTTTGAGGATTTCAGTGCGTACGTTTTTATTACTATTTTTGTAACCAATTATTTATAATCCTTAATAATTTCTGTATGTACTGATATTATCATCGTTCTTGTAAGGAAATAGGTTTTCTTGTAGGCCAATATGCATGTACACAAATGCTTACCCTAAGTTGAGATTCTTTTGGTTTTGGTGATCTCGGGTAAGGATTTCGGTACATACATTTTTATTGCTATTTTTGTAACAAATTATGTATAGTAAGTAATAATTTCTTTACCAACTAAAATTCGCATCGTTGCAGTAAGAAAATAGGCTTCCTTGTAGGCCAATCTATATGTACACAAATACTTACCCTAAGTTGAGCTCTTTTTGTGTTTGGTGATCACGGGTAAGGATTTCGGTATGTACCTTTTTTATTACTATTTCTGTAACAAATTATGTATAGTATGTAATAATTTTTGTACCTACTGAAATTTGCATCGTTCTTGTAAGGAAATAGGTTTTCTTGTAGGCCAAATTGTATGTACACAAATTCTTACCATAAGTTGAGCACCTTTTGGTTTTGGTGATCTTCTAGTAAGGAATTCGGTACGTACGTTTTTTATTACCATTTATGTAAAACTTATGTCTAATCCTTAACAATTTCTATACTTACTAAAATTCTCATCGTTCTTGTAAGGAAATAGGTTTTCTTGTAGGCCAATCTGTATGTACACAAATGCTTACCCTAAGTTGAGCTCATTTGGGTTTTGGTGATTTCGGGTAATGATTTTGGTACGTATATTTTTTATTACTATTTCTGTAACAAAGTATTATAATATATAATAATTTATGTACCTACTAAAATTTGCATCGTTGCAGTAAGAAAATAGGCTTTCTTGTAGGTCAATCTGTATGTACACAAATGCTTACCCTAAGTTGAGCTCTTTTTGGGTTTGGTGATCTCGGTTAAGGATTTTGGCACGTACCTTTTTTATTACTATTTTTGTAACAAATTATGTATAGTATGCAATAATTTTTTTACCTACTAAAATTCGCATCGTTCTGGTAAGAACATAGGTTTTCTTGTAGGCCAATCTGTATGTACACAAATGCTTACCCTAAGTTGAGCTCCTTTTGGTTTTGTTCATTGCATGTAAGGATTTCGGTACGCATGTTTTTTATTACCATTTCTGTAACAAATTATGTATAATCCTTAATAATTTTTGTACGTACTGAAACTCTCATCGTTCTTGTAAGGAAATAGGTTTTCTTGTAGTCCAATCTCCATGTACACAAATGCTTGCCCTAAGTTGAGCTCATTTTGGTTCTGGTGAACTCGTGTAAGGATTTCTGAACATACGTTTTTTATTACTATTTCTATAACAAATTATGTATAATCCTTAATAATTTCTATGCATACTGAAATTCTCATCGTTCTTGTAAGGAAATAGGTTCTCTTGTAGGCCAATCGATATGTATACAAATGCTTACCCTAAGTTGAGCTCCTTTATGTTTTGGTGATCTCGGTAAGGATTTCGGTTCATACGTTTTTTATTACTATTTCTGTAAGAAATTATGTATAGTATGTAATAATTTCTGTACCTACTTAAATTCGCATCGTTGTAGTAAGAAAATAGGCTTTCTTTTCGGCTAATCAGTATGTACACAAATGCTTACCCTACGTTGAGCTCCTTTTGGTTTTGGTGATCTCGTGTAAGGATTTCGGTACATACGTGTTTTATTACCATTTATGTAACAAATTATGTATAATCCTTAATAATTTCTTTAACTACTAAAATTCTCATCGCTCTCGTAAGGAAATATGTTATCTTGTAATCCAATCTGTATCTACACAAATGCTTACCCAAAGTTGAGCTCCTTTTGATTTTGGTGATCTTGTGTAAGGATTTCAGTATGTACATTTTTTATTACTATTCCTGTAACAAATGATGTATAATTTGTAATAATTTATGTACCTACTGAAATTCTCATTATTCCATTAAGGAAATAGGTTTTCTTGTCATTCAATCTATATGTACACAAATGCTTACCCTAAGTTGAGCTCCTTTTGGTTTTGGTGATCTCGGGTAAAGATTTTGGTATCTACGTGTTTTATTACCATTTATGTAACAAATTATGTATAGTTTGTAATAATTTCTATGCGTACTGAAATTCTCATCGTTCTTGTAAGAAAATAGGTTTTCTTGTAGTACAATCTGTATGTACACAAATTCTTACCCTAAGTTGAGCTCCATTTGGTTTTGGTGATATCGGGTAAAGATTTTGGTACGTACATTTTTTATTACTATTTCTGTAACAATTTATGTATAATTCATAATAATTTATGCACCTACTGAAATTCTCATCGTTCTTGTAAGGACATAGGGTTTCTTGTAAGCAAATCTGTATGTACACAAATACTTACCCTAAGTTGAGCTCTTTTGGTGTTTGGTGATCTCGGGTAAGGATTTTGGTACGTACGTTTTTAATACCACTTCTGTAACAATTTATGTATATTTCGTAATAATTTCTGTACCTACTGAAGTGCTCATCGTTCCTGTACGGAAATAGGTTTTCTTGTAGTCCAATCTGTATGTACACAAATGCTTACCCTATGTTGAGCTCCTTTTGATTTTGGTAATCTCGTGTAAGGATTTCGGTACGTACGTTTTTATTACTATTTCTGTAACAAATTATGTATAATATGTAATAATTTTTTTACCTACTAAAATTCTCATCGTTCTTGTAAGGAAATAGTTTTTCTTGTAAGCCAATCTATATGTACACAAATGTTTACCATAAGCTGAGTTCTTCTGGTGTTTGGTGATCGCGGGTAAGGATTTCGGTACGTACATTTTTTTTATTTCTATTTTTGTAACAAATTATGTATAGAATGTAATTTTTTCTGTACCAACTGAAATTCTAATCGCTGTAGTAAGAAAATAGACTTTCTTGTAGGTCAATCCGTATGTACACAAATGCTTACCCTAAGTTGAGGTCCTTTTGGTCTTGGTGATCTCGGGTAAGGATTTCGGTACGTACATTTTTATTACCATTTTTGTAACAAATTATGTATAACTTGTAATTATTTATGTACATACTGAAATTCTCATCGTTCATGTAAGAAAATAGGTTTTCTTGTAGCATTTATGTTGATACACAAATCCTTACTTTGTAAGACTTTATGTATATACCGTTTTATTACATTTACTGTAAATATTTATTTACAAACATCGTAAGAATTTATGTACAAACTTGCTACCTGTAGAACAGGTCAGCCTCATTTTAGCCTTAAATTACCCGTTTCACCGCATAACTTCCCATGCAAATAAGGACCCGATTTTGACCTATATTGTTCTCAATGGTTCACTCAAGATGCTGCTCCAACCCGTGAAGCGAGACCCACGCCACATAGGTCCAAGCAGCAGATCACAGTTCAACTTCAAATGGCCTAATCTAAAACGGGGCTTGAACACTCTATAAGAGGGATGGGACAGGTTGGGTTTTTTTCGACCTCGTACTTTAAAAAATTGACCTAAAAGTTTACACCTAAACCTGAACATCCTTCCTCAGAAAAATAAATAAATAAACCTAAAAAATTAATTTTAGGGATTTATTTGTAAAAAACAATTTTAAGGACCAAATAATAAATAAAAAATAATTTTAAGGACTTGATTATAAATAAAAATTAATTTTAAAGATCAAATTATAATTATCCCTAAAAATATAAGGGAAATTACACTATTAGTCTCGTGTCATGTCAAATTTTTTTACCTTAAGCTTGAACCCAACTCGACATTGCCTGTAATAACCCAAATTTCGAGATCTGAGTGTCTGTTTAAACCAAAGCATGGGCTTCGTATTTGAGCCAAGATGTTTGGGCCTTTGAGAGCCTTGGTGGGCTTCCCAATAGTTGTTGGGCTTGTGTATTAGGTTTGGGAATGAGTTGGGAAGAGGATGGAGGGGTAGTAAAGTAAATTCTTGCCAGTTCAAAGAGAAAGGCTGGATTTTATTTACTCTCTTGTATAATAGGAGATGTGGGTGACCTTATTCTTGTTTCTTTTCTTCCTACATCCCTCTTCTTCTTCTTCTTCTTCTTCTTCTTCTTCTTCTTCTTCTTCTTAGGCTAGAAGCAAAGGTAAAGGTTTGACCTTTGTGGTTTTGGAGGTAAATCCAAGAATTTGGGTTTGAGTTAGTTGTTCAGCTTTTAAGGATCTACGAATCGAGGTAAGGATGGTTAGAAATGGTGGAGTTAAGTGTTCTTGGGTTGGTGGAAGGTTTTGTTGGAAGTGTGTTAAAAGGAGTTTTAATCTCGTTTTTCCAGCCCTAAGAGTAAGTTTAGTTGTATTCTTTATCTCTTGCAAGTTGTAACTCATTTTACGACTCTCTTGTGTAGTGAAAGAGGTGGGAGAATCTTCCAAAGAGCTTGGGAAGAAGAAAACTTGGGGGTTTGGCTTGGAGTTTCGTTTCCAGCTTTTAATCAAGGTTAATACACTACGAACTTCTTTGTTTTCCTGGAAATCATAAATTAGATTGCTTGTTGCTTGGTTTGAAGTCTTGGTGGTTTGAGAGCTTGAGACCCCCTTTAATGGCTAAACTCGAATTTGATGTTAAAATGGTATAGAAATGGTAGAAAACCACTTAAACTACCTTCCATAATTTGTGGTTTGATTTGGTGTGTTAACATAAAAGTTTGTGGGTGTTTGGGATGATTTGCGAACTCCAAAATTTGAATTCTGGGCTCGTGTACTGATACTGGATGAACCGGTATCGGTACCCTTAGCTTAGAGTGGCTAACTCAGGTAAAATTTGAAGGGCGTATCGGTACGGTTTAGGGGTATATCGGTACCCCATGTTATACAAGAATTCCAGTAGTAAAATTGGGTATCGGTACGCTTAGGGGTGTATTGATACCGATAGGGTATCAGTACAAGGCCCCGTGTATCGATACGGGGTTTTGGTTAAACCCCTTCAGCATGCAAAGCCGAGCATCGATACGCATAAGTGGGTATTGGTACCCATAAGAGCGTATCGATACTCTTAAGTGGGTATCGGTACCCACTGGGAAATCTGTCCAAAAAATACGTTTTCAGTTCGAGTAACCTATAATTCGAGGACTAAGGCCCAATGGGCTTATAAAGTGGTAAAACGATTAGCAAAACTGAGAAACTGGATTTTAAACCCTAAATACATGCATAATAAGTAATAACATAATAAAACCTTGTATGACTTGCGGTATTGAAACAATAAGGATCCTTGGTGGATCAAATAATTATTGTGTGCCACGTAAGAACATACGTATGGTTGTGTTACCTTGATCGTTGGGATCCGGATACCCAGTGAGAGAGAAGAGTGTGTTGCAACACCATGGTTATAGATTTTCAAATATACGTTCCTGAAGCTGTATGGCACT
Organism: Hibiscus mutabilis; assembly: GCA_019671005.1. Classification (NCBI taxonomy): domain Eukaryota; kingdom Viridiplantae; phylum Streptophyta; class Magnoliopsida; order Malvales; family Malvaceae; genus Hibiscus; species Hibiscus mutabilis. The sequence continues at coordinate 45,792,255 of CM033726.1, read as the reverse complement.
AGGTCTCATTTGAAGATGCTCGACAAGAGATTTCGAGTATGGGTGTACGTTCTCGAAGATGTGTGGCACTAGGCCTCACCCAATGAGTATACGTTCCCGAAGCTGTGTGGCACCGGGCTTCACCCGATGAGTGTACGATCCTGAAGCTATATGGCACCGAGCCTAACTCCAGGTTTGTTGGTATGATGTTATGTGTTGTATAAGGGTAATGATTCCCTTGATTGTTATGTGTTTAAGCGACTAGAGGTAGCGCCAATGTTGTTGTTTTATGCCATGATCTCATTCTCTTAGTTGCGTGCTCATATTTATTATTTGTATGAAGTATGGTTGAGTGGAAGCATATCCACTGAGCTTCTTTAGCTCAACATTCGGAATTGTTGTTTTCGTTCATAGGTTAGTAGGTTTGACGTGCATCGTTGGAGCATCATTGGAGTAGGACTACAACATCGACTTGTGTCTGAGTACAATACTTAGATTATTGGGACATGTATCCGTAATACCTTATGTTTGTATTATAACTCTATTTTGGATTTTAATTTATGAGTCGAATGCTTTTAATTATGTATTTTAAATGGAGCTTTAATACCCCGAATTTCAGCCCTAAATTTAAAACCTTAATTTTGAAATTCCTAATTTTTTGAAATAACTTTTGGTAATTTTTGAAATGATTTGTTAAAAACTAGAAATTGTGAAAATATTTGATTTTTAATTATGTATTTTAAATGGAGCTTGGAATCGTTGCCGCTAGTAAGCTCCAACCCAAACCCTTTTCCTGTTAGGAATTTGGTATGCGGCAAAATAACCAAAGCGATAACGACATAGACCAAGACATGCACAGGAGATAAGATTTAATATGGTTCAGCATAGCCTACCTCCACGGGGCGAGAGAAATGAACAATCCACTAATAACGTAGAGAACCCGAAGACTAAAAATACATGATAACCCGTGTAATCCCAAAACCCGGTGTACAAATCCCATGACCTGGTGGAACCAAAACACTCTTCCCAACATCCCTACAACACCCATATCTACAACGTAGGCAAAATAGTTGTAGAGAACCTAAAAGTGGTTACATCTCTCCAGAGTAATTACCCATCTCTCTCATTCTCTTGTTCTCTCATAATTCAAAAGGTTAAACCTAGTCTATATTTATAGACCCAAATACTTGGTCTCCAAGAAACCTTATTCAATAAGATCTCTACCTAAATTAGATATTTACTCATTAAAGTAAATCCTAATTACCAAGTAATCTTCAACCACTAGAATTACAATAAAACCCAACTTAATTACCAATTAGAATTTGAGTCAAAATATAACAAATCTCCCCCTTGACACAAATTCTATTCGAGCATTGGTCTTCAAGTCTTCAATAGCTTCAATTTTTACGTAAGCCAAATATTCGTTGAAGCAGTGCCGCCAAGTCTTCAACAACTCCAATTCTTACGTAGTATCTGTTGAAGCACCATTGAATCGATTGAGAATTACTTCCCCTGCAACTAAAAGCTTGTTGCAACAATACTCTTCTAGCATGTCTCCAACATCACTCCACAAAATCTGCAGCAAAAATTCCTTCTAAAACGCTCAGCTCGAACCATAGCTCATGATACCATTTGTTAGGAATTTGGTATGCGGCAAAATAACCAAAGCGATAACGACATAGACCAAGACATACACAAGAGACAAGATTTAACGTGGTTCAGCATAGCCTACCTCCACGGACGAGAGAAAAGAACAATCCACTAATAACGTAAAGAACCCGAACAGTACAAATACATGATAACCCATGTAATCCCAACACCCGGTGTACAAATCCCATGACCCGGTGGAACCAAAACACTCTTCCCAACATCCCTACAATACACATCTCTACAACGTAGGCACAATAGTTGTAGAGAACCTAAAAGTGGTTAAATCTCTCCAGAGTAATTCCCCCTCTCTCTCATTTTCTTGTTCTTTCATAATTCAAAAGGTTAAACCTAGTCTATATTTATAGACCCAAATACTTGGTCACCAAGAAACCTTATTCAATAAGATCTCTACCTAAAATAGATATTTACTCATTAAAGTAAATCTTGATTACCAAGTAATCTTCAACCACTAGAATTATAATAAAACTCAACTTAATTACCAATTAGAATTTGAGTTAAAATATAACATTTCCCTATCCGGTAATATTATTATTATTATTATTATTATTATTATTATTATTATTATTATAGGTTAACAATTATTATTTATGTCTATAATAATAGTGTTGTTATATATATATATGCTGCTGGTATTTTATTATTAAAATATACACGCATACAGTATAATTATCACTATATATATCGTCATAAGTTACTAATTTATATTACTAAAAGTTTGTACTTACTATTTTCTATATTTATTTAAATCACATGAATATATATTATGTTTGATCCAAACGGTTATGATCCGAGTTTAAACTTACCGCCCCATATTCGTAATTGACATTTTTATCAATCTACCTGAACTGTCCGACCGACTTTACCCGAATCATTTAATCTAACTGTATATTCGATTGATTTGAAGATCAATGATGTGAATTAGATAAGTGTACTTGTGTATTCTAAATACGTTGAATAAGTGTGTTAGACTTATTTTGATTTTGATATAACTAAAAGGACTAACTTGTAAAAATTTGTAAATTTAATATATTCGATTCAAATTCGTCAAAAATACAATTTTGACTTAAACAAAGTTTTTCTAAATTGTTTGACTTAATACCTATATTGTATAATCCTTAAAAAGTCAACACAATGTCAAAATTGAGAATTTTCAAGCATAGGTTTCGAAATCCCTTAGGTGGTTTCGAAACCACCATGGCAGTAATGCCTAAAATCCATATTATGGTTACAGGTTTCGAAACCCCCATACAGGTTTCGAAACCCCTGTGTAGGTGAGCATTAAATTCTCAGTTTTAATGGCTTTCAACGGCTACAAATGGTTAGAAAAGATCAAGAGCATATAAAAGGGGTCTCCAAACAGTAATGAACCAACAAGAAAGCCTATCCAAATATTCAAGCAATCAAAAATCCAATTTGTGCTTAATTTTCATCTTTCTTGTAAACACTATTGTTGTTCTTTATTGTAATTCTCTATCTAGTGTTTCTTGGGTGTGTGAGAGAGCTTAAACTTTGCAAACACTTTCCTTGTGAGAATTTTCTAGTTTGCTTATTTGTACTTGTTTTTTGGAAATGATTCAATAGACTTTGGGGTATAAGTCTATTGAATTGTGTAAGGTTACTCCTTATCCTAAAGGAAAGACAAATTAGTGGATTTGTGGAAAATCCTTAGTGTGGTCACTAAGGTAGTGGATGTAGACTCCATTGAGGGAGTTGAACCACTATAAACCCCCTTGCAATTTCTTATCTTTGCAATTAGTTTCCACCATTCTTTAAAATTCCAATTCACCCCCTCTTGGCTTTATTCGATCGATTGCTACACTCATCAATTGGTATCAGAGCGAGGCCCATTGAAAGGTTTTACACCCTCTTGAGAAGATCCAAGAAGTGTGCAATCATCTACAAGGTCATCCATGGCTTTCTCTTCCACCATAGAAGCTTGGGGAGATTCACAACCCACCAACAAGCCTCCCTTCTTCAATGGAGTTAACTATGCGTATTGGAAGAACCTGATGAAGTTATTCCTTCAAGCTTTTGATCTTGAAGCTTGGATGATCATCATGAGTGGTTACACCGTACCAACTAGTGGCATGGAGACATGGAGCAATGATGAAAACAAGAAATTCTCTACAAATGCCAAGGCGATGCATCTTCTATTTTGTGCTCTTGGCCCAGATGAATATGGAAGGGTGTCATCATCTTCCAATGCCAAAAAAAATTGGGACAAACTTGAATTCACACATGAAGGAACCAATGAAGTGAAAGACCAAAATCAGGCTCCTCAACCTCAATTACGAAAACTTCAAGATGGACCCTAAAGAAGACATCAAGTCCATGTCCGATCGATTTTTTGTGATCGTGAATGGATTGAAGGGCAATGGAGAAGTGATTCCAAAAAATAAAATTGTGAGGAAGATGATCTACTATCTTCTTGATTCATGGGATTCAAAGAAGATGCCAATTATAGAAGCAAAGAACCTCGAGACTCTCAAATTAGATGAGCTCATTGGTTCATTGCTTACACATGAAATGATGTCAAAATGGAAAGAAGAAAAAAAATAAGGAAATGGAAAATAAAAAATATGGAATTGCTCTCAAATCAACAAAAAAAAAGAGTGATTCTAGTGAAGAAGATGAAGATAAAGAAATGGCTAAGTTTGCCAAAAGATTTAAAAGATTCATGAGGTCCAACAAAGGAAGAAGATTCCAAAGAGAAGACGGATTCAAGAATGAATTCAAGGACAAAAATCCCATCATTTGCTATGAGTGCAAAAAGTCAGGACATGTCAAGTTTGATTGTCCCTAATTGAAGAAGAAGAACTTTAAAAAGAAACACAAGGCTCATGTAGCTACTTGGAGCGATGACGAATCATCCAATGAGGACAAGAATAAATTAGCCAACTTGTGTCTCATGGTAATAGAGGATGACTCTATGGTAATCTCTAATTCATTTATTTCAATTGATTATACTTTTGATGAATTACAAGATGCATATGATGAATTAGCTTTGGAATTTGAAGAGTCAATTTGGAAAAAAAGAAAAAATATTTTAAAATTAAAAAATGAAAATGACTATCTTTCCAAATCTAATAAGGAGCTTGAAAGTAAAATTGAGGAAATGCAAGTTAAAATGAAAGAATTTGAAAAGAAAAATCAAGACTTGCACAATTTACTTTCAAAGGTCCATAATGATCATCAAAAGAACTTGATGATCTTAAAGCTTTCTTTGACAAAGTTGGGACAAAAAGTTTTGATAAAGATGAAAATTCAAAACCCAACTATCTTAGAAAGAACTTTAATGGATATAGACATGGTAGTCACCAAAGATAATATAATAGAAAGATAGTTAAAAGTATTTGGGTTCCTAAAAGACTCATTGCTAACAAAGAATATGATCTTTTGTCTAAATGGATTCCAAAAGGGGCTAGAATATTAGGAACTAACTCTTATGGACCCAAAAGAATTTGGGTACTAAAATATGTATAGTTCCATATTGTAGCTGTGTTGGAGCCATGGTGAGCAAAATGAAGAAATTTGAAAGCTCTAGGCACACTAGAAGGAAGGACACTTGAAGAGGATGGGGCCTAATCAACCTATCGTGATTCAAGTGGTAACATTTTTTTACATGCAATCTTTACTCACTCATGTTGCTTTATATGTGTTTATATGTTTTATAGCATGTTTGAGGATTCCCTTATGTTGCTTTAGTGCTTTTAGTGAGGGGGAGTTTTGTTGCATGAATTGCTTATCATTGGCCTTGTAAGCTTAACTTTATATCTTTTGGCCTTAAAATTGACAATAATTTATTTTAGTCAATGATTATTTTATTAGTGTGCTCACATGTTTCTTTTGACTAAAATTTTTTATTGTTCATTTTGAGTAACCTTAGTTAAGTTAGTCACTCTTAGCTCAATATGAACTTTTTAGGATCCAACTTTTAGCATAGATGTTTTAAAATTGAAATCTTTATCTATGGCTAATGTTTGTTTAAATGCCATACATCTTTTAACTTATTTCAAAGTGTCTTAAATGCCTATAATGGTCACAAACACTTTAGAATGCATATTCGGATCAAAACAAGGCCTAAAAATATCAGTTTTATTGCTTCAGGCTTAGGGGTATCGAAACCACTAACACTGGTTTCGAAACCAGTCTGGCAGAATAGGCTTAGAGGCGTTTCTAGGCAAAGGGTTTCGAAACCACCTTATAGGTTTTGAAACCAGGGGTACCGAAACCATTTATCCGATTTCAAAACTGCATGGGCAGAATCACGGGTTGGGTCCCTTTTTAACCCTAAAAATCAATTTTAAAACACCCCAAACCTATTTTTCTTCCATCTAAACGGCAAACACACCAAACCCCCCCAAATCCTCTCAAATTTTTGGCTTTCTTTCATCATCCTAACACAAGATTTTGGGTTTTTTCATCATCTTCATCAACTATTCAAGGTAAATTTCATCAAAACTCATGAATTTTTCTTCAAAATTTTCAAACCTAGGGTTTCAAAAATTGTATAGTTTCAAAAGGATTTAGGCATTAAATTTGATGAATTGGGATTGATATATATAATATATATTGCTTATGTTTTTGCAGGAGGTTACCCAATCTATTCTAAACCTTTTCAAAAAAAATTCAAACCGTTGCCCACCAAATGTTTGTCAAAATTCCCCAATCAACGTTTTAAAGCTAAATCCTATTTTTTAATCATGCCTCCTATAACTATGCCTTCTAGAGCCAAACATGCTCGTCTTCAAAGAGGTCAAAATTCTCGTTCTAATCAACCTCAACCTTAATTCCAAAGCCCACATTTCTTGAATCTTTGTTTTCAAGATGATGAATGTCTTGATCGTTTTCATCAAATTTATGAAGCCAAGGATATTAGAGCCGAGCTAACTATAGATTTGAATTTCTTAAGCTCCGAGCTCTATGAATTTGAATTCTTTCCTTTATTTGTCGAATGGGGTTGGATGGATTTTCTTGATATTAAACCTCGTGTTTTTCATAACCTTGTCAAAGCCTTTTATGCAAATGCTACTCTTGTCCATGACAATAATTCCAGGGTTGTTGCAATAGATTCTTACCTTATGGGAACTGAATTTACACTCACTCCGGCAAGTATTGTCGATCATCTAGGTGTCCCTAATAGTGGTGTTTCTAATGAACCCAAAAGTGTTCCTATCAAGTTTGATGATGATAGTCCTACTCATCTTCACATCTATAATAGGCTTCTTCACCTTTTCACCACATGGTTCGTTCGTCCCTCCAATGGAAGATGCACTCGTATGTGTCATACCGATTATTGGTGGTTACACCAACTTCGTACTGATAATCGTCCCAATATCGCCCGAATCATCTTCACTTCTCTTGTCAAAATCATTAGCAACCCTTCTCATTTCTCTATCAATTATTGATGTGTTCTAAGCCACATATTTGCGAAGTTAAACATTGACACCTCTCTTGATCCCGTCATTCGTCTCAAGAGCAAGATTGATAAAACTACTACTAAGAAGACCGGTTGGAGGTTCGTTAATGATGTATGGGTTCACAAAAATGCTGAAGACGAAGCTCGCGTTGATCCAAGTAATGCATCAGATGCTCCACCTCCCATGACCATTGAATCCATGTATGCGGCTATGGTACTCACTTTGACAACATGGATGCATTTCTTCGTAGCTCTCATGAGGAGACTACCAGCTTGCTTCGTAGTTTAGATGTTCGTGTGACATCATTAGAGCATGACATTCGTGGTCATCTCTTCCCACCATCATCGTCTCATGCACCTGATGTTTAGGCTTTTATGCATTTTTCTATGACTATTTCCTATGGTATTTTGGACTTATTTTGATTTAGTTCTTTGGTTTATGCTTTTAGGCTTATTATGCACCTTGTTGGATATTTGTTTTATGACTATGGTTTTATGATGGATTTTATGATAGTTTTTATATAGATTATGTTAAATTTTATGATGGATTCTATGTTAATTTGAATATTATGGTTTATCTTTTTATTTCTTTTTGGATAATGCCCTATTGCTCTAATGACGTTTGTTCTTTTGTAGCATTTTATTCATTTTGCTATAACAAAAAAGGGGAGAAATTAGGATTAAACAAATTGTTTTAGAATTAAACAATTTGTTTTTCTTAAATTTTTAAACACATGTCTTTAAAACTTAATTTTCAAAGATTTCATAAAGACATTTTTTAAGGGGGAGCCTAAATGGGGAGCCTAAATGGGGAAATATAAAAGTTTGACAAATTTCTTAAAAACAAATTTTTATCAAAGTATTTTTTATATTAAAAAGGGGGAGATTGTTAGACTTATTTTGATTTTGATATAACTAAAAGTAAAAACTTGTAAAATTTTGTAAATTTAATATATTCGATTCAAATTTGTCAAAATACAATTTTGACTTAAACAAAGTTTTTCTAAATTGTTTGACTTAATACCTATATTGTATAATCCTTAAAAAGTCAACATAAAGTCAAAATTGAGAATTTTCAAGCATAGGTTTCGAAACCCCCTAGGTGGTTTCAAAACCACCATGGCAGTAAGGCCTAAAATTCATATTTTGGTTACAGGTTTCAAAAACCCCTCCGTGGTTTCGAAACCAAGACCTGTAACGGCTATTTTTTTGTTTGAAATAAAATGTAGGTTTTGAAACCTCCATACAGATTTCGAAACCCTTGTACAGATGAGCATTAAATGCTCGACTTTAATGGCTTCTAACGGCTCCAAAGTCCCCCCCAAGGGATACAAATGGTTAGAAAAGATCAAGAGCATATAAAAAGGGTCTCCAAACAGTAATGAAGCAACAAGAAATACTATCCAAATATTCAAGCAATCAAAAATCCAATTTGTGCTTAATTTTCATCTTTCTTGCAAGCACTAGTGTTGTTCTTCATTGTAATTCTCTATCTAGTGTTTTTTGAGTGTGTGAGAGAACTTAAACTTTGCAAACACCTTCCTTGTGAGGATTTTCTAGTTTCCTTATTTGTACTTGTTTTTGGGAAAGGATTCAATAGACTTTGGGGTATATGTCTATTGAATTGTGTAAGGTTACTCCTTATACTAATGGAAAGAGAAATTAGTGGATTTTTGGAAAAATCCTTAGTGTGGTCACTAAGGTAGTGAATGTAGACTCCATTGAGAGAGTTGAACCACTATAAATCTCCTTGCAATTTCTTATATTTGCAATTAGTTTCCACCATTATTTAAAATTCCAATTCACCCACTCTTGGCTTTATTTGATCGATTGCTACATTCATCAAAGTATTTAGGAATAATTCCTTAGTCATAGTGCTAATAAAGGATTATTCTCGTAGGTTTCTATACAGATGTACCAGTACTTCTGGTCATGAGAAATGCATCATTCAATAGGTTGAATTTGCTTTGGCTAAGGCGTGTTTCTTACGATGCTACATGCATATTTTCTATGTGTTGGTGTTTTACACCTTATGTGATTATTTATATGCATTATGGCTTGTATGGTTGACATCACATGCATACGATTTTAAAATGTGTTTTAGTTGTGACTTATGGAACATTTGATTTATGAAACATCAGCTATATGGAACTATGATTTATGGACTATGATTTATGAAGTATGTTTATGGAATATCAGATTTACAATCTTTTTTATGAAATTTGAGTTTTAAAAATCATATATGTATGAGCACGGGTTGGGATTTGAACGGGGAAGTTTAGTGGTTTCACCCTTCAGGCTGAATTCTACTTTGGATGGTTGACGTAGCGAGGAGGCTATAGGAACCTTCCTCATCTTTGGCAGACATAGTTGGGTGCATTGCATTACGCTTGTGATATTGTACCATTTGTTTTATGCTTTAAAGAATTTTAAGAAAATATTATTGTGTTTTACGACTATGGTGTTTTTGCACTTTAGAGACACAATAAGCTCTTTAGCTTACTTCCCCTTAGTTCTTCTTTCAGATATACTCAGAGACATAGGCGAACCGGTACCTGGAGGATCTCATTTTATCTGGTTATCATATTAATCAGTACGAAACTATTTTTATTTATTCAGATTATTATTTATAATTTGAGACATTGACGTAATTTCATACTTGGGGACTATTTATGTTTTGAGATTATTTTATTTTAGCATTTTCTATTATGGTTTTATTTAGAGATTTTATTTAAACATTCGAATATTAATTATGAAATTTATGTTTTATTTATTATAAGATGTTTATTAAATCATCGCTATATATTATTTTTAAATTAAAGTATAATTTTTAAAATTGATTTTCTTGAGTGTTAAGTTTTAATCATAACTTCCTAAATTTGGTATTTTCTTTTGGGCTGGGTTTAAGGGGTTACAGGAGCTCCTATGTAACATTTTGAAATACACATTTATGATTTAAACATTTGAACTTTTAAGATTTTATGGAAATAGTTGTGGTTTGGGCTAAACTAGGTTAGAAATTTTATGGTATTGGGTTGGGCTTGAGGCCTAAATGTGACATCTGGGTCAAGGGTTTATATTTAGTAGTATCAGAGCCTAAGTTTAGTCGATTTTATAAAGCCCTGGGGTTTTCTAGAGTGTGTGGTATATGTGTCTAGCGAATACGTTGTCCATAATTCAAAGTCGTACTTGTTTAAGTTGAATATTCGATGGTGTAACCTTATTTGTTTGCTTGTGCAAAAAGTAATCATGTCAAGGAGAGCACGAGATCGAGAGGAGAGCTAGGGCTCCCGAGACAGGAGCTATGATGAGGACTACGTTCTTGGCACGGAAGAGATGTAGGAGGATGAAAGGGGTCGAGGGGCCAATTAGTCCTCGCAACTGCACTAGGCCCTTCACCGAATTATAAGGGCCATACTTAGGCCTTCTGCTACCTCGTGTGAGGTATCAATTGAGAGGGTACATCGCCATGGTGCTACAAACTTTTTTGGATCAAGGTAAGATAACCCGGTTAAGGTGGATCAGTAGTTGAAGGATACCCATTGGATCATGTAGCAAATAAGGTTGGAGCCCGATGACAAGTTGACATGTTTTATTTCTTTTTTGAAGGAGAATGCTTGAGAATGATGAAAGATCGTAGAGTTGGAGTGGTATCATAACCAACCTTTATGGGATGACTTCTTAGATGAATTTGAGAAGAATTATGTGGGAGAAACCTACATTGATGGTTTGAGGGATTGATTCAACCATTTGGTCTAAGGGAATCGATCAGTCTTTGAATGTGAATAAGAATTTCTATAGTTGAGTAGGTATGCCCTAGAGTTGGTCGTTGCCGAAAAGATAATGTGCAAGAGGTTTCTAAAGGGTTTGAAGAAAGAGATTCAGACCTACTTGACTACTGCGCCATCAAAAGTGTTTTTAGAATTGACTTCTAGTGCCAAGTCGCTTGAGCAAGTGCAAGGTTTGATCTATAGCCTAGTTGGAGGGCAAGAGAGCTCGAGTGGGAGAACTTAGAACTTTTTCAACAACTCGTAGTCTTATTTTAAAAAGAATAAAAATTGTTAGAACCAAGGCAGAGGATCTTTGAACTAGAATTTGAGGTCAGATCGTAAGTCAGAGGTTGTCGGCCGTACGAAGCCTTCATCATTTTCAACCATATTGAGTCCCGAGGGATCACAAAAGAGTGCGGGTGCACCAATTTGTGATTAGTGTGGACGTAAACATAGATGCGAGTATTGGGGAATGCCCAGAGTTTGCTATGGTTTTGGATCACCAGACCATTATGTGAGGGATTGTCTAGCAACTACTGACACCGCTATGGTCTAGACCTAGAGGACATCCTATCTAGCTCAGAGGGGTAGGGGCTTTTCTAGAGGTAGAACGAGTCACGTGTCTGGACATCAGAGTGTGGATGCATCTTAATCCACTGAGAGGGCACCAGCAAGGCAATATGCAATCAAGACTCAAGAGGACTGTGAGGCTATCAATGTTATCTCAAGTACATTTACCTTATTTTTTGTCCTTATAGTTGCTCTTATAGATTCGGGATCTACCTTTTCCTACAGCCATAGTGGAATGTCTCAATAGTGAGTATTCTTGCCTAGGATCTTGAGGTAAGTGTTCGTGTGACGAGTCTTTTGTGGTATGATGTTTTAGTAGATAAATTGTATTAGAGGTGTCTTATTAAAGTTCAAGGTTTGATCTTTTCGATTGATTTGATGGTGTTACCGTTTCAAGAATTTGATATTATCTTAGGGATAAATTGGTTGTTTGAGCATGACACGCGGTTGGGTTTTAGAGCAAAGAGCCTTAAGCTTCGTTGTTTGGATGAGGCCAAGTTGGTAGTGAAGGCTGAAAGAAATCTTTGCCTTTTCAATATAGTGTCGGGCTTTGGGGCATAAAAGATGATCCAGCAAGGTTGCGAGGCCTTCTTAGCTTGCTTAGTTGATGCAGCGATTGAGTGTTTGATGCTTGAGAGCCTTCGAACTATTAGAGAGTTTGCCGATGTGTTTCCAAGAGTTACCCATACTTCATCTATATTGTGAGCTAGGGTTTCTGATAGATGTGTTACTTGGCACGACACCAGTATCTATTGTATCATATCGTATGACACCGACAAAATTGAGGGAGTTAAAGAATCAGCTTCAAGAGTTATTGGTAATGGGATTTATTCGACCAAGCATCTCTCTTTGGGGTGCACCGGTCTTGTTTGTTAAGAAGAAAGATGGGTCAATGAGGATGTGTATTGACTATCGTCAGCTTAATAAGGTAACGGTGAAGAACCGTTATCCTCTACCAAAGATATATGACATTTTTACGTAATTGAGATGTGCCCATATGTTTTGGAAGATCGACTTGTGGTTGGGTTACTACCAGTTAAGGTAGTGTTCAGAAAACCACTTTCAAGATGCGGTATGGGTATTATGAGTTCTTGGTAATGCCCTTTGGGCTTACCAATGAACCTGCAACTTTTATAGACCTAATGAACCGGATCTTTCAGCCCTACCTAGATCAATTTGTGGTGGTCTTCATTGATGACATCTTAGTTTATTTGAGTTTGAAAGAAGAGATCGACTGTCACCTTCGTGTTGTCCTTCAGACCTTGAGGGAAAAATAGTTTTTTGCTAAGTTCAATAAGTGTTAGTTTTGGCTCTCCGAGGGCATTTTTGGGTCATATTTTTATAGCAGATAGGATCTGAGTTGATTCGTAAAAGATTCAAGCAGTGGTTGAGTGGAAACCACCTAGTTATATCATAGAAGTCCATAGTTTCCTTAGGCTTATCGGGTATTATCACCATTTTGTCAAGGGCTTTTCTATCATAGTAGTATCCACGACCAAGTTGTTACAGAAATGAGTTCTATTTGAGTGGAACGAGAAGAGACAACAAAGTTTTGAGCAGTTGAAGGCTTATCTTACGGAGGCTTCAGTTTTGACGCAACCCAAACCGGGAAAAGATTATGTGGTGTTTAGTGATGCTTTGTTGAATGGGCTTGGTTGTATCCTCATACAAGAGGGTAAAGTGGTTACTTATGCCTCGAGACAACTTAAGCATCATGAATAGAATTACCTTACGTATGATTTGAAGCTTGTTACAGTTATCTTTGCGTTGAAGATTTGTATGCATTATTTGTATGGGGGAAAGTGTTACATCTACACCAACCACAAGATTCTAAAGTATTTGCTCACCTAGAAGAAGTTAAATTTGAGGCAACGACGTTGGATCGAGTTGTTAAAGAACTATGATTACATCAGAGAGTATTATCTCGGTGAAGCCAATGTGGTGGTCGATGCTTTGAGTCAGAAGTCCATGTTAGATTTGAGGGTAATATTTGCCCGTTTAAGAATGATAGGGGATGATAGGTTGTTAGTCGAGCTTCGTGTAGAGCCTAACTTAGTGTAAGAGATCAAGAGGATGCAAGTGCTAGACGAAGAGCTAGTAGCAAAAATAGAGTTGATTTAGAGAAGTGAGATATTCGATTTTAAAGTACGAGATTATGGGATCTTTTACTTCAAAATTCAGTTGTGTGTTTTAGTTTTAGAGGATCTACGAGATCGTATCCTATGAAAGACGCACTGTAGACTGTTTGCTATACATCTGGGGAGTAATAAGATATACCAAGAAATTTATCCTTTCTATTGGTGGTCGAGTATGAAAATTGATGTATCCTTTCTCTTGAATGATACTATATGGGCGATAATAAATGATTTGAGCAAGTCGGCTATTTTATTGCCTGTATATATAGATTTTAAGCTAGAGAAATTAGTGCGGTTGTACATTCAAGAGATTGTAAGGTTATATGTAGTGCCATCATCAATCATATCAGATAGAGATATACGATTCATGACAAGGTTGTGAAAGAAGATATACGAGGCTTTGGACACCAAGTCATATTTTAGTACCGTTTTTTATCCTCATACTGATGGATAGTCTGAGTGAGTTATCTAGATTTTACAGGATATGCTTCGGTGTTGTATCATTAATTTTGAAAGAAGTTGGGAAAAGCAGCTACCACTTGTTGAGTTTACATACAACAACAGTTTCCAATCAAGTATCAAGATGGCTCCTTTTGAGGCCTTGTATGGACGTAAGCGTAGAATACCCTTATATTGGACAAAGCTTAATAAGAGAAAGATTGTGGGGTCATATTTGATTAGACAAACCAAAAAAAAGGTTTAGATGATTAAGAAAATATTACAAGCGACCTTTGATCGTCAAAAAGCTTATGCGAATTGAAAGTATAAGCACATTAAGTATGGTGTCGGTGATAAGGTGTTCGTCAAGATATCACTATGGTAAAGAGTGATTCGCTTTGGGCTGAAGGGAAAGTTAAGTCTGAGGTTTATCGGACCTTATAAGATTTTTGAAAGGGTTAGACCCATGGCTTACCGGTTAGCCTTACCTCCGGAGATGGCACACATCAACAACGTGTTCTATGTGTCTATGTTTAGACGCTACCATTCTGATTCTTCGTATGTTATCCCGCTTGTGGAGATTAAGATTAACATCGACTTGACCTATGGGGAAGAGCCAATAAGGGTTTTGGACAAGAGAGTCAAAGAGTTGCACAATAAATGTATACCCCTAGTAAAAATATTGTAGAGAAACCACTGAGTCGAGGAAGAGACGTGGGAGGTTGGGGAGGACATAAAGTTGCTTTATCCGTATCTGTTTCTATCAGGTAAACTTTAAGGACAAAATTTTCTTTAAGGAGGGGATAGTTGTAACGACCCAGATTTCAGAATCTAAGGGTCGGTTTAACCCAAGGCATGGGCTTCATATTTAGGCCTTTGGGAGCCTTGGTGGGCTTCCCACTAGTTGTTGGGCTTGTGTGTTGGGTTCAGAAATAAGTTTGGAAAAGAATACAGGGTTAGTAAAGTAAATTCTTGCCAATTCAAAGAGAAAAGGCTGGATTTTATTTACTCTTCTGTATAAAAAGAGAGGTGGGTGTCCTCATTATTGTTCATTTTCTTCTTCTTCTTAGGCTAGAAGCAAAGGTAAAGGTTTGATTTTTGTGGTTTTAGAGGCAAATCCCATAATTTGGGTTTGAGTTAAGTTGTTCAGCTTTTAAGGAACTACGAATCGAGGTGAGGATGATTAGAAATTGTGGAGGTAGGTCTTTTTGAGTTGGTGGGGGTTTGTTGGAAGTGTGTTAAGAGAAGGTATAATTTCGTTTTTCCAGCCCTAAGAGTAAATTTAGTTGGATTCTTTATCTTCTGCAAGTTGTAACTCATTTTACAACTCTCTTGTGTAGTGAAAGAGGTGAGAGAATCTTCCAAAGAGCTTGGGAAGAAGAAGGCTTGAGGGCTTGGCTTGGGGTTTCATTTAAAGCTTTTAATCAAGGTTAGTACACTACTAACTCTTTTGTTTTTTGGAAATCATAAATCAGATTGCTTGTTGTTTGGTTTGAAGTCTTGGTGGTTTGAGAGCTTGAGATCCCCTTTAATGGCTAAACCCAAATTTGATGTTAAAATGGTGTAAAAATGGTAGGAAACCACTTAAACTACCTTCCATAATTTGAAGGTTTGATTTGGGGTGTTAACATGAAAGTTTGTGGGTGATTGGGATAATTTAAGAAGTCTAAAATTCAAATTTTAGGCTCGTGTATCTATACTAGATGAACCAGTATCGGTACCCTTAGCTTTGGGTGGCTAACTCAGGCAAAATTTGAAGGGTGTATCGGTATAGGATAGGTTCGTATCGATACCCCTTGTTCTACAAGAATTCTAGTAGCAAAATTGGGTATCGATACGCTTGGGGGCGTAAGCGTATCGATACCGATAGAGTATCGGTGAAGGGAAACACTAATACACCCCATGGCGCAGCAAAAAAATTATCCGACGAATTCTGCCAGCGATCCATGTACGAGGAACAGAAATGTTATCTCAATTAAATCTGATAACTGCAAGGACGTAGAAGAATCTGATTCTTTCAGTTAAGATGTCGAGTCCAAGTCGTCACAGCAGCGTTCTGATCTCTATGCAGTCCACCCAAATAAAACGAACAATATTTTACTTCTTTAACTGTTAGAGAGGTTTTTAGCAATAAGCATTTCTTTGGCTGTTAGACCTTATGCCTTTATATAGCATTCAAAACCATAATCCTAATTAAATTCGGATTCAATAAATATACAATATATTTAACCAAATATAATTAAATATGTAAAATCTAATTCTACTTTAATTAGGTTTCTTTAGGGATATTTCTATTTTAATAGTATTTGATAATTACAATACTTATCTACTATTAAAATATATATGAACGAAATTATCTATAATTACAATAATTATAATAATTTTGATTTTAACTAATTTCGTGTACAACAAGTTTACACACATGATATCTAGTCAGTATTTGTTCGTTTCAATCATAAGGTGTGACCCTTGTAGGTTCATGTAACGTTAGCAATAATATCTAAAATAATTCTAATATTATAAGCAATGAGTAATATCTAGTAATACATCATTGCTACCTACGTTACAGGAAGTCGTGGTTCGACATAACCTCTTCATTATTAACTCTTTTTCATGTATTACATCTTTTTGACTTTTATATCTAGATTGGACGCAAGTCATGGAATAGTCACACTTGTATAGTCCATCTAATATTTCTTGATATCTTGAGTAGACTACTATAAATGAATAACTATAATATCTTATGTCAATTTATTCGAGCATGGCCATGCATTTCTAGTCTCACTCAATCAAGTGGCCTGTGATATTACTCCTATTATGTAGGAGGGACAAATCCTATATTGATCAACCATATCCCGCTACATAGATTGTGACATATCCAATATCAGTCTTTATAGCGTAGTCAGTTACGACACACGTTTGACTGTATTAAAATATGTCACTCACAATGTTGAAATAATGATGATCTCAAGTCTGAGGATCATACATGTAGTTATAACTATGAACAATGTTGTGGCTGTCACATAATAATCCAAAAAACATGCTCATAGCGGGTCAGTCCAATATGTCGTTCTCTAACACATACTTATGTATTGATTTTGACATCTCCATGTCAATGAGAACATTTTGTCATCAATCAACTACATATTAGTCTTAATGCATTGTTGTTGTTCATGCCCACAATAATACTCGACTAAGGACATTTAAGAATAACCATATTATTCTAAGAACTTTATTATAATTCAGTTTATTTATTTATGCACAGAATAATGATTGAGATAATAATAATAATGGCTTTATATTAATAAACATGATAAAATAAATATGTCTTTTACAATTATCTTATGATTGGTCTTTGGGCATACTCCAACAATCGGTACACAGAACTCATGTATTGATATGAGGTTTTGATTAAACCCCTTCAGCATGTAAAGCCGAGCATCAGTACACATAAGTGGGTATCGGTACCCATAACAGCGTATCGATACTCTTAAGTGGGTATCAGTACCTAATGGGCAATCTGCATGAAAAATATGTTTTGAGTTCGAGGGACCTATAATTCAAGGACTAAGGCCTAATGGGCTTCTAAATTGGTAAAACGATTCGTTAAACTAAGAAACTAGATTTTAAACCCTAAATATGTGCATAACGAGTAATAACATAATAAAACCTTGTATTACTTGTTGTGTTGAAACAATAAGGATCCTTAATGGATCGAATAATTATTGTAGGCCACGTAAGAGCATACGTATGGTTGTGTTACCTTGATTGTTGGGATCCAGATATTCAGTGGGAGAGAAGAGTATCTTGCAACACCATGGTTATAGATTGCCAAATGTATGTTCCCGAAGTTATGTGGCACCGGGTCTCATTCAAAGATGCTCGAAGAGGGATTACGAGCATGCGTATACGTTCACCGGGCCTCACTTTAGGCTTTTTGTTATGATGTTATGTGCTGTATGAGGGTAATGGTTCCCTTAATTGTTATGTGTTTAAACGACTAGAGGTAGCGACAATGTTGTTGTTTTATGCAATGATATCATTCTCTTAACTGCATGCTCATATTTATGATTTGCATGAAGCATGGTTGAGTGAAAGTGTATCCATTGAGCTTCGTTAGCTCAGCGTTCGAAATTATTATTTTCGTTTGCAAGTTAGTAGGTTTGACGTGCATTGTTGGAGCATCATCGAAGTATGACTTCAGCATCGACTTGTGTCCAAGTACAGAACTTAAATTATTGGGCCATGTATTCGTAGGACCCTATGTTTGTATTGTAACTCTATTTTGGATTTTAATTTTTGAGTCGAATGCTTTTAATTATGTATTTTAAATGGAGCTCCCATGTAACGTTTTGAAATACCCATTTATAATTTAAACATTTAAACTTTTTGGATTTTACGGAAATGATTGTGGTTTGGGCTAAACTAGGTTAGAAATTTTATGATATTGGGTTGGGCTTGAGGACCAATTGTGACATCCAGGTCGAGGGTGTTACATTGCCCTTAATAAAAATTCAACTTGAACTCGATATTTTTAAAAAACATAATAACTCAACCGGGTCGAAACCCAAGTGGATGGAATAAAATGCCCATCCATATCTATAGCATTGCATTTAAGCTACTAAACCTTTGAGTACCTTTTTCTTTTTGATTGTTTACTTTTTTATTTATATATAGACTAACATCAAAAAATATTCCTAATGTTTGATTGAATAACCACTTTAGTCCATATTTTTTTAAAGTGCTTTAACCCTTTAACGTTTTATTTTGGATCAAAATAGTCTATATGTGATAAAAATTATTAGTCAACTGATGATAAACAACTTGAAATGACTTGACAGAATGACACATCAGTAGAAAAAAAATAATTTTATATTTTATATAATTTTATAAAAATTATTTTTTGACTGATGTGTCATTCTATAAAGTCAACATTGTTGTTTATATCACATTGTTATGTCAGTATGCTCAGCCATATAAGTTTGTCACTCCATTTATTGTTACTTGAGTAATAGTTTTTAACTACGAATGAGCCATTTGGCCTAAAATGAAGCGTTGAGGGTTAAAATAATTTTGAAAAAGAATGTGGACCAAAGTGACTATCTAGTCAAATGTTAGGGATATTTTCTTGGTATTTTGGCTTCAGGACCGTCCTTGAGGTGGTTCATAAGGGCGACAGCCCAGTGCCCACCGTCCGTAATTATAAGTGTCTAATTTTAATGATAATTTATTTTTTTCTGTAATATTTATTGTTAGGGTCCAATTTTTTCGATACTTTTTATTATGGTCTACTATTAAAATTTAACTTTTTCCCCAATACTTGTTATTAGGGGTCTTTTTTTCAATACTTGCTATTAGAGACCTAATTTTTTCAATACTTGTTATTAGAGACCTAATTTTTTCAACATTTATTATTAGATCTACTCTTAAATTTACTTTTTTCAATATTTGTTATTATGAATCCATTTTTTTTGTAATACTTGTTATTAATGACTCAATTTTTATAATATTTGTTCCTAGGGCTCTACTCTTAAAATACATTTTTTTAATATTTGTTATTAGGGTCTAGTTTTTTCAATATTTGTTATTAGGTACATATTATTAAAACTTTATATTTTTTCCAATACTTGTTATTAGAGCCCAATTTTTTCTAATACTTATTATTAGTGTCATACTCTTAAAATTTATTTTTTAATACTTGTTATTAAGGCACTGATTTTTAGGTTTGCCCTTAGGCCACCAAAATCTCAGAACATACATGGCGTATATTAGAGGTGAGAAAAACTCGACTCGTCTTGACTCGACTCAAAATTTTATAAACTCGGCTCAAAAAATTTCAAATAAAGTTTGAGTTGTAAAATGAAAAATCGAATAACTCGAATAACTTGAATTTTTTAGTAATTAGTGGATTTATTTTTAAGTTCAAGTCGAGTCCCTATGTTTTTCCTCATATATATATATACTGATATAAAAAATATGAAGAAATATATGTCACATGAAGAAAATATGAAGCAATATATATATATGCATATCTTATATGGTTAGAGAAAGTCGTTTAAATTGGAATTAAATCGTGTTGTAGCATGATAAATAATTACAATTAAATTTTTATAGGAACTCAAAAATTTGACTCGACTCGAATTTCATAAACTCGAATCCAAAAATTTTAAAGTTTGAGTTGTAAAATATGACACGTCAACTCGAATAATTCAATATTTTTTGACTCGGCTCGATCGAACGCTCACCCCTAGTGTATATATATAATCTTTTTCTCGTTCATTTAATATACCGTTATATTATTATTATTATTATTATTTATAATCTTTACATAATCATTGTGTATTCATTTACTTTCTTATTATTAATAAATGTAAACACCTTTTTTCATATTGTAATCTCTATATTTTTATTCTTTTAATTAATTTCTATTTTATCATTATTTCATCTATATTTTTATTAATACTAATATTTTTTTATGTTTCATTTTTTTTTGAGACAACATAACTATTTTTTAAGGTACAAATTTTAGGCATCATGTGGTGTTCTAACATTCCTCACGAGTAATTAACTCTCGAATCCGATTATGACTATGGTTCAGACGTAAACTAAACTTATAGGTTTTCGATCGTACTCAGCCCAAAACGATCGATATCGACTTCAATCCATGACGAGCCTTTGAAGGACCAATCAATTTTAGTCCGAACAAAAACGACATCAACCTTAATGTTTGTATTATATTTTGATACACGAACTATGTTAAAAATTATACAACCATTCTTTAAAAAATTAACCTTACATGTGATAAAGTTGTCTGTACCAAAACAAAAATACAATAACAATTGGGTTAATTTTGATAAAAAAAATTAAATGCGTGATTAAATAAGTAATTTATAATCATATTGTTTTTCAAAAGTGAAAGAGTTGTGTCTCATCTCTGTAATTCCAATCCTAGTTAAGGTTGTCCTAAAGTTATCGCTTGCCTTCTTGCTTTGTATTTTTCGGTGAGTGTTGAGGTTTGAGTTAACTTGTTTGATCATGTATCTTTTGTCTGTTGCATTTATGGTAGATGAAAACCAAGATTTAAACGCTGACATACTCTCCCTGGAAGATTTAAACGGCAAGACACCATCCAAGGTAAGTTCCAATGCTTTGAATGAAGTGGAAAAAAATATTTTTCTAATCCTGTTTAGGTACATTATTCTTGAAAAAACTACTATTTTTAAAACCACATTTGAATTGTTGGTTTTTAAATTTAAAATTTTGACATTTATGTAAAAAGTATTTTTAAATGGATAACATGTATAAAAAAGGTTATATAAATGAAGACAAAAAGTATTTTTAACTGCAGTAATCTCCCTGGTATTGGTGCCCTCCTGTTGAAGTTATTGGGCTTTCATTTGTTCTGGGTTGTTCCGCTGTAGTTTCAAGGTTGGTCTCGGCAGACATGGAGCTCTATTTCCTTCCAATGTGTGTTCTCTGCAGCAATTAAGGGTTTTCATGGTTAATTAATAAATTATAACGGTTAACATGTAGGTTAGGCTTTTAATATAATTAGATGGTGATTTCTAAATGAATTATTATCTCATATACAGGCGGTAAAATTTTTTGTTCCTATGAGTGCATCGGTTTTAGGGTTCAGGGTTTAGAGTTTAAGAGTTTTAATATGTTAAGGATGTAGGTTTAACTTATAAAGCCTAAATTTTAACCCGAAATTCGAAATTCTATTAATAGCTCCTAAATTCAAAACTACTAAATTTAAACTCATTAACCCTAAACTCTAAACAGAATCCCTATACCCTAAAATTAAGGCGAGTAAACAAAATTTCTACAAATACTTTTACATAAAATAATTACCCTTTTTAAATATTACGTGTTCATCTTATTATGGTTAACTACATATAAGTATTACAACGGGTAACCATGAAACCCATCTCCCATGGTTTGACGGTTTCTGTTTATCAGAAACAGTTTTGCGGGCCTGCTGTTTCTGTTACCTTTTCTTTTCATCCCTGCTCATACAGCCTTCATGTCTTTATTCAACGAAATTAAATTTGATAAAAGAATATATTCCTCGCGCAAAACAGAACCAATCAAGTCTTGCCAAACACTATGGTTATTGGTACCTTTGACAAGTCTTCCCTGACTTGTATACATCACAGTATTACACTAGTGATAATTTACGATATTACGTTTTTCAATCGCTTTTAGATAATCGGATTTCAAATCATCTTTGGCCGTTGCTCATTTTAATATTTTCATTCAAAAAAGAAGACGCGTTAAATTGTCGTAAGTTGACCGGTAGAAAAGAAAACAGCCGAGGAAGATGAAGGGAAAGAGATAATATTGTGTCAAAATTCATAGAAATACACTACTTACGTGTTTATAATTTCTTCAAACACCTCTCTGTCTGTTTCTCTGTTTTCCCTCCATTACAATGGAGTTCACAAGCAAAAACCTGTTAGTTCCATGTCTCTTCTTCTTCTTCATAGGATACCTTGCTGTCCCTGTTACGTGCGACACCCTGGTTACCCCTTACAGCCCTTCGAAAACATCATAATCGACTGCGGTTCTTCCATCGACGGCCAATCTCTCGACCGCCGTTCTTGGGTCGGGGATGTCAATGGAAAATTCACCCCTTTAGAGCAACAAGACAATAACAATAGGTCATCCAGGTTGCAATAGCAGCTATACAAAACTCAATGGATAGTGTTCCCTACTCCACGGCCCGTCTTTCTCGCTCCGAGTTCAACTATGCGATTCCCTTAACCGCCGGTCAGAAGTTCATTCGCTTGTACTTCTACCCGGTATCCTATCCAGGCTTTGACGACCCTTCTAATAAAGCTTTCTTCTCCGTCAAAGCAGGTCCTTATACCCTTGTCAGGAATTTCAGTGCTTTGCTCCATGCACAAGGTCAAGTTACCCTGGTTAACGAATTTTGTGTAAACGTGGATGAAAGACAAAGGCTAAACTTAACCTTCACTCCAAGTCCTGATATCTCTGATTCCTTCGCTTTCATCAATGGAATCGAAGTTGTTTCCATGCCGATCAATCTGTATTATACAGCAGCCAGTGAAGACGGGGTGTATTTTGTAGGCCAGGCTGCGGGAAGCTTGTTCCCCATAGGAAACAACACGGCGCTTGAGAGTGTGTATCGAGTCAACTTTGGCGGACGACAAATCTCGCCGGGAGATGACACTGGGATGTTCCGGAGCTGGTCAACTGACGACAACAGCTATTTGACAATAGCGAATCCAAGTGTTCTTCCCGTTAATGTCAGTGTTAATCTCAGCTTCAGCCAAATACCGTCGTTCTCGGCTCCAAGGGAGGTTTATGTGACTGCCGGACCATGGGACTGAACAAGACTGTCAATGAGAACTACAATCTGACATGGGAGTTCCTTGTTGATTCTGGGTTCAATTACTTTGTTAGGTTACATTTTTGTGAGTTTCAGATAGAGATAACGAAACAAAGTGACAGTTTTCGAGATCTTCATGGCTAATTTAACTGCAGAAACTCAAGCAGACGTTATTGTCTGGAGTAGTGGAAATGGGTTCCCGGTGTTTAGGGATTATGTTGTGGCAATCGGAAGTAGAGGAAATCAAAAGCAACAAAATCTCTCGGTTGCTTTGCATCCTGCCCCGGCATGGAGGACACTTTACTCTGATGCAATCTTGAATGGGCTAGAAATCTTCAAATTGAGCAATCATATGGATCTTTCCGGACCTAATCCGGATCTCATCATTATAAATCCTCCTGAGAATTCACCACCGGGATTGATAAGTGTTCAAAAGTACTATTTTCTTACCCTTTTTACTCATATTATTGTTAGACTTAGGCTCATATTAGTTGCATAATTAGCTATTCATGCATTAATCCATGTTTCCTTCCATCGTTGAGCTTGATTACATAACTTGGTAGTTTTTGTGGAAAAGGTGCTGCTTTGGTGTGCTTTGTGTGTGTATGTGCAGGATCACTTGCCAAAGCAATGCCGAGCTAGTTGCCAGGGCAATGCATGAAGGAGACGCCGAGCCAGTTGCCATGGCAATTGTCGACAAAGAGAAAATGCAATAGGGATGTCGAAATTAATGACTATACAAGCCCAAGATGACGTGGAGCAAAGCCCAAACCCAAAGGAATTTGATTTCCATGCAGAGATTAAAGAAGAATTAAATTCCAAGAAGATATGAGAAGTTCTAGTAGGAATACAATTATAATAAAGAATTATATTCTTTAAAGATAATTTAATTCCAACTCAAACTCCTCCTCAAAGAAGGACTTTGGCCTAGCCCTATAAATAGCAAGGAGATTTCGACAAGATGCATAGAGAGAGCATTAGGGCAAATTTCGACAAGTCCAAGAGAGAGCAAGAGGGAATTTCGACAAGCATCTAGGGCAAGGGATTTTCGACAAGCTTAATCTTTTCTTCCTTGTTCGATTGGGTTCATGCTAGGGATTGTTTATCTTGTGTTTCTTTGGAACCTAGCCATGAACTAAATCTACTTGGCTATGGTTATTGTGTTTTGTGGTTGTGAGAAACTATTGGTTTTTGTTTAGGTAATAAGAGTTTGCACTTTTCTATTTCAAGGTTTATTCATTCTTGGTTCTTATTCTTGTTGCGAGTGAATTGGGAGAGGATCTCGTGATTTCATCTATTTATCTAATATCGGGAGAGTTAGATTCAAGAAACGAATGAATATGATCTTTATTCAATCTATTGATGGTGAAGATTAATCCGGCTTAGGAATAAGTTAAGGATTTCAACGGCTAAGAGGAGCGCAAGATTGGTTGTTGTTCACCCTTGATTCACGCAGGGATGTATTATCAAGGCATGCACAAGTAGCTAGAGTTTCAACTTAGGGATAAGAAGAAACCATTGAAGAACGCTCTGTTGAACCTTGAAGGTTGCTGCCCAAGAAGCCCAAGTAGTTGCCCAACTAGTCGCCCAGGCAACCATCGATTAGTTGCCAAGGCAACCCCGTTGTGCAAGTTACCACGACAACTGAGTTGCCCGTGCACTCTTTTACCAAGACGATCCAATCGGCTATCACACCTCAACTCACGATAACCTGGCCTATCTCTCTCATTTGAATTCATCTTTTCTTTTACTTTATTGCTTTCTAGATTATCCTATAATCCTTTACTTGTGTTTTTACTTTTTACAGTGCAAGAGATTAGATCCTTGAAGTGGCACCAATCCCTGTGGAGACGATATCTTTTATACTATAACTTGCGACGTGTATACTTGCACATTTGCGTAGCACTTATTACGCAACAACAAGTTTTGGCGCCGTTGTCGGGATTGGCAATAGCGACTTTGTTTTTATTTTCTTGCACTTTCTTTTTATTTTTCTTGTTTAAAAATTCAAAGGGCTAACAAACTTTGGTTTTGCATTGGTATATGACCAGGGCGAGACCGACTTCACCAGAATATCCCCTGGATCTAGAAATCGAACGAACCTTACAAAGACTTAGACGAAGGATAAGAGAAGCAATGGCAAATCAAGACGGCAATATGAATCAAGATGTTCGAGCAGGAGGAGGAGTGATTCTTGCACGAAACAGAACTATTCGAGACTATCTTGAAGAAGATCTTGATGGACTTAACCCGGGAGTTGTCGCACTGAAATTGAAGCCGACCACTTTGAGTTGAAACCGTAATGTTTAATATGATCAACACAATAGGTCAATTTGGCGGCTCAAAGAATCGAAGATGCACGACAACATCTGAAATCTTTCCTCGAGATTTGCAACTCGTTCAAGATACACGGAGTCACCCCCGATGTCCTACGATTAAGATTATTCCCCTATTCACTGAGGGATAGGGCGAAAGCATGGTTGAATAGCATTCCTGCCGGATCCATAGCATCTTGGACTGATCTTTGTCGTGCTTTCCTTGCTAGATTTAATCCTACAAATTTGACGGATAAGCTTCGTAACGACATTACTTCTTTTCGGCAGGCAGATGATGAATCCATGTACGAGGCTTGGGAGTGATATAGAGAACTTCTACACAATTGCCCCTACACGGATTCCCGGTGTGGACTCAAGTAACGATGTTTTATAACGCCGTGAATACACCAACAAGGATGATGCTAGATGCCTCGGCAAACGGCATACTCTTAGATAAGTCGCCGGAGGAAGCAATGCAAATCTTAAACAGGCTGGCCAAGAATGATTATCAATTCCCATCCACTAGAAGAGGAGGAGTTAGACGCTAAGCCACAATACATGAACTAGGATCATCGATTCAATTTCGCACAATTGGCCACTTTAACCAAGATGGTCCAGAACATGCAAAAACCAAACAACACACATGAATTCAAGGTAATGGATTCTTTTTGTGAGTTATGTGGTGATAACCATAATTCTTCTGAACGTATGCAGAATCCGGAATCCAGCTTCTATGTGGGGAATTACAATCGGAGCAATAACGTGATGTCAAATACATACAATCCAGCTTGGAAGAAGCACCCAAATTTTTCATGGAGTAATCCCAACAATGCTCTAAACCAGAACAATCAGAATGCACAAGCATCGGGATTCAGTGAGAATATGCCATGGCAACAGATGCCGCAGCAACAACCGACAATATCTAGTTCTTTGGAAAATTCTCTAAATGCTTTTATGATGAAAACTGAATCTTATATGGCTGAGAATAGTAATTTCATAAAAAGAACTGATGCTTTTATTAACAGGACCGAGATGAGATTGCAAAACCAAGAGGCGGCAATCAAATCATTGGAAAATCAAGTCGGACAGTTTGCTCAAAATCTGAATACTAGGCCATAAGGAGGTTTACCTAGCGATCATGAAGTCGCAAGAGGAACCGCCATGAGCAATGTAAGGCAATCACCACCAGAAGTGGCCAACAACTTAGAGAGGTTCAAACCCGCTCGTCAAACAAAACTCCACAAAAAGATCAAGGCGAACCTAGCGGCAAAGCCTCAGATGCTGAACCAGGAATTGCCGCGGCAACCGGCAATAAGCATGCCTTGGCAACCGACGATAAAGACGCCTCGGCAACTTGCGATAAGCACGCCTTGGCAACCCCAGTTGATAACGCCTCGGCAACTCCAGATGTCCCGGCAATGCCGTCAATCAGGTTTCAAACCAATGAAAGGATCGAAGATATCCAACTTCCACCATCATTCCCACAAAGGTTGAAGCGACAAAAGCAAGAATACCAATTCAAGAAGTTTCTTGATATCCTAAAGCAAGTCCACATCAACTTGCCATTGGTGGAAGCAATTGAACAAATGCCAAACTATGCCAAGTTTCTTAAAGACATTGTGTCCAAAAGAACAAGGCTAGGAGAGTTTGAAACTTGATTGCATAGAGAGGGATGCATGGCAATGTTGCACAATCGTATGCCACCCAAGTTGAAGGATCCTGGAAGTTTCACAATACCCTGTTCTATTGGAAATCACTATGTCGGGAAAGCACTATGCGACCTAGGGGCTAGCATAAACTTGATGCCTAAATCGGTTTTCGAAACTAGGAATCGGGAAGGCAAGACCTACAACAGATATGCTGCAGCCTAGCCGCCAGATCCTATGTACATCCAGAGGGAAAAATCGAGGACATCTTGGTAAAAGTTGATAAATTTATTTTTCCACTGACTTTATTGTTTTGGATTGTGAAGCGGATGAGCATGCACCTATCATTCTCGGGAGACCATTCCTAGCAAACAGGAGAACCTTGATCGGCGTTGAAAAGGGAGAACTCACAATGAGGGTGAATGACCAGCAGGTCAAACTAAATGTGTTCCAAACACTAAGGCATGCCGATGATCCGAAGAATGCCAACTACTTCATGCCACGGCAGAGTTTAACCGATGAGGAATTTAGTTGCCTCGGCAACTACATTGCCGATCAAGAGGAACCTGAGGAGTATGAAGAACCGGTCGATGAGGAACAACAAGAAGAGGAAAATTGGCTAGTCAATCGACCCGGTACATACTTTGAACCACTGGATTACTCGGGTAAGGAAGGTAAACTCGAAAAAACCCTCATCGAACAACCACCGATTCTTGAGTTGAAACAATTGCGAGCAACTAAAATATGTATACTTAGGGACCGATAATACATTGCCGTAATTATTTCTTCTAAGTTACAGACTGAGCAGAAAAGAAGCTGATCAAGATGTTGAAGCTACACAAAAAGGCAATAGGGTGGACAATTGCCGACTTGAAGGGAATTAGCCCGGCGGTGTGCATGCACAAGATCTTGTTGGAAGATGATCACAAACCTTCAATTGAGGCCCAGAGGACACTGAATCATGCCATGAAAGGGGTTGTAATGAAAGAAATCATCAAATGGCTTGACGCCGGCATTATATACCCTATCTCCGATAGTACGTGGGTAAGTCCGGTACAATGTGTACCGAAAAAGGGAGGTATAATAGTGGTAAGCAATGAAAATAATGAACTTATCCCAACCTAGACTGTGACCGGTTGGAGGGTTTGTATGGACTATCGAAAGCTAAACAAAGCTACTAGGAAAGATCACTTCCCATTACCCTTTATTGATCAAATGCTTGACCGTCTTGCAGGTAAACCCTTTTATTGTTTTCTTGATGGTTATTCAGGTTACAATCAGATTGCCATAGCACCAGAAGATCAAGAAAAGACAACCTTCACATGCCCATACGGTACTTATGCCTTCCGAAGGATGCCGTTCGGATTGTGTAACGCCCCGGCAACCTTCCAAAGATGCATGATGGCACTCTTTTGGACATGGTCGAAGACTTCCTTGAGATCTTCATGGATGATTTTTTGGTTTTTGGTAATGACCGACGGCTGTCTCGGCAATTTAGAGAGGGTGTTAGCAAGATGCGAAGAAACGGATTTAGTCCTCAATTGGGAGAAATGCCACTTTATGGTAGATGAAGGAATAGTGCTCGCCACAAGATTTTATCCAAGGAATTGAAGTAGACAAAGCAAAGGTGGACGTGATCAAGAGATTACCCCACCAAGTTGATTAAAGGAATTGAAGTTTTCTCGGACATGCGGTTTTTACAGGAGGAGGTTCATTCATAATTTTTCTAAAATCACTAAACTCTTGTGTAATCTGCTTGAACAGGATAAAGTCTTCGATTTTGATGATTCTTGCACCCAAGCATTGAAACCCTAAAGAAAAAGCTTACCTCGGCACCCATTGTCGTTCCACAGATTGGACACTACCTTTTGAGCTCATGTGTGATGCAAGTGATTTCGCGGTAGGAGCAGTCCTAGGCCAACGCACAGGTAAGACCTTCCATGTGATATACTACGCTAGTAAAACTCTTAATGGTGCTCAAGTGAATTACACAACAACGGAGAAAGAGTTACTAGCTGTAGTTTTCGCATTTGACAAGTTCCGATCCTATTTAATTGGTACAAAGGTAATTGTTCATACGGACCATTCGGCAATCAAATACTTATTTGCTAAAAAGGATGCTAAACCTCGTTTGATTCGTTGGATATTACTTTTACAAGAATTTGATATTGAAATTAAGGACAGGAAAGAAACAGAAAATTAAGTGGCCGATCACTTATCATGTTTGGAACGCAATAGGGAGGAGGACGCGAATCTAGAGATATGCGATACATTCCCGGATGAACAAATTCTAGTTGCCTCGGCAACCCTCGACGCCTCGGCAACCCTAGACGCCTCGGCAACCATGGATGCACACACCTCAGCAACTCTCGACGCCGCAGCAGTCTTTGACGCGCACGCCTCGGCAATCTTGGGAGCAGTCGCCACGGCGGCACATGCCTCGGCAATACCCTGGTACGCGGATTTAGTTAATTTCCTTGTTTGTGGTATTTTACCTTATGGCATTACTCACCAAGGGAAGAAGCGGTTCCGCCATGATGCTAAGCATTACTTTTGGGACGAGCCTCTTTTGTTTAAACAATGTGCAGATCAGGTTATACGCCGATGTGTCCCTGAAGAAGAGCAACAGAATGTACTCCGGCAATGCCATTCTTCACCCTATGGATGACATTTTGGAGGAACTCGCATCATGCCAAAGTTTTGCAATCCGGGTTGTATTGGCCAACATTATACAAAGATGCCCAAGACTTTTACAAGCAATGTGATCGTTGCCAGAGGACGGGCAATATCTCTAGACGACATGAGATGCCACTCCAGAACATCATCGAGGTGGAACTGTTCGATGTATGGGGGATCGATTTTATGGGACCTTTCCCATCTTCATTCGGCAACCTCTACATTCTACTTGCCGTCGACTACGTGTCTAAATGGGTTGAGGCAGCTGCAGTTCCCAACAACGATTCCAAGACCGTGCAACGATTCCTGCAGAAAAACATATTTACACGGTTTGGGATGCCGAGAGCAATTATCAGCGACGAAGGCAAGCATTTTGACAACAGACTAATTGCCAAGATGTTGCAACGCTTCGGCATATCACACAAGATCGCCACGGCATATCACCCACAAACCAACGGGCAAGCAGAAATTTCCAACCGGGAGTTGAAGGGAATACTCGAGAAAGTTGTAAATCCCTCAAGGAAGGATTGGTCATTAAGACTAGATGACGCACTTTGGGCATATCGCGATTTGCATTCAAAACACCCTTAGGTATGTCCCCCTTCCGACTTGTCTATGGCAAAACATGCCATCTACCGGTGGAAATCGAACACAAGGCGTACTGGGCAATCAAGACCGTGAATATGGATTGGGAAAGTGTCGGACAAAAGCGTTTGATGGACCTCAATGAGATAGAAGAATTCCGTGCACTCGCCTATAACAATGCACGAATCTACAAGGAGAAAACAAAGCGATGGCACGACAAGAAACTATTGCCACGACAATTCACGCCAGGGCAACTAGTTCTCCTATTCAATTCTCAGCTAAAACTTTTCCCGGGAAAGCTGAAATCAAGATGGTCAGGACCATTTGAAGTCGTCAAACCATTTTCCCATGGCGCCGTGATAATCAAGTCCATCTCTGACAACCATGAATTCAAAGTTAATGGACAAAGATTGAAGCACTACAATGGTGCCCATGTGGAACGTAACAAGGAAGTGGTCAACTTAGGAGATGCATGAGCATGCTCTCCCTTTTGATATTTTTATTTTTATTTTTATTTATTTTTGTTTTTTTTCGATTATTTAATTATTTTATTTTTTTCCGAATTTTTTTATTTTATTATTTTTCCGATTATTAGTAGTTTTAGGATAGATTTTTTTTATTCAAGTTTAAGAATCCTATTACACATCTTTATTTATTTTCTTTATTATTTTATCTTTAATTTTAATCCTTATTTGATTTGTCTTTGAATTGTAGGAAAAGAAGTTCAAGATAAAGAAGGAATTCTAAACCAAGTAGGAAAACATCTTCAACAAGGAAACTAATGGGCTGAATCTAAGGCTTATATAAAGCCTCCAATTCATCCTAACCAAAACCCCTTGTCGACAACTCCTACAAAACCCTAACCCCTTTTTCAATTTTTTTTTTCAATCCCACCCACCTATCTTTTCTATAAAACCCATCACCCTTAACCTATTCCTACTTTCTATCTTGCAACTTTTTAGTTTCTTTTCTTTTCTTTACAACCAAGATCATCCATGGCATCCAAGATTAAAATTTTAGTTCATCCAAAGAACCAAGATACAAGAAGTTTGCTACACCGGTAGTTCAAGAAAGATTTCAATCCAAGTTTGAAAGCCGGAAGATTCATGAAGAACAAGGCTTTGAATACTCCAACTCTCATCAAGATTTCGGCCTTGAACCATTCATCTTCAAGAGGATTGCACATCAAAAGTAGCAAATCTTTTGCCATCAACCGGAACCGGGTAACATCTCATGGGTAAGAGAATTCTATGCTCACTCACCTAACCCGGATAATCCTTATATTTTTGTTCGTGACAAGGCCATACTTATAAGTCCCGAAAGCATCAACACCTTTTACGGACTTTACATTGAGAAGGACGAGCATCAAGCCTTCGTTGACCAAATCAATCCCAAGCAACTCGACAAGGTGCTTCAAGAACTCACTCAACCGGGAACTCATTGGAACGACGGTAAATACAAGGGCACGGTAAATCGCCTTCGGCTTAAACCCGAGGCAAAACTATGGAATAAGTTTGTTAAAACTTCTTTAATGCCCTCCACACACAATACTACCGTTGATATACCACGTCTTTTGCTCATACATTCTATTTTGCATAATCGCATCATTAACATTGGAAAAATTATTTGTGATGAGATTTTTGTATGCAGCTCAAAAGATAAGGGTTCTCTTTTCTTCCCTTGCTTAATTTCTAATCTTTGCAAGGAGATGCATGTCCCGAATGAGTCCACCGATGAAAAGGCCCTACCCAAGTCTGGTTGGAATCAAGCACTAATTCGAAAGCTAATGGGAGAGGCACCGGGAGATTCTTCAAGGCCTCCAATTGCCACGGTAACTCATGCCGCCGCGGCAATCCCTAATGCCCAAGCACCTAACGCCAGGGCAACTCGGCCATTAATCCCGGAACACTTTGAAGCACTTTTGCACCCATTGGCAAGTCGCCTAAGGCAAATTGAAGATCGGCAACTAATGTTCATGCGGTACATGAAGGAGCACAACAATGCCATCACCCAAGTCATCCTAGAAAAGTACCCGGACAATCGCGTGCTGTTCCCAATCTTTCCCGCCGAGATCCTTGCCCCGGCAACCAATGAAGCAATCGCCACGACAACCAAGGAAGCTGACGCCACGGCAACCAACCCTGAAGATGCCACGGCAACCAAAGCTAAAGGCATCTTGGCAACCACTGCAAAAGCCAAAGGTAAAGCACCTATGCCCGAATCAACTCCTACGGAATCATTTTCTGATTTTTCAGATTCGGACGAGTCCTCTATTGAACCAATAAAGACCGCACCAATTGATTCCTCCAAGCGAAAAACCATTGACATTGATGAAGAGGACGATGAGGACAACCCAGTAAGAGGATCGATTCCACCACCGGCAACAAGAAAACAACCATCGCGTTCAAGCAAGATAATCAAGACACCGACTAGAAGGAAACTAATCATCTACGATGACGAACTCTCGGAGTAAGTCCTCGTATGCATTTTTATTTTTATTTTTTTATTTTTATTATTTCTCGTTATTTTATGCATGCATTGAGGACAATGCCTAACTCGAGTTTGGGGGGATTGTTATTAGTAGTTACCATGTCTAGTTACATTCACTTAAGTATTACATTTAGGATACATAAATTGCTTGCCATGCCGTTAATTGAAACAAGAATTGCGTAAATTTGATGAATATTCGATGATGACTTTGCCAATGCACTTAATTGATAGAATTTTTATTCTAGGATAACCATGGAAAAACTTAGAATTTTACTATGATGCTAAATTTGATGAAACACTGTTATGGTTTGATTGATTTAAGGAATTCTAGTAAACTTAGGTTGATAATTAACAAATTGGGGGATTAGAATAAAAATTGGATGAATGCTAGAGGTGCCCGAAATTGGCTCTAGCATGTGCTAAAAAATTTTTCACTAGAGGTGCCCGAAACTGGCTCTAGGATGTGTTAAAAAAAATTTAACTAGAGGTGCCCGAAACCGGCTCTAGTCGATTAAATTAACTTAAGAAAACTAAAAACAAAACACTAGAGGTGCCCAACACTGGCTCTAGTTAAAACATGTTAAAAAGAACCCAATGAAGTAATTTGAAAACCTCTTGCTTGCATAGAATCCGAAAAATCAACTTGCACACAACTCCGCACACACTCACAAGCATTATAGTTTGATTCCGAGTAACTCCTAAGTTTTTCGAAAAATAAAAAAAGCCAATCATACTTTGTGCCCCGGTTCAGAGAATTGAAATCAAGTTCAAAGCTAAGTTTGTGAAAATTGAAGTCTTGGCAGGTAATTATGAGTTTGCATTGCTTGAGGACAAGCAATAGTTCAAGTTTGGGGGTGTGATAAGTGTTCAAAAGTACTATTTTTCTTACCCTTTTTACTCATATTATTGTTAGACTTAGGCTCATATTAGTTGCATAATTAGCTATTCATGCATTAATCCATGTTTCCTTCCATCGTTGAGTTTGATTACATAACTTGGTAGTTTTTGTGGAAAAGATGCTGCTTTGGTGTGCTTTGTGTGTGTATGTGCAGGATCACTTGCCAAAGCAATGCCGAGCTAGTTGCCAGGGCAATGCATGAAGGAGACGCCGAGCCAGTTGCCATGGAAATTGTCGACAAAGAGAAAATGCAATAGGGATGTCGAAATTAATGACTATACAAGCCCAAGATGACGTGGAGCAAAGCCCAAACCCAAAGGAATTTGATTTCCATGCAGCGATTAAAGAAGAATTAAATTCCAAGAAGATAGGAGAAGTTCTAGTAGGAATACAATTATAATAAAGAATTATATTCTTTAAAGATAATTTAATTCCACTCAAACTCCTCCTCAAAGAAGGACTTTGGCCTAGCCCTATAAATAGCAAGGAGATTTCGACAAGATGCATAGAGAGAGCATTAGGGAAAATTTCGACAAGTCCAAGAGAGAGCAAGAGGGAATTTCGACAAGCATCTAGGGCAAGGGATTTTCGACAAGCTTCATCTTTTCTTCCTTGTTCGATTGGGTTCATGCTAGGGATTGTTTATCTTGTTTTTCTTTGGAACCTAGCCATGAACTAAATCTACTTGGCTATGGTTATTGTGTTTTGTGGTTGTGAGAAACTATTGGTTTTTGTTTAGGTAATAAGAGTTTGCACTTTTCTATTTCACGGTTTTTTCATTCTTGGTTCTTATTCTTGTTGCGAGTGAATTGGGAGAGGATCTCGTGATTTCATCTATTTATCTAATATCGGGATAGTTAGATTCAAGAAACGAATGAATATGATCTTTATTCAATCTATTGATGGTGAAGATTAATCCGGCTTAGGAATAAGTTAAGGATTTCAACGGCTAAGAGGAGCGCAAGATTGGTTGTTGTTCACCCTTGATTCACGCAGGGATGTATTATCAAGGCATGCACAAGTAGCTAGAGTTTTGACTTAGGGATAAGAAGAAATCATTGAAGAACGCTCTGCCGAACCTTGAAGGTTGCTGCCCAGAAGCCCAAGTAGTTGCCCAACTAGTCGCCTAGGCAACCATCGATTAGTTGCCAAGGCAATCCCGTTGTGCAAGTTGCCACGGCAACTGAGTTGCCCGTGCACTCTTTTACCAAGACGATCCAATCGGCTATCACACCTCAACTCACGATAACCTGGCCTATCTCTCTCATTTGAATTCATCTTTTCTTTTACTTTATTGCTTTCTAGATTAGTCATTAGTTAAACTCCTATAATCCTTTACTTGTGTTTTTACTTTTTACAGTGCAAGAGATTAGATCCTTGAAGTGGCACCAATCCCTGTGGAGACGATATCTTTTATACTATAACTTGCGACGTGTATACTTGCACATTTGCGTAGCACTTATTACGCGCAACAGGGATCAACAAAGCCCAAGAACAACAGCAAAACAATAATTGGTATCGTGGCAGGTGTAATAGCGGGCCTCATTGTTCTACGTCTTGTTTGTTTCTTGGTTTTCAGGCAAAAGAGAAGAATCAAAGATTCGGGTTCCAAGGACGGAGCTTCACGGTGGAGCCAGTTTTAGTATACAATCAAATCCACCAAGTCAACCAAGTCCAACGGCTCATCTCTACCCTCCGATCTTTGCCGTTACTTTACACTGGCTGAGATCAAAGGGCAACCAATGACTTCGATAGCGTTTTCATCATTGGTGTCGGTGGTTTCGGTAACGTATACAAAGGGTTCATCAATGGGGGGTAACCCCTGTCGCAATCAAACGGCTGAACCCCGAGTCTCAACAAGGGGCTCACGAGTTCAAAACCGAGATCGAGATGCTCTCGCAGCTACGCCACCTACATTTGGTGTCGTTAATTGGATACTGCAACGACGATGGCGAGATGATCCTCGTATATGATTATATGGCTCATGGTACACTTCGTGATCATCTCTACAACACCGAAACCCTGCTCTCCCATGGAAACAACGTCTACAGATTTGCATCGGTGCTGCTCGTGGGTTGCAATATCTTCACTCGGGTGCAAAACACATTATCATACATCGAGACGTCAAGACAACAAACATTTTGTTGGACGAGAAGTGGGTGGCTAAAGTTTCGGATTTTGGCTTGTTTAGAATTGGCCCTACCAACATGTCCAAGGCACATGTTAGCACAGTGGTGAAAGGCAGCTTCGGGTATTTGGACCCAGAGTACTACCGTCGTCAACAGTTGACAGAGAAATCCGATGTATATTCATTTGGTGTGGTACTATGTTAAATATTATGCGCTAGGCCACCAATTAGTCGATCGGTCGATAAGGCACAGATAAGCTTAGCAGCATGGGCTCAACAAATCCACCGAAGTGGAACCTTTTACAAAATCATGGATCCATTCTTGAGGGGTAAGATTGCACCCGAGTGTTTGAAAAAATGTGTCGAACTGACGATGAGTTGTCTGCACGACGACGAAGGGACCGAAAGGCCCTCGATGGGCGATGTGGTGTGGGCACTAGAGTTCGCACTACAATTGCAAGAAAGCGGCGAGGCGAAGCTAAAACCTGTAATTGAAGGGGATTCCATAGAAGCATAATTTGATGGGGAGACCCCCTTTAAGGCATTCGAAGACGACAGCGGCGACGTTTTCAGTAGCCTTGGTGATCATGTCCTCAACTCCAAGAGCACTAGCACTTTCAGTTTAACTACGACTGATAGTTTTCTCAGCAAGGATTCTGAGAAACTCATGTCTAAGGCAGTTTTCTCACAGATTAGAGATCCGCAAGGACGATGATTAAACCTCGGAACTGATAGCTAAGAGTCATGTGATTTGTTCGTAAAGTATTACTCTTTGTTCCGGTGTGTAGGATCAAACCATGGCAACTTCACCTGTAAGAAAAGGGAAAAAGAATACTTGAAAGCTGAAACTGGTAGTGGACGATGACCAAGTAAACGGTCCTACTTCCATAGTATTTTTATTTGAAATCAAATAAAATATTTTGTATTGTAACATCCTTATATATTGACCAAGTAAACGGTCCTACTTGCAGGTATTGTCCATTTCATAAGGGTGTTAATAATTGACTAATCGGTGGTTGTTGGCATTACGAAAGTGCTAAAATCCAATAGGACGTACCAAATGGATTCAATGATCCAGTTTTAGCACTTGCTAACAAATAACTACCTGTGCTTGACCTGTCGGCCTTTTTATGTCTTTCATATTCTTTTGTTGTGTAGTCATACTGGGATACCTTGGGCCATCAAGTTGCTCACTTTTTCTTGGTTATTGAGTTTCTGCAGTGTACCTGTAACTTTTCATAGTTCTTAGATTAATTGATTTGACTCCCTTTTTTTTAACTCTTTTCCTATCTCTTATGGATATTTTATTGGCTTAAACCAAAAAACATCCCTCAAACTATGATTATTTCTGCTTTTAGCCCTTAAATTATGATTTGGGCAAAATAGGCCCTTAAACTATCATTTTTGGTCACTTTAAGTCCTTAAACTATGATTTAGGCAAAATAAGCCCTTAAAATATCATTTTTTGTCACTTTAAGTCCATGGTTATAAAAATATCATTTTATAGGCTTTTCTAACATATATAAATATTTATGTTCTTTTTAAATTTTAAAATATCATATATCAAAATGGGCCCATAAACTATCATTTCTGGTCATTTTAAGTCCGATAGTTATTTAAGTCAAAAGAAAATTATTTCGACTAATAAGATGTTGACACATCACAAAGATTTTTTGACCAATTGATAGTTTTGAGGACTAAAAGAAGAAAAATGACATAGTTTAGGTACTTATTTTGACCAAAAAATAGTTTAGGGATTTAAAGTGACCAAAAATGATAGTTTAAGGGCCTATTTTGCCCAAATCATAATTTAAGGGCTAAAAATAGAAAAAGCATAGTTTGATGGTTGTTTTTTAGTTTAAGCCTATTTTATTATAGGATAAAGTTCACAAATGATCACTAAACTATTTCTAAAAATACAAAATGGCCATCAAATTTTCAAATGTTACATAATGGGAATTAGACTTTAGTTTTTGTTACAAAATGGTCACTGAGCCGTTAACTGTCATTAATAGGGTAACGTGACAGTTATAGCTATTTAAATAATATAACATTTAATCCTCCATATTGACACATTTAATCATTTTTTTCCTAGTTTAACCCTCATTATTGATGTCTAAATTAATTGAATGTGTAAATATTGAGGATTAAATATGTTATTATACAAAATTTCGTAACTGCCACGTCTCTCAAATAACGACAGTTAACGGCTCTGTGACCATTTTTGTAATAAAAACTAAAATTCAACAACCGTTATGTAATTTTTGAACGTTTGGTGACCATTTTGTATTTGTAGGGATAGTTTAATGACCATTTGTGTACTTTACCCTTTATTATAATAATGTTGATATCGAAGAATGAAGATACAACTCAAGCAGGGACGAAAGCAAATGGATAATGGAAGAGGCTCTTGCTAGGGATGGGCATGGGTTCGGTTTTTGGCCCATCAGAACCCGACTCGAAAATATATATCTTAAATCCGATCCGAGCCGGCCTCATACTTGAAAAAACCTGACCTGACTCGAAAATTATATAATTAAACCCGATCCTGACCGAGCTATTAAAAAAATAAGTTTTAGGGATTTAATTGTAAAAAAATTAGGGACCTAATTGTAAAAAAAATCAATTTTAATGACCTAAATATAAAAAATATATAAAAAGGGATCATTATTGCAAATATCACTAAAAATATAAGAAAAAATTATAATATTAGTCCCAGGTCAGGTCGGGTTGAATATTTTCCACAATAAACCTAAACCCGACCCGGCCCGACCCGAAAGCACCCTTAATAAAAACCCGACCCGATCGAACTCAAATTTTTTATAAAAAAAATCCAACCCGATCGAGCCGAGTCGAGTAAAATGCCCGTCCCTGACTCTTGCCCTCCAAACATGGATTTTTTAGCTTTGTTTCTTTAATTTTTTAAAAAAATCGAATTTATAATGAATTTGTCCTCTTAACTTTTAAAACTTATGTATTGCCCTCACTTTTAAATTCTAGCTCCGTCCTTAAACTTAAGGGCAACGAAATTCATTGTTGTTATTTGATATGCTTGAGGAGTTCACTGCAGATTCACTTCTTATGCATAGAACAGGCTTACCAGACCTACCATATCACCAAATGAATTCAAAGGAGAGTAAGATTCTACATAATAAGATTAAAGATTTATTGTGGAAAAGACATATTTGGAAGATAAAGTTAACTCGAGGGCATGTATTTTAAGGAGAGAATTGATGAATAAGAATCATCTGCTCTTTTTCTTTACCTCTATTTGCGCCCACCTATTGCTTTTTACACGTATTTAACCTTATATTTTTTGGCTAAACTACATTGGAAGCCACTCAATTATTTGTAAGCTTAAATTTGGCTCACCCAATTATTAAAATTACAATTGAGTCACTCAATTATTAAAATTACAATTGAGTCACTCAATTAATATTCTAATTACAATTGGGTCACTATCTTGTTTAAATGCAAACATACGTTAAAATGTTGTCGTCAGGAAATACATTAGAAGTCACTGAATTATTAGTAAAGCTACAAACATGTCACTCAATTATTAAAACTTACAATTAAGTCACTCAATTAAAATTTGATTACAATAGGGTCACTCTTCCGTTAAAATTCAAGCGGATATCTAACAAGGCTTGGTATAATGATAATTTTAGTCCTTGAAACTTATATATTCTATCAATTTAATCCTAATTCAAAATAATTCAATAAATTTAACCATTCATATTAAAAATATATTAATTAATATTTGTGTTGATTAATTTAATAGAAGCTTAGAATTAATTACATAATTAAATCGTATAATAAAAAGAATACTAAAGATCATAAGGAAACAAATTGTGTACCTTGTTCCAAGCTAACGAAAATAGTAGAGAGTTGGATTAATTTAACACTCCCGCCTTAATTCAAAGGTCGGACTTTTCCACTAATTAGAGCACTCGTGCTGATAACGTGTTGTGAATAAAGTAAAAGAATAACAAGAGCAATTGAGAGATGAGAGATAAAGATAGAGACTTATTATTCTCAATATAGACTTGTGTCCAATGCATTCTCTAAATCATCTATTTATAGGCATAATATATACATATCATATGGAACTCTAATTTAATGAAAAGATTAAATTCCTAATGATAGGGTAAATTAAACTCCTAGATAAAGTTCTTATCATGATGAACATCCACATAGGTAAACATTCATAATATTATCTAATATTTTGCTTTATTTATGATTATAATATTATTTAATACTTTTGAAAAAACTGTTATTAAATAATAAATACTATTCTCAATATTTTATATAACTTTGTAAAAAACAATTAATAACAATATTGATTAACTGTTTTAATATTTTAAAATAATTCTAAGTTTTTAATAATTAATATTATTATTATTTTATATTTAACATTTACATAATATTTTAGTATTTTTTAAAAAAATTAATTATTCATATATCGATAAACATTTATTTACATTGGACATTGAAATGGTAATATTTTAACTTGCTAGATATTGAAATTATTAGGTTTTAAATTTTTTGGGTATTAAAAGTGCTCTATTTTAAGTTTGCAATATTTAAAAATTTGAAAAATATAATTTTATAGAAATAAAATTAACTAAATAAAAGATAAAAACCAAGAAAAATTATACTGTCTGTTTGTGTCGAACAGAGCTTTCGAAATTATTTTAACAAAAAAATAATAATAAAAAATATTTTACATAAAATATCCAAATTCTAAAATATATTTGATTTTTTTTATAAAAATAAGTACTTTTCTAAAATTTATTTTTAAGAAAGTTAATTTCAGTGGAACACACATATGTTTATATTTTGGCTAATATATATTTGTGTGGTGTTCATGTTACTTTTCATGTCATGCTATATTTCAATTATCTCATATTGCAAATATCATGTCTTAATTTATCCATAATTTTTATATTCTATCAGAGTGATTTAATTTTAACTGCATAAACGTAAAAATTAGATGATATCAATAATATTCATCGATTTTTTCAAAGCAAAAAAAAAAATATATATATATATATATATTAAAAAGAGTTCAATTTAACATGACGTTGTTTTAAGAAACATATCTAACATTGTAACTAAATTATACGTTAAAAAATATCTTTAGGCATTCAATTGAGTTTATGCATTTAATTTTCATATGATTTATTTTTGGGATTTATCAATCAATCTTTAATAAAGAAGATTTGACGATTAACAGTGTGGGAAAGGAACTCATTTAGTCGCATCTATAAACTTATTTGTTTTTTTAATAATATAAAGGTGGTTATAATGTGGTATACGTTCATACGTATTCTTAACCCTTTAACAAGACACAAACATTTTATAGATAGAGCGATTGA
Organism: Hibiscus mutabilis; assembly: GCA_019671005.1. Classification (NCBI taxonomy): domain Eukaryota; kingdom Viridiplantae; phylum Streptophyta; class Magnoliopsida; order Malvales; family Malvaceae; genus Hibiscus; species Hibiscus mutabilis. The sequence continues at coordinate 45,750,802 of CM033726.1, read as the reverse complement.
ACCCGAGTCTCCTACGATGAACCTCATTCACTTTTCCACTGGGACTACTTGTTAGGTTCATTTAAAAACTTTGTTAACTCCACGTGGTTACAACGATGCATATCACTTCCTAATTATTTGAACAGAATCTTTTGGGATTTTTTGAACTCACTGCATATGCATAAAATCCTAGACAGATTTTATAAACTTGGTTTTTGACTCCATTAATCATTCCAAATCCTTCTAAATGCTTACAAACATATAATAATTGTAAAAATAAATTTTAAAATCTTTGCATATATTTTTTGGGATGCCATAGTGATTTATATAAGTATGGTTCGAATATAGCAATCTTCGTCCCCAACTATGTTTGAGCTTCAGTAATAAAGCTTCCCTATCTCGTCCCCGTGGATAGAGATTTCGATTAATTCCTATCATGTCGATTTAGATCTCCACTATTTTCGATTATTTCCCACCCGATTATCACCCATATTCCTGATGGGGCATCGGTAATGTTTTAATTTTGTGAGCTTATGCTAGTGTCACAGGCCGCTAGCCCATGACCGAGCGAGCCGCACACCAAGGGGCTTGTGCTAGCACACCACGTACTACGCCCGACCAAGGGACACGAGTCCGCACCATTGTTGCAAACTATGGGGCCGATACAAGCACCCTATGTGCTGCCCATGAGAAAGGAATCCGAAAGAGCACTCTCATCGCACCCAATGGGTCCCAAACGAACGCTCTCCATGCTGCCCAGACCATGGAGCTCGAGTCAGCACCCTTTGTGCACAGTTGGGGGACCAGACGAGCAACTTTCGAGTTGCCCATGACCCTAGGGCCCAAATCAGCACCAAGCATGCTGCCAATGAGGTGTTGACCAAGTAAACCGGGTCAATCTATGCCAATCCGCCCGACCAAGTCCCATTGAGAAAGAACATCTTTTGACCAACACACATGGAAAGAGATCATCTTTGAGCCACACTTGGGGAAAGTATCCTTGCCAACCTAGGTGTGATATTCTTATGTGAATCTTGCCCTTTTACATTAGGCAACTTTGTAATATGAATGATCTTATTTCCATAGTTGGGAGATATGAATCTTGGAATGATCTTTAGCCCTTGGATCAAACCATCTTAGACCGTTAGATGGTAGAAGGTGAGCCTATAAATAGAGGCCTACTTTTACCATTGTAATTCACTCACTTCTGTTTTGAGTAATACTTTGAGCATTCACTCAATTCCCTCATCTCTTTTGTCTTGCCATTTCTTTTTCTTTGTTCTATTGCTTTCGCAAGAATCTAAGCACTCTTGCTTCGATCGGTTTTAGGCTAACTTAGGTGAGTCATTTGTTCGTGAGCGTTTAAGGGCACGTCTCGAGATTTTAAGTTTTACGAAAGTGACAAGTGGTATCAGAGCTTTTTGATTCGAGAAAGATGGCACCACAAAACACCAGCGAGGTCCCAGCATCTGATCGAGCGATTCGTGTTGGTGCTGCTGGGAAGAAGCGTGAGAGTTCAAGGGATATCATTTCGAACTTGGACAAGAAAGTCACAAGACTAGAGACCAACATGAACGAAGTCCAAAGGACCATTGAGAATGCTGAGCCGCATCTCAAGAGGATGGATGCCCTAACGGACGAAGTCATGGAGGAGGTTTAAGGGCTTCTCGACAACACGTACGAGAAGTTGAGCCAACAAGACAATTTTGTTCAACAAGGCATGGAGGCTATAAAGGCATAATTTTAGGGGATATTAAAATGCTCAACGCCGAGCTACTCATCTACAAGAATGTCGTGCTTGGTGGCATGATGGCTGAAGCGACTTTGCCTAAGCCTAGGATCAATATTTTGAAGCCCAAGTAGTTTAAGGGACACGATCAGTCTAAGAAGTCAAGAACTTCTTATGGGGACTCGAGCAGTATTTTAAAACCTCAGGTATCATAGGAGATACCGAGAAGGTAAGTACTGCATTGATTTATTTGACTGACGGTGCTTTACTTTGGTGGTGACGCAGGTGTTCAGATGAAAAGCGTAGAAGAGCAACTGTTGAAACATGGGCCGAGTTCGAAGCAGAGTTCAAGCAGCAGTTCTATCATGGAGATACCGAGAAGAAGGCTCGATCTAAGCTTAAGAAGCTTAAGCAATATGTATCGATTATGCTTGGGAGTTTAGTGAACTACAACTCCAAATTTTTGACTTGAGCGAGAAAGATGCCTTGTTCCATTTCATGGATGGGCTAAAGCCGTGGGTAAACACTGAGTTAGAACGAAGAGATGTGAAAGAGATCTCCAAAGCCATGGCAATTATTAAACCTTGAAGGATTACAGTGCTAACCGAAATGACTTCACCAAGCAAAAGTCGAAGTACAAAGGTAATGGTAGGGGGGACAAATCCAAGAATGAGAATACGAAAATTTCATCAAGTGGAGGTGTCAATCTCTGCAAACTATGGAAAAAGAACAACGATACCTTCTAATGCTACACTTGCAGTGGTAAGCACTTGGCAAGGAACTGCCCACAAAAAAACAAGATTGATGCCATTCAAGAGAATGATGGCAAAGAGATAAAAACTCTCAAGTTTAACTCTATAATCAGTTCTATGGAAGTTAAGAGAGTAGGATCCAAGAAGAAAGGCCTGATGTTCGTGGACATCACCATGGAAGACTGTTAAGTGTTCAAAAGTACTATTTTTATTACCCTTTTTACTCATATTATTGTTAGACTTAGGCTCATATTAGTTGCATAATTAGTCATTCATGAATTAATTCATGTTTCTTTCCACCTTTAAGCTTGATTACATAACTTGGTGATTTTTGTGGAAAAAGATGCTGCTTTGGTGTGTTTTGTGTGTATGCAGAATCACTTACCTAAACAAGGCTGAAACCAGTTGCTAGGGCAGTGCATGAAGGAGATGCCGACGCAGTTGCCAGGGCAATGCATGAAGGAGATACCGAGCTAGTTGCCAAGGCAATTGTCAGTAAGGGATAAGATGATATGACAGTCAAAATTGATGACTAGATAAACCCAAGATGACGTGGAGCAAAGTTAAATCCCAAAGGAGCTTGATTTCCATGAAGAGGTTAAAGAGAAATTAAATCCCAAGAAGATAGGAGAAGATCTAGAAGGAATTTAAATATAATAAAGAATTATATTCTTTAAAAGTATTTAATTCCAACTTAGCTTCTTCCTAAAAAAAAGACTTTGACCTAGCCCTATAAATTGAGGACCAAGCCGTCAACTCTATAGGGAGCAAGTGAGAGATTTCGACATGAGAAGGAGGGAGAGATTTTGACAAAGGCTTCAACCATTCTTCATCTTTTTCTTCTTTGTTCGATTAGGTTTATGTTAGGAATTCTTTGTTTTGTGTTTCTTTGGAACCTAGCCATGAACTAAATCTATTTGGCTAAGGTTATTGTGTTTTGTGGTTGTGAGAAACAATTGGATTTTGTTTAGGTAGTAAGAGTTTGCACTTTCAATTCAAGGTTTACTCATTCTTGGTTCTTATTCTTGTTTGCGAGTGAATTAGGAGAGGATCTCGTAACTTCATCTATTTATCTAATATTGGGAGAGTTAGATTCAAGAAACGAATGAGTATGGTCTTTATTCAATCTATTGATGGTGAAGATTAATCCGGCTTAGGAATAAGTTAAGGATTTCAACGGCTAAGAGGAGCGCAAGATTGGTTGTTGTTCACCCTTGATTCACGCAGGGATGTATTATCAAGGCATGCACAAATAGCTAGAGTTTTGACTTAGGGATAAGAAGAAACCATTGAAGAACGCTCCGCCGAACCTTGAAGTTACTGCCCAGCCGCCTAAACAGTTACCTAAGCAACCGCCGATTAGTTGCCAAGGCAACAGGCTGCGCAAGTTGCCACGGCAACTGAGTTGCCCTTGCACTCTTTTGCCAAGACGATCCAATCGGCTATCACACCTCAACTCACGATAACCTGGCCTATTCTCTCTCATTTAATTACATCTTCTTTTACTTATTTTCTTTCTAGTTTAGTTGTTAGTTAAACTCCTACAATCTTCTACTTGTGTTCTTTTACTTTTTACAGTGCAAGAGATTAGATTCTTGAAGTGGCACCAATCCCTGTGGAGACGATATCTTTTATACTATAACTTACGATGTGTACACTTGCACAATTACAGAGCACTCAATACGCGCAACAAGTTTTTGACATCGTTGCCGGGGATTGGCAATAGCAACTTTGTTTTTATTTTCTTGCACTTTTTATATTTCTTGTTCAAGATTCAAAGGGTTAACAAACTTTGGTTTTTCATTGGTATATGACCAGGGCGAGACCGATTACACCAGAATATCCCTTTGATCCAGAAATCGAACGAACCTTGCAACGACTCAAACGAATGTTAAGTGTAGCAATGGCTAATCAAGACGGCAATATGAATCCGGATGTTTCAGCAGGATGAGTGATTCTTGCACGAAATAGAACTATTCGAGACTATCTTGAAGAAGATCTTGAAGGACTTAATCCAGGAGTTGTCACACATGAAATTGAAGCCGACCACTTTGAGTTAAAACCGGTGATGTTCAATATGATCAACACAATTGGTCAATTTGGCAGCTCGGCAACTGAAGATGCACGACAACATCTTAAATCTTTCATCGAGATTTGTAATTCATTCAAAATACAAGGAGTCACCCCCGATGTTTTACGACTAAGATTATTCCCCTATTCACTGAGGGATAGGGAGAAAGCATGGTTGAATAGCATTCCTGCCGGATCAATAGGATCTTGGACCGATCTTTGTCGTGATTTCCTTGCTCGATTTAATCCTACAAATTTGACTGATAAGCTTCGTAACGAAATTACTTGTTTTTGACAGACAGATGATGAATCTATGTACGAGGCTTGTGAGTGATATAGAGAACTTCTACACAAATGCCCCCTACACGGATTCCCAGTGTGGACACAAGTAACAATGTTTTACAACGCTGTGAATACACCAACAAGGATGATGCTGGATGCCTCGGCAAACGACATACTCCTAGATAAGTCGTCAGAGGAAGCAATGCAAATTCTAAACAGGCTTGCCAAGAATGATTATCAATTCCCATATGCTAGAAGAGGAGGAGTTAGACGCCAAGCCACAATACATGAACTGGGATCATCAGAATCAATTTCGGCACAATTGGCCACTTTAACCAAGATGGTCCAGAACATGCAGAAACCAAACAACACACAGGAGGTCAAGGTAATGGATTCTTTTTGTGAGTTATGTGGTGGTAACCATGATTCTTTTGAATGTATGCAGAATTCGGAATCCAGCTTTTATGTGGGAAATTACAACTGGAACAACAATGTGATGTCCAATACATACAATCCAGCTTGGAAGAAGCACCCGAATTTTTCATGGAGTAATCCCAACAATGCTCTAAACCAGAACAAACAGAATGCAAAAGCATCGGAAAATCAAGAGGCGTAGCAACAACCGACAACATCTAGTTCTTTGGAAAATTCTCTTAATGCTTTTATGTTGAAAACTGAATCTTATATAGCTGAGAATAGTAAATTCATAAAAAGAACTGATGCTTTTATTAATAGGACCGAGATGAGATTGCAAAACCAAGAGGCGGCAATCAAATCATTGGAAAATCAAGTCGGATAATTTGCTCAAAACCTGAATACTAGACCGCAAAGAGGTTTACCTAGCGATACTGAAGTCGCAAGAGAAACTGGCCATGAGCAATGTAAGCCGATCACCACTAGAAGTGGCCAACAACTTAAAGAGGCTCAAGCTCGCTCATCAAACAAAACTCCACAAAAAGAACAAGAAGAACTCAGCGGTAAAGCCTCAGATGCTGAACCAGGAATTGCCGCGGCAACCAACGATAAGCATGCCTCAGCAACCAGCGATAAGGATGTCGTGGCAACCAACGATAGGCACGCCACAGCAACCCTAGTTGACAATGCCTTGGTAACTCTAGTTGCATCAGCAATGTCGTCAATCAGGTTTCAGACCAATGAAAGGATCAAAGATATCCGACTTCCACCACCATTCCCACAAAGGTTGAAGTGACAAAAGTAAGAATATCAATTCGAGAAGTTTCTTGATATCCTAAAGCAAGTCCACATCAACTTGCCAATGGTTGAAGCAATTGAACAAATGCCAAACTAGGCCAAGTTCCTTATAGACATTGTGTCCAAGAGAACAAGGCTAGGAGAGTTTGAAACAGTTGCCGCAACAGAGGGATGCATGGCCATGTTGCACAATCGCATGCCACCCAAGTTGAAGGATCCCGGAAGTTTCACAATACATTATTCCATCGGAAACCACTATGTCAGGAAAGCATTATGTGACCTTGGAGCAAGCATAAACTTGATGCCTAAATTGGTTTTCTAGAAACTAGGAATCGGGAAGGCAAGACCTACAACAGTTATGCTACAGCTAGCCGACATATCCTATGTGCATCCAGAGGGAAAAATCGAAGACATACTGGTAAAAGTTGATAAATTTATTTTTCCCGCTGACTTTATTGTTTTGGATTGTGAGGCTGATGAACATGCCCCTATCATTCTCGGGAGACCCTTCCTAGCAACAGGGAGAACCTTGATCGATGTTGAAAAGGGAGAACTCACAATGAGGGTGAATGACCAGCAAGTTAAACTAAATGTGTTCCAAACACTAAGGCATGTTGATGATCTGGAAGAATGCCAACTTCTTCATGCCATTGCAGAGTTTAACTTCGACGAGGAATTTAGTTGCCTCGTCAACTACATTACCGATCAAGAGGAACCTGAGGAGTGTGAAGAACCGATCGATGAGGAACAACAAGAAGAGGCAAATTGGTTAGTCAATCGACCAGGTACATACTTTGAACCACTGGATTACTCAGGTAAGGAATGTAAACTCGAAAAGCCCTCCATTGAACAACCACCGATTCTTGAGTTGAAACAGTTGCCAGAGCAACTAAAATATGCTTACTTGGGAACCGATAATACATTGCCTGTAATTATTTCCTCTAAGTTACAGCCTGAGCATGAAAAGAAGCTGATCGAAATGTTGATGCTACACAAGAAGGCAATAGGGTGGACAATTGCCGACTTGAAGGAAATTTGCCCGGCAATGTGCATGTACAAGATTTTGTTGGAAGATGATCACAAACCTTCGATTGAGGCCCGGAGGAGACTGAATCATGCCATGAAAGGGGTTGTAATGAAAGAAATCATCAAGTGGCTTGACGCCGACATCATATACCCTATCTCTGATAGTACATGGCTAAGTCTAGTACAATGTGTACCGAAAAGGGAGGTATAACAATGGTAAGTAATGAAAACAATGAACTCATTCCAACCAGGACTGTGACCAATTGGAGGGTTTGTATGGATTATCAAAAGCTAAACAAAGCCACTAGGAAAGATCACTTCCCATTACCCTTTATTGATCAAATGCTTGATCGTCTTGCAGGTAAACCCTTTTATTGTTTTCTTGATGGTTATTCAGGTTACAATCAAATTGCCATAGCACCAGAAGATCAAGAAAAGACAACCTTCACATGGCCATACAGTACTTATGCTTTCCAAAGGATACCGTTCGAATTGTGTAATGCCCTGGCAACCTTCAAAAGATGCATGATGGCACTCTTTTCAGACATGGTCGAAGACTTCCTTGAGATCTTCATGGATGATTTTTTCATTTTTGGTAATGACTTCGACAGTTGCCTCAGAAATTTAGAGAAGGTGTTGGCAAGATGTGAAGAAACCGATTTAGTCCTTAATTGGGAGAAGTGTCATTTTATGGTAGATGAAGGAATAGTGCTCGGCCACAAGATTTCATCCAAGGGAATTGAAGTAGACAAAGCCAAGGTGGACGTGATCGAGAGATTACCCCCACCAACTTCGGTTAAAGGAATCCGAAGCTTTCTTGGACATGCGGGTTTTTACAGGAGGTTCATTCATAATTTTTCTAAAATTACTAAACCCTTTTGCAATTTTCTTGAACAGGATAAAGTCTTCAATTTTGATTATTCTTGCGCTCAAGCATTCGAAACCCTAAAGGAAAAGCTTACCTCGACACCCATTGTCGTTCCACCCGATTGGACGCTACCTTTTGAGCTCATGTGTGATGCAAGTGATTTCGCGGTAGGAGCAGTCCTAGGCCAACGCACAGGTAAGACCTTTCATGTGATATACTATGCTAGTAAAACTCTTACTAATGCTCAAGTGAATTACACAACAACGGAGAAAGAGTTACTAGTCGTAGTTTTCGCATTTGACAAGTTCTGATCCTATTTGATTGGTACAAAGGTAATTGTTCATAAGGACCATTCAGCAATTAAGTACTATTTGTTAAAAAGAATGCCAAAACCTCGTTTGATTCATTGGATATTGCTTTTGCAAGAGTTTGACATTGAAATTAAAGACAGAAAAGGAACAGAAAATCAAGTGGCTGATCACTTATCACGCAATAGGGAGGAGGACGCAAATTTAGAGATATGCGATGCATTCCTGGATGAGCAACTGTTAGTTGCCTCGGTAACCATGGATGCGCATGCCTCGGTAACTCTAGACGCGTACGCCTCGGTAACCATGGAAGCAGTTGCCACGACAACACATGCCTCGGCAATACCCTGGTACACAGATTTAGTTAATTTCCTTCCTTGTGGTATTTTACCTTATGGCCTTACTCACCAAGGGAAGAAGCGGTTTCGCCATGATGCTAAGCATTACTTTTGGGAGGAGTCTCTTTTTTTTTAAACAATGTGCAGATCAGGTTATACGCCGATGTGTCCCTGAAGAGGAGCAGCAAAATGTACTCCGGCAATGCCATTCTTCACCCTATGGAGGACATTTTGGAGGAACACGTACCGCGGCCAAAGTTTTACAATTCGGTTTGTATTGGCCAACACTGTACAAAGATGCCCAAGAGTTTTACAAGCAATGTGATCGTTGCCAGAGGACGAGAAATATCTCTAGACGACATGAGATGCCGCTCCAAAACATCATCAAGGTGGAATTGTTCGATGTATGGGGGATCAATTTTATGGGACCTTTCCCATATTCATTCGACAACCTCTACATTCTACTTGCTATCGACTACGTGTCTAAATAGGTTGAGGCAGCTGCAGTTCCCACCAACGATTCCAAGACCGTATAACGATTGTTGCAAAAAAATATATTTACACGGTTTGGGATGCCGAGAGCAATTATTAGTGATGAAGGCAAGCACTTTGACAACAGACTTATTGCCAAGATGTTGCAACGCTTCGTCGCGTCACACAAAATTTCCACGGCATATCACCCACAAACCAATGGGCAAGCAGAAATTTCCAACCGATAATTGAAAGGTATACTCGAGAAAGTTGTAAATCCCTCTAGGAATGATTGGTCAGTAAGACTAGATGATGTACTTTGGGCATATCGCACTGCATTCAAAACACCCTTAGGTATGTCTCTCTTCCGACTTGTCTATGGCAAAACATGCCATCTACCGGTGGAAATCGAACACAAGGCATATTGGGCAATCAAGACCGTGAATATGGATTGGGAAAGTGCCGAAAAAAAGCGTTTGTTGGACCTCAACGAGATAGAAGAATTTCGTGCACTCGCCTATAACAATGCACGATTCTACAAGGAGAAAACAAAGCAATGGCATGACAAGAAACTATTGCCGCGACAATTCATGCCAGGGCAACTAGTTCTCTTATTCAATTCTCGGCTGAAACTTTTCCCGGGAAAACTGAAATCAAGATGGTTGGGACCATTTGAAGTTGTCAAACCGTTCTCCCATGGTGTCGTGATAATCAAGTCCATCACTAACGAACATGAATTCAAAGTCAATGGACAAAGATTGAAGCACTACAACGGTGCCCATGTGGAACGTAACAAAGAAGTGGTCACCTTAGGAGATGCATGAGTATGCTCTTCTTTCTATATTTTATTTTTATTTTTATTTTTTTTCAAACTATTTAAGTTTTTTTATTTATTAATTTCGGTTATTTTTTTTCTTTTTAGGATAGATTTATTTATTTTCTTTAAGTTTAAGAATTTCTTCGCACATCTTTATTTATTTTCTTTTATTAGTTTATCTTTAATTTTAATCCTTATTTTATTTTATTTTTGAATTGTAGGAAAAGAGTTCAAGATAAAGAGGAATTTTATTCAAGAAGGAAACTTCTTCAACAAGGAAATTAATGGGCTAAATCTAAGGCTTATATTAAGCCTCCAATTTACCCTAAATAAACCCTACATAGCCGGCCAAACCCTTCTCCTCCCCAAATCCCCTAGCCGTCCCCTTCCCCCAATCAAAACCCTTGTTTTCTTTCTTTCCAATTAATCCCACCCACCATATTTACTACCTATCTTTGGTTCATCCAAGTTCCTCCAAAGAACCAAGATACAATATGTTTGCTACACTGGTGGTTCAAGAAAGATTTCACTCCAAGTTTGAAAGCCGGAAGATTTGCGAAGAACAAGGCTTTGAATACTCCAACTCTCATCAAGATTTCGGCCTTGAACCATTCATCTTCGAAAGGATAGCACATCAAAAGTGGAAAATATTTTGCCATCAATCAGAACCGGATAACATCTCATGGGTAAGAGAATTCTATGCTTACTCGCCTAACCCAGATAATCCTTATGTTTTTGTTCGTAACAAGGCTATACTCATAAGCTCCGAAAACATCAACACCTTTTACGGGCTCTACATTGAGAAGGACGAGCATCAAGCCTTTGTTGATCAACTCACGCCCAAGCAACTCGACAAGGTACTTCAAGAACTCACTCTACCGGGAACTTATTGGAACGACGGTAAATACAAGGGCACGGTAAATCGCCTTCGGCTTAAGCCCGAGGCAAAATTATGGAATAAGTTTGTTAAAACTTCTTTAATGCCCACAACACACAATACCATCGTTGATACACCTCATCTTTTGCTCATACATTCTATCTTGCATAATCGCATCATTAACATTGGAAAAATTATTTGTGATGAGATTTTTGTATGTAGCACAAAAGACAAGGGTTCTCTTTTCTTCCCTTGCTTAATTTCCAATCTTTGCAAGGAGATGCATGTCCCAAGTGAGTCCACTGATTAAAAGGCCCTACCAAAGTACGGTTGGAATCGAGAACAAATCCAAAAGCTAATGGGAGAGGCACCGGTAAAATCCCCAACACCTCCAATTGCCGCGGCAACTCCTGCCGCCTCGGCAACTCCTAATGCTCAAACAACTGATGCCCGGGCAACTCGGACAACAACCCCGGGATAACTTGAAGGACTCTTACAACCGTTGGTGAACCACCTTAGGCAAATTGAAGGCCGACAATTGATGTTCATGCAGTACATGAAGGATCACAACAATGCCATCACCCAAGTCATCATGGAAAAGTACCCGGATAGCCGCGTGCCGTTCCCCATCTTTCCTGCCAAAATCCTTACCACGGCAACCAATGAAGCAATTACCACGGCAACCGCAACAAATGATGCCGCAACAACCTACACTGCGTCTGCCCAAGCAGTTGCCACGAAAACTAACACTGAATATGTCACGGCAACCAAAGCTAAAGACACGCTGACAACCACTGCAAAAGCAAAAGGTAAAGCACCTATGCCCTAATCAACTCGTACTGAATCATTGTCGTATTTTTCAGAGTCGGACGAGTCCTCCATTGCACCAACAAAGACTGCACCAATCGAATCCTTCAGGCCCAAGCGAAAAGCCAATGACATTGATGAAGAGGACGATGAGGACAACCCCGTACGAGGATCGATTCCACCATCGGCAACGAGAAAGCAACCACCGTGTTCAAGAAAAAGAATCAAGACACCGACCAAAAGGAAACTAATCATCCACGACGACGAACTCTCAAAGTAAGTCCTCGTTTGCATTTTAATTTTCTTTATTTTAATTTTAATTTTTCTTTGTTGCATGCATTGAGGACAATGCCTCACTCAAGTTTGGGGGGATTTTTATTAGTTAGTTACCATGTTTAGTTGTATTCATCTTAAGTATCGCATTTAGGATACATAAATTGCTTGTTGTAATACCCATTTTTTTCCGGGCCCCAAAATTATATCTGAACCATTTACCCTATTCCAAAAAATATACCAAATTCAAAAAAATATTAAAATAGTAAAAATAGGCATGCTGCCCCATGCCCTGCAGCAGGCACTCCCCCCACACATGATACACACCACTCACCCTCCATGCTTCACCCATACCTATGTTTCCCATTCCCGCACTCCACTCAACTTTTTTTATTATTATTTTATTTCCCCATCACCTATTTTATAACCACAAACAAATGAAGAAAAAAATGGGGGGAAGCCGACCGTTTCAAGCACAAGGAGAAAAGGGAGCTCACGGCAGATTGAAAAAAAAGAGGGGGAGAGAGCCGGCATTCACCCTTCATTTCATTTTGGGTATTTATTTTTTGGTGTATGTTTGTGGTATAATCCTTTTTTATGATCTAATAGAAATGATGTTTTACTAGTAATCCTTTCATTTATTTTTGTTCCTACATGTTTTTATATATCTTTTATGTTCATATGTTTCTATATCTTGTTAGAATATGTTTAAATTAATTTTGGTGGTTGTTTAATATTTTATTTTTTATCTTCTCATCTCTAAATATGTGCTTTATCATGATTCGTATGTGTCTCTTATTTGTTCTATATGTACGGTATGTATGTATATCTTTGTTTTGATATGATTAATATGTGGTTTTGTTGTAATATTTCTTTTATTTTTTATTGTATAATTGTTTCTTTGTGTATATGTGTGTATATATATGTATGTGTTTTTAGCATATATCTATGTATATTACGTTATATATATATATATATTAAGTAATATATGTATATACTATGTTTCTTTTTATCTAAGTATATGTTTATATATATATATACACCATGTTTATATTTTTGAAAAAAACTATGTATATATAAGTATTCGATAAGTTTTGTGTATTATATATTATATTATATTTTTTCCATGTCTTTATGCTATATATATTTTTATCGTATTATGTAATATACTATAGCTCTAATATTATGTAAAGTATATCGTATAGTTACTATAAATTAAGGTATAATGTGTATAACATATATTTTTCTTTACATGTTTCTTTCTATATGTCATAAATTAACATATGTTTTTTTAGTTTTAAATATATGTGTATATACATTATAATATATATAGTTTTCTATATTCTAATTTTTTTATATAGGTATTTAATACGTATGTTATATTATGTATTTATTTATGTTGGCCACATTTTAAGTTGCATTCCAGATATATATTTTATCAATGTGGTGCCCTTTTATCCGAGCGTAAACGGGGCTAGTATCAGGCGTAGTGATAGTGGTTGAACATTTACTCTCAGATAACGGGGCTTTTAAAATTTACTCGCACTTATGACCAAATTTTAATTTAATCGTCACTTTAATCTGGAAAGTTTAATATTAATAAAGTAGTAATTATTAAAGTACCAATTTTGGGCGGTGTGGGGGTGCTAATCCTTCCCCATCCGTAACCGACTCCCGAACCCGACATTTTTAAAATATCTGGGTTTTTTATGGTGTCTGGCCTACCTTAGTGGCCGGTGGCGACTCCATTTTTAAATAAAATACGATTTTTATAAAATCCCACGGAAGACATTATTTTCAAAATAAAACCACATTTTTTAGCGAGAGGGACATCGCTACAGATGGCGACTCCGTTGGGGACACGCATTTGTTTTCCAAAAACAAATGAGAGTCAAACTTTTTAAATAATTACCGCTTTACTAATATTAAAAGTTCCGGATTAAAGTGAATATTAAATTAACATTCGGTTATAATTGCGCGTTTATTTTAACGCATTTAAAATTTGGTATATAAACTCGTCATTTTTAAGTGGAGGGAAAAAGCTAATGCTTTCGTGAGGATATCGTTCTTCCGGGTATGCCTAGCAAGTACCTTTCGGGCTCGAGTACCTTATGCTTTCATAAGGATATCGTTCCTTCGTGCAGGCATAAGCGAATGGGTCCCCCTGAATTGAACCCGGTTGAAAGGAGTCTATAATGGGTGATGACCGAGGGCCTTGCTACTCTTAGTAGGGGACAGCAAGGACAATTTGGGTACCTCTTAGCACCAAAATTGCATGTAGAGAACATATAGAAACCCACCCTTTTAGAGCCATGCGGATAACCTAGGTGTTTTAGACGGGATGTAAATAGGGTTGTTTTGTTTGTTTTGCCCTTTTATTTGTTTATTTATTTTATTTGGTACTGACTCGTTTTCTTTTTTGCTTTGTTTTCTTTTTTGCATACATCATTGCATTTGCACTACATGAAGGTGTTGGTTCAAGTGGTTTGCCCGAGCAAAAATCTTTCATTTTACCCTATTTTAGTTTATTCATTTGATTATTCTAATTTCAAATTGACCCATTTTTGTGATTACATCATATCTGTTCATTTTGGTATTCACTGCATGACATATCATAACACTTTATTTTTTGCATTTTACCAGCATGAAATGCTGATTCACGACTGGTTCTCAATTTAAAAAATTATCATCGAGAGAAAATCTAGTACTCTAGATATCGAGGCAATATTCAATGTTGCAAATGAATCCCGTGAGTTCGGAAGTTGTGCCACGAGAACCATTTTTGAATCAGTACTTTTGCATCTAAGACATGTACCTCACATTTACATGCATACATTTTAAAAATTTTAAAGTCGGTCCTCGGGTTGCCCCATTAAATACAACGAAGTTGGTTGATCTAGCACCTTACAGAGCCTCTTACAAAAGTTTGGTCTTGGGGCATGTCCAAAAGCACCCCCACATCTTTTACAAACATTATGCCTCTAACAAGGCCTCAGTCTAGGGGCATTCTTTGCCAAGGTCCAGCCTTCATTGCCGAGTCAAACCCTTGCACCCCTGAAATGTCTACATTGACCACAGTCTATAAAACTGCACCCAATCCAAAAAATAATGAGCTACCATGAACCAACACAATTTATGAACCCAACTTAGGGGGCAACAGAATCCACACTCAAAGTGTCAAATTCAAGAGCAGTTTCAGACGATGGCATAAGAACGAATAAAATGTTGGGGCATGCACCCGGATGACTGATCGAACCCAAGAAGAGGTTGGGGCACCGTCACATACAAAAGACCAAGATCCTGACAGGACCAGTGAGGAGTCAGGGGCATCCATCTGAGGACCAAAAATCGCATTCACACGTTCAAATCATTTTGCATGTAGGATAAAATGCATACATCTTACATACATTTAAGTTGTCATGCATTTAAACTGGACACATGTATTAGGCATAAATTTAGGTGTACTCATGGTGCATTTATTTGTGTGTGCGAACAGGTCCAGAGAAGAGACCGAAGAACCTCAGCCATGGGGGCAACAACACAAATGCCAACCTCTAGCCATGAAGAAGGCCAAACATGCAGAAGAGCTGAAATATTTAGACAAAAGGTATCAGCGGCAAAATTTTTGAACAAATAACTAACTAATGATTTATTTCATTTTCAGGTCTTGTCTACATCAGTAGTGGTGGACCAGCTCAGACAATCCAAACAAATCTAACATTTTGAAGATCTTTTTCTCCGTTGATGGTGTAATAGGTCAAATTTTCCTTCGAATCTCGTCTCTTCGCCAGTGATGTGACAGATCCGGCATCTTTCAAATCTCGCTTCTCCGTTGATGGTAGAGCAGACCAAATTTCTACTCAGGTCTTGTTTCTCCGCTGATGGTGCAACTAGACCTAACTTTTTTCCTCAAGCTACTTCTTTGTACAGTTACAACAACAAAAAATTAATCAAAAAAATTAAAAATGAAGAAGAAAAAAATGAAATGAAATGAAAAATCAAAAGAAAGTTTATCAACTTTCATCGTCCGATCTAGTCTCTCCGCTGATGGAGTGGCTAGGTACAAGCTATCGTCGTCCTTAGATCCTGCTCTCCGCTGATGGTGTAGCCGATTTCAGGTCGTCATTAGCCGATTCAATCCTCTGCTGATGGAGTGGCCAGGTACAAGCTATCGTCGTCCTCAGATCCTGCTCTCCGCTGATGGTGCAGCCAGTTCCAGGTCGTCATTATCCGGTCCAGTCTTTCGCCGATGGGGTGGCTAGGTCCAAGCTGTCATCGTCCTTAGATCCTGCTCTCTGCTGATGGTGTAGCCGGTTCTAGGCCGTCATTATTTGATCCAGTCCTCCGCTAATGGTGTGGCTGAGGTCCAAGTTGCTGCTATCCTACTTCTCCGCTGATGGTATAGTAGGGTTCCAGTTAATGTTCTGCTTCTTCGCTGATGGCGTCGTAGAATCTGAATTATTCGATCCTGTCCCTCCGTTGATGGTGTGGATGAGGTCCAAGTTGCTGCTATCCTGCTTCTCCGCTGATGGTGCAATAGGGTTCCAATTAATGTTTTGCTTCTTCGTTGATGGCGAGGTAGAATCCAAGTTACAATTCGATCTTACCCCTCTGTTGATGGTGTGGTTAGATCCAAATTTACTGACTTTCAAATTCCCTTTACTAAAGTTGCAGCTTAAAAAAAACAAAACAACAAGAAAAAATTGAAAAATTGAAAAAATTCAAAAAGAAAAAGAAGAAAAAGAAAAAAAAGAGAAAAGAATGAAAAAAAAGAAAAAAGACGAAAAAAGAGAAAAAAATCAAAATGAGCTTTCAATCATTTGATCCTGCCTCTTCGTCAGAGTTGTAGCTGGATCAGACATCAGAACTTTCGTCCATCGATCTTCCCTCTTCGTCAGTGTTGCAGCTGTATCAAGTTTTGAAGACCCTGTCTCTTCGTCGGTGTTGCAGCTAGGTCAAGTTTTCTTAGGAATCACATCGTCATCAATAATGTAGTGAGTCGCACTCATTTTGCTTCCCCAACAGACTACCTCCCGTTTTGAAGATTTTGCTTCCTCCAAGAGTGACAAAATAGATCTGTCAAGTATGGAAAAAAGACAAGCGCCGAAGAGAATGAAGATCTACCGAAGAAAGAAGACAAGCATCAAAAGGAGAGAAGTTCAGCAAAACCGGACAAAAATGATTATTCTTTTGTCTTTGCTATATTCCTGCTACACAGTAATGAGCAAAGAGGGGCAGCTATAATACCCATTTTTGTCCGGGCCCCAAAATTATATCTGAACCATTTACCCTATTCCAAAAAATATACCAAATTCAAAAAAAATTATTAAAATAGTAAAAATGGGCATGTTGCCCCATGCCCTGCAGCAGACACTCCCCTCACACATGCTACACGCCACTCACCCCCCATGCTTCACCCATACCTATGTTTCTCATTCCCACACTCCACTTAACTTTTTTTATTATTATTTTATTTCCCCATCACCCATTTTATAACCACAAACAAATGAAGAAAGAAAGGGGCAAGCCAGCCATTTCAAGCACAAGGAGAAAATGGAGCTCACGACAGATTGAAAAAAAAGAGGAGGGAGAGAGCCGGCATTCACCCCTCATTTCATTTTGGGTATTTATTTTTTGGTGTATATTTGTGGTATAATCCTTTTTATGATCTAATAGACATGATGTTTTACTAGTAATCATTTCATTTATTTTTGTTCCTACATGTTTTTATATATCTTTTTATGTTCATATGTTTCTATATCTTGTTACAATATGTTTAGATTAATTTTGGTGGTTGTTTAATATTTTTATTTTTTATCTTCTCATCTCTAAATATGTGTTTTTTTATCATGATTCGTATGTGTCTCTTATTTGTTTCTATATGTACGGTATTTATGTATATCTTTATTTTGATATGATTAATATGTGGTTTGTTGTAATATTTCTTTTATTTGTTCTTGTATAATTGTTTCTTTGTGTATATGTGTGTATATATATGTATGTGTTTTTAGCATATTGATAAGTGTTCAAAAGTACTATTTTTCTTACCCTTTTTACTCATATTATTGTTAGACTTAGGCTCATATTAGTTGCATAATTAGCCATTCATGCATAAATCCATGTTTCCTTCCATCGTTGAGCTTGATTACATAACTTGGTAGTTTTTGTGGAAAAGATGCTGCTTTGGTGTGTTTTGTGTGTATGTACAGGATCACTTAACAAAGCAAGGCTAGAGCTAGTTGCTAGGGCAATGCATGAAGGATATGCCGAGCTAGTTGCCAGGGCAATGCATGAAGGATATGCCGAGCTAGTTGCCAAGGCAATGCATGAAGGAGACGCCGAGCCAGTTGCCATGGCAATTGTCGACAAGAGCAAAGGTGATATGGTAGTCGAAATTGATGACTATACAAGCCCAAGATGACGTGGAGCAAAGCCCAAACCCAAAGGAATTTGATTGTCATGCAGAGATTAAAGAAGAATTAAATTCCAAGAAGATAGGAGAAGTTCTAGTAGGAATACAATTATAATAAAGAATTATATTCTTTAAAGATAATTTAATTCCAACTTAACTTCCTCCTCAAAGAAGGACTTTGGCCTAGCCCTATAAATAGGAAGGAGATTTCGACAATCAAGAGAGAGCAAATGAGGGGGATTTCAACAAGTCCAAGGAGGGCAAGAGGAGAGAATTTTCGACAAGCATCAAGGGCAAGGAGGATTTCGACAAGCCTCATTCTTCATCCTTTTCTTTCTTGTTCGATTGGGTTCATGCTAGGGATTATTTATCTTGTGTTTCTTTGGAACCTAGCCATGAACTAAATCTATTTGGCTATGGTTATTGTGTTTTGTGGTTGTGAGAAACTATTGGTTTTTGTTTAGGTAATAAGAGTTTGCACTTTTCTATTCAAGGTTTATTCATTCTTGGTTCTTATTCTTGTTTGCGAGTGAATTGGGAGAGGATCTCGTGATTTCATCTATTTATCTAATATCGGGAGAGTTAGATTCAAGAAACGAATGAATATGATCTTTATTCAATCTATTGATGGTGAAGATTAATTCGGCTTAGGAATAAGTTAAGGATTTCAACGGCTAAGAGGAGCGCAAGATTGGTTGTTGTTCACCCTTGATTCACGCAGGGATGTATTATCAAGGCATGCACAAGTAGCTAGAGTTTCGACTTAGGGATAAGAAGAAACCATTGAAGAATGCTGTGCCGAACCTTGAAGGTTGCTGCCCAGACGCCCAAGTAGTTGCCCAGGCAACCATCGATTAGTTGCCAAGGCAACCCCGTTGTGCAAGTTGCCACGGCAACTGAGTTGCCTGTGCACTCTTTTACCAAAACGATCCAATCGGCTATCACACCTCAACTCACGATAACCTGGCCTATCTCTCTCTTAATTGATCTCATCTATTCATTTACCTTATTGCTTTCTAGATTAGTTATTAGTTAAACTCCTATAATCCTTTACTTGTGTTTTTACTTTTTACAGTGCAAGAGACTAGATTCTTGAAGTGGCACCAATCCCTGTGGAGACGATATCTTTTATACTATAACTTGCTACGTGTATACTTGCACATTTGCGTAGCACTTATTACTCGCAACAAGGTTTGGGCGCCGTTGCCGGGGATTGGCAATAACGACTTTGTTTTTATTTTCTTGCACTTTCTTTTTATTTTTCTTGTTTAAAATTCAAAGGGCTAAGAAACTTTGGTTTTGCATTGGTATATGACCAGGGCGAGACCGAATTCACCAGAATATCCCTTTGATCAAGAAATCGAATGAACCTTACAAAGACTTAGACAAAGGATAAGAGTAGCAATGGCTAATCAAGACGGCAATATGCATCAAGATGTTCCAGCAGGAGGAGGAGTGATTCTTGCACGAAACAGAACTATTCGAGACTATCTTGAAGAAGATCTAAATGGACTTAACCCAGGAGTTGTCACACCTAAAATTGAAGCCGACCACTTTGAGTTGAAACCGGTAATGTTTAATATGATCAACACAATAGGTCAATTTGGCGGCTCAACAACTGAAGATGCACGGCAACATCTGAAATCTTTCCTCGAGATTTGCAACTCGTTCAAAATACACGGAGTCACCCCCGATGTCTTACGATTAAGATTATTCCCCTATTCACTGAGGGATAGGGCGAAAGCATGGTTGAATAGCATTCCTGCCGGATCAATAGCATCTTGGACCGATCTTTGGCGTGATTTTCTTGCTTGATTTAATCCTACAAATTTAACTGATAAGCTTCGTAACGACATTACTTCTTTTCGGTAGGCAGATGATGAATCCATGTACGAGGCTTGGGAGCGATATAGAGAACTTCTACACAAATGCCCCCTACACGGTTTCCCGGTGTGGACTCAAGTAACAATGTTTTACAACGCCGTGAATACACCAACAAGGATGATGCTAGATGCCTCGGTAAACGACATACTCCTAGATAAGTCGCCAGAGGAAGCAATGCAAATTTTAAACAGGCTGGCCAAGAATGATTATCAATTCCCATCTACTAGAAGAGGAGGAGTTAGACGCCAAGCCACAATACATGAACTAGGATCATCGATTCAATTTCGCACAATTGGCCACTTTAACCAAGATGATCCGAACATGCAAAAACCAAACAACACACATGAAGTCAAGGTAATGGATTCTTTTTGTGAGTTATGTGGTGATAACCATAATTCTTTCGAATGTATGCAGAATCCGGAATCCGCTTCTATGTGGGGAATTACAATCGAACAACAATGTGATGTCCAATACATACAATCCAGCTTGGAAGAAGCACCCAAATTTTTCATGGAGTAATCCCAACAATGCTCTAAACCGGAACAATCAGAACGCACAAGCATCAGGATTCCAAAGAGAATATGCCACGGAATGATTACCGCAACAACAACCGAAGCGACATCTAGTTCTTTGGAAAATTTTCTAAATGCTTTTATGATGAAAACTGAATCTTATATGGCTGAGAATAGTAATTTCATAAAAAGAACTGATGCTTTTATTAACAGGACCGAGATGAGATTGCAAAACCAAGAGGCGGCAATCAAATCATTGGAAAATCAAGTCGGACGGTTTGCTCAAAATCAATACTTGGACCGCAAGGAGGTTTACCTAGCGATACTGAAGTCGCAAGAGGAACTGGCCATGAGCAATGTAAGGCAATCACTACTAGAAGTGGCCAACAACTTAGAGAGGTTCAAACCCAATCATCAAACAAAACTCCACAAAAAGATCAAGATGAACCTAGCGGCAAAGCCTCAGATGCTGAACCAGGAATTGCCACGGCAACCGGCAATAAGCATGCCTCGACAACCGACGATAAAGACGCCTCAGCAACTTGCGATAAGATGCCTCGGCAACCCCAGTTGATAACGCCTCAGCAACTCCAGTTGTTCCGGCAATGCCATCAATCAGGTTTCAAACCAATGAAAGGATCGAAGATATCCGACTTCCACCACCATTCCCACAAAGGTTAAAGCGACAAAAGCAAGAATACCAATTCAAGAAGTTTCTTGATATCCTAAAGCAAGTTCACATCAACTTACCATTGGTGGAAGCAATTGAACAAATGCCAAACTATGCCAAGTTTCTTAAAGACATTGTGTCCAAGAGAACAAGGCTAGGAGAGTTTGAAACAGTTGCCGCAATGAGGGATGCATGCTAATGTTGCACAATCGTATGCCACCCAAGTTGAAGGATCCCGGAAGTTTCACAATACCCTATTCCATTGAAACCACTATGTCGGGAAAGCATTATGCGACCTTGGGGCTAGCATAAACTTGATGCCTAAATCGGTTTTCCGAAACTAGGAATCGGGAAGGCAAGACCTACAACAGCTTATGCTACTCTGACTAGCCGATAGATCCTATGTGCATCCAGAGGCAAAAATCGAGGACATACTGGTAAAAGTTGATAAATTTATTTTTCCCGCTGACTTTATTGTTTTGGATTGTGAAGCAGATGAGCATGCACCTATCATTCTCGGGAGACCATTCCTAGCAACAGGGAGGACCTTGATCGATGTTGAAAAGGGAGAACTCACAATGAGGGTGAATGACCAGCAAGTTAAACTAAATGTGTTCCAAACCCTAAGGCATGCCGATGATCCAGAAGAATGCCAACTTCTTCATGCCACGGCAGAGTTTAACTTCAACAAGGAATTTAGTTGCCTCGACAACTACATTTTCGATCAAGAGGAACCTGAGGAGTATGAAAAACCGGTCAATGAGGAACAACAAAAGGCAAATTGGCTAGTCAATCGACAAGCTGATCAAAATGTTGATGCTACACAAGAAGGCAATAGGGAGGAGGACGCGGATCTAGAGATATGCGATGCATTCCCGGATGAACAAAGTTTAGTTGCCTCGGCAACCACGGATGCGCATGCCTCGTCAACCCTTGACGCCTCGGCAACTCTCGGCGCTGCAGCAGCCCTTAACGCGCACGCCTCAGCAATTTTGGGAGTAGTCGCCACGGCAGCACATGCCTCGGCAATACCCTGGTTCGCGGATTTAGTTAATTTCCTTGTTTGTGGTATTTTACCTTATGGCATTACTCACCAAGGGAAGAAGCGGTTCCGCCATGATACTAAGCATTACTTTTGGGATGAGCCTCTTTTGTTTAAACAATGTGCAGATCAGGTTATATGCCGATGTGTCCCTGAAGAAGAGCAACAGAATGTACTCCGGCAACGCCATTCTTCACCCTATGGAGGACATTTTGGAGGAACTCGTACCGCGGCCAAAGTTTTGCAATCCGGTTTGTACTGGCCAACATTGTACAAAGATGCCCAAGACTTTTACAAGCAATGTGATCATTGCCAGAGGACGGGCAATATCTCTAGACGACATGAGATGTCGCTCCAGAACATCATCGAGATAGAATTGTTCGATGTATGGGGGATCGATTTTATGGGACCTTTCCCATCTTCATTCGGCAACCTCTACATTCTACTTGCCATCGACTACGTGTCTAAATAGGTTGAGGCAGCTGCAGTTCCCAACAACGATTCCAAGACCGTGCAACGATTCTTGCAGAAAAACATATTTACACGGTTTGGGATACCGATAGCAATTATCAGTGACGAAGGCAAGCATTTTGACAATAGACTAATTGCCAAGATGTTGCAACTCTTCGGCATATCACACAAGATCGCCACGGCATATCACCCACAAACCAACGGGCAAGCAGAAATTTCCAACCAGGAGTTGAAGGGTATACTCGAGAAAGTTGTAAATCCCTCTAGGAAAGATTGGTCATTAAGACTAGATGACGCACTTTGGGCATATCGCACTGCACTCAAAACACCCTTAGGTATGTCCCCCTTCCGACTTGTCTATGGCAAAACATGCCATCTACCGGTGGAAATCGAACACAAGGCATACTGGGCAATCAAGACCGTGAATATGGATTGGGAAAGTGCCGGACAAAAGCGTTTGTTGGACCTCAACGAGATAGAAGAATTCCGTGCACTCGCCTATAACAATGCACGAATCTAAAAGGAGAAAACAAAGCGATGGCATGACAAAAAACTATTGCCGTGGTAATTCACGCCAGGGCAACTAGTTCTCCTATTCAATTCTCGGCTAAAACTTTTCCCGGGAAAGCTGAAATCAAGATGGTCGGGACCATTCGAAGTCATCAAACCATTCTCCCATGGTGCTGTGATAATCAAGTCCATCTCTGACAACCATGAATTCAAAGTTAATGGACAAAGATTGAAGCACTACAATGGTGCCCATGTGGAACGTAACAAAGAAGTGGTCAAATTAGGAGTTGCATGAGCATGCTCTACTTTCAATATTTTCTTTTTCTTTTTATTTTCATTTTTTATTTTTAGGTGATATTTTATTTTTCTTCATTATCTTTAGTTTCCAGGTTTTCTTTGTTTTCTTTTCCACAACAAGACGCACAACCACTATGCTAAGGAAATTCACTACCGACTACTTGCCACGGCAACCACAACAGATGATGCCACGGCAACCTACTTCGTGCATGCACAAGTTGACGCCACGGCAACCAACCCTGGAGATGCCACGACAACCAAAGCTAAAGACATCCCGGCAACCACTGCAAAAGCCAAAAGTAAAGCACCTATGCCCGAATCAACTCCTACAGAATCATTTTCTGATTTTTCAGATTCGGACGAGTCCTCCATTGAACCAACAAAGACCGCACCAATTGAATCCTCCAAGCGAAAAGCCAATGACATTGATGAAGAGGACGATGAGGACAACCCCGTACGAGGATCGATTCCACCACCGGCAACAAGAAAACAACCATCGCGTTCAAGCAAGAGAATCAAGACACCGACCAAAAGGAAACTAATCATCTACGATGACGAACTCTCGGAGTAAGTCCTCGTATGCATTTTTATTTTTATTTTTATTTTTCGTTATTTTTATGCATGCATTGAGGACAATGCCTCACTCGAGTTTGGGGGATTGTTATTAGTAGTTACCATGTTTAGTTACATTCATCTTAAGTATTACAGTTAGGGTACATAAATTGCTTGACATGCCTTTAATTGGAACAAGAATTGCTTAGATTTGATGAATATCCGATGATGACTTTGCCAATGCACTTAATTGATAGAATTTTTATTCTAGGATAACCATGGAAAAACTTAGAATTTTACTATGATGCTAAATTTGATGAAACACTGTTGTGGTTTGATTGATTTAAGGAATTCTAGTAAACTTAGGTTGATAATTAACAAATTGGGGGATTAGAATAAAAATTGGATGAATGCTAGAGGTGCCCGAAATTGGCTCTAGTATGTGCTAAAAAAATTGATCACTAGAGGTGCCCGAAACTGGCTCTAGTATGTGTTAAAAAATAATTGATCACTAGAGGTGCCCGAAACCGGCTCTAGTCGAATAAAACTAAAAACAAAACACTAGAGGTGCCCGAAACTGGCTCTAGTTAAAACATGTTAAAAAGAACCCAATGAAGTAATTTGAAAACCTATTGTTTGCATAGAATCTGAAAAATCAACTTGCACACAACTCCGCACACACTCACAAGCATTATAGTTTGATTCCGAGTAATTTCTAAGTTTTCCGAAAAATAAAAAGCCAATCATACTTTGTGCCCCGGTTCAGAGAATTGAAATCAAGTTCAAAGCTAAGTTTGTGAAAATTGAAGTCTTGGCAGGTAATTATGAGTTTGCATTGCTTGACGACAAGTAATAGTTCGAGTTTGGGGGTGTGATAAGTGTTCAAAAGTACTATTTTTCTTACCCTTTTTACTCATATTATTGCTAGACTTAGGCTCATATTAGTTGCATAATTAGCCATTCATGCATTAATCCATGTTTCCTTCCATCGTTGAGCTTGATTACATAACTTGGTAGTTTTTGTGGAAAAGATGCTGCTTTGGTGTGTTTTGTGTGTATGTACAGGATCACTTGCCAAAGCAAGGCTAGAGCTAGCTGCCAGGGCAATGCATGAAGGATATGCCGAGCTAGTTGCCAGGGCAATGCATGAAGGAGACGCCGAGCCAGTTGCCATGGCAATTGTCGACAAGAGCAAAGGTGATATGGTAGTCGAAATTGATGACTATACAAGCCCAAGATGACGTGGAGCAAAGCCCAAACCCAAAGGAATTTGATTACCATGCAGAGATTAAAGAAGAATTAAATTCCAAGAAGATAGAAGAAGTTCTAGTAGGAATACAATTATAATAAAGAATCATATTCTTTAAAGATAATTTAATTCCAACTTAACTTCCTCCTCAAAGAAGGACTTTGGCCTAGCCCTATAAATAGGAAGGAGATTTCGACAATCAAGAGGGAGCAAAGGAGGGGAATTTCGACAAGTCCAAGGAGGGCAAGAGGAGAGAATTTTCGACAAGCATCAAGGGCAAGGAGGATTTCGACAAGCCTCCTTCTTCATCCTTTTCTTTCTTGTTCGATTGGGTTCATGCTAGGGATTATTTATCTTGTGTTTCTTTGGAACCTAGCCATGAACTAAATCTATTTGGCTATGGTTATTGTGTTTTGTGATTGTGAGAAACTATTGGTTTTTGTTTAGGTAATAAGAGTTTGCACTTTTCTATTCAAGGTTTATTCATTCTTGGTTCTTATTCTTGTTTGCGAGTGAATTGGGAGAGGATCTTGTGATTTCATCTATTTATCTAATATCGGGAGAGTTAGATTCAAGAAACGAATGAATATGATCTTTATTCAATCTATTGATGGTGAAGATTAATCCGGATTAGGAATAAGTTAAGGATGTCAACGGCTAAGAGGAGCGCAAGATTGGTTGTTGTTCACCCTTGATTCACGCAGGGATGTATTATCAAGGCATGCACAAGTAGCTAGAGTTTCGACTTAGGGATAAGAAGAAACCATTGAAGAACGCTCTACTGAACCTTGAAGGTTGCTGCCCAGACGCCCAAGTAGTTGCCCAACTAGTTGCCCAGGCAACCATCGATTAGTTGCCAAGGCAACCCCATTGTGCAAGTTGCCACAGCAGCTGAGTTGCCCGTTCACTCTTTTACCAAAACGATCCAATCGGCTATCACACCTCAACTCACGATAACCTGGCCTATCTCTCTCTTAATTGATCTCATCTATTCATTTACTTTATTGCTTTCTAGATTAGTTATTAGTTAAACTCCTATAATCCTTTACTTGTGTTTTTACTTTTTAAAGTGCAAGAGACTAGATTCTTGAAGTGGCACCAATCTCTGTGGAGACGATATCTTTTATACTATAACTTGTGACGTGTATACTTGCACATTTGCGTAGCACTTATTACGCGCAACACATATATCTATGTATATTACGTTATATATATATTAAGTAATATATGTATATACTATGTTTCTTTTTAAATAAGTATATGTTTATATATATATATACCATGTTTATATTTTTGAAAAAAGCTATGTATATATACGTATTCGATAAGTTCTGTGTATTATAGATTATATTATATTTTTCCATGTCTTTATGCTATATATATTTTTATCGTATTATGTAATATACTATAGCTCTAATATTATGTAAAGTATATCGTATAGTTACTATAATATTAAGGTATAATGTGTACAACATATATTTTTCTTTACATGTTTCTTTCTATATGTCATAAATTAACATATGTTTTTTTAGTTTTAAATGTATGTGTATATACATTATAATATATATAGTTTTCTATATTCTAATTTTTTATATATAGGTATTTAATACGTATGTTATATTATGTATTTATTTATGTTGGCCACATTTTAAGTTGCATTCCGGATATATACTTTGTCAATGTGGTGCCCTTTTATCCGAACGTAAACGGGGCCAGTATCAGGCGTAGTGATGGTGGTTGGACGTTTACTCTCGGATAACGGGGCTTTTAAAATTTACTCGCACTTACGACCAAATTTTAATTTAATCGTCACTTTAATCTGAAAAGTTTAATATTAATAAAGCGGTAATTATTAAAGTACCAATTTTGGGTGGTGTGGGGGTGCTAATCCTTCCTCATCCGTAACCGACTCCTGAACCCGACATTTTTAAAATCTCTGGTTTTTTATGGTGCCCGGCCTACCTTAGTGGCCGGTGGCAACTCTATTTTTAAATAAAATACAGTTTTTATAAAATCTCACGGAAGGCGTCATTTTCAAAATAAAACCACCTTTTTTAGCGAGAGGGATATCATTACACTTGCCATGTCTTTAGTTGGAATAAGAATTGCCTAGATTTGATGAATATCTGATGATGACTTTGCCAATGTACTTAATTGATAGAACTTTTTATTCTATGATAAACATGGAAACACTTAGAATCGTACTATGATGCTAAACTTGATGAAACACTGTGTGGCTTGATTGATTTAAGGAATTCTAGCGAACTTAGGTTGATAGTTAAAAAGTTGGGGGATTAGAATAAAAATTGGATGAATACTAGAGGTGCCTGAAATTGACTCTAGTATGTGCTAAAAATTGATCACTAGAGGTGCCCAAAATTGGCTCTAGTATGTGCTAAAAATTGATCGCTAGAGGTGCCCGAAACCGGCTCTAGTCGAATAAATTAATTAACTTAAGAAAAGTAAAAACAAAACACTAGAGGTGCCCGAAACTGGCTCTAGTTAAAACATGTTAAAAGAACCCAATGAAATAATTTGAAACCCTCTTGTTTACATAGAATCCGAAAAATCAACTTGCACACAACTCCGCTCACACTCGCAATCATTATAGTTTGATTCCGAGTAACTCCTAAGTTTTCCGAAAAATAAAAAGCCAATCATACTTTGTGTCACGGTTCTGAGAATTGAAATCAAGTTCAAAGCTAAGTTTGTGAAAATTAAAGTCTTGGCGGGTAATTATTAGTTTGCATTGCTTGAGGACAAGCAATAGTTCGAGTTTGGGGGTGTGTTAAGTGTTCAAAAGTACTATTTTTATTACCTTTTTTACTCATATTATTGTTAAACTTAGGCTCATATTAGTTGCATAATTAGTCATTCATGCATTAATTCATGTTTCTTTCCACCGTTGAGCTTGATTACATAACTTGGTGATTTTTGTGAAAAAAGATATTGCTTTGGTGTGTTTTTGTGTGTGTGCATAATCACTTGCCTAAACAAGGCTAGAACCAGTTGGTAGGGCAGTGCATGAAGGAGATGCCGACGCAGTTGCCAGGGCAATTCATGAAGGAGATGTCGAGCTAGTTGCCAGGGTAATTGTCGATAAGGGATAAGATGATATGGCATTCAAAATTGATGACTAGATAAACCCAAGATGACGTGGAGCAAAGTTAAATCCCAAAGGAGTTTGATTTCCATGAAGAGGTTAAAGTGAAATTAAATCCCAAGAAGATAGGAGAAGATCTAGAAGGAATTTAAGTATAATAAAGAATTATATTCTTTAAAAGTATTTAATTCCAACTTAACTTCCTCCTCAAAAAAAGACCTTGACCTAGCCCTATAAATTGAGGACCAAGCCGTCAACTCCATAGGGAGCAAGTGAGAGATTTCGACAAGAGAAGGGGGAGAGATTTCGACAAAGGCTTCAACCATTCTTCATCTTTTTCTTCTTTGTTCGATTAGGTTTATGTTAGGAATTCTTTGTTTTGTGTTTCTTTGGAACCTAGTCATGAACTAAATATATTTGGCTCAGGATTATTGTGTTTTGTGGTTGTGAGAAACAATTGGATTTTGTTTAGGTAATAAGAGTTTGCACTTTCAATTCAAGGTTTACTCATTCTTGGTTCTTATTCTTGTTTGCAAGTAAATTGAGAGAGGATCTCGTAACTTCATCTATTTATCTAATATCGGGAGAGTTAGATTCAAGAAACGAATGAGTATGGTCTTTATTCAATCTATTGATGGTGAAGATTAACCCAGCTTAGGAATAAGTTAAGGATTTCAACGGCTAAGAGGAGCGCAAGATTGGTTGTTGATCACCCTTGATTCACGTAGGGATGTATTATTAAGGCATGCACAAATAGCTAGAGTTCCGACTTAAGGATAAGAAGAAACCATTAGAACGCTCCGCCGAACCTTGAAGTTACTGCCCAACCACCCAAACAGTTGCCCAGCCAGTTGCCCAGGAAACCGTCGATTAGTTGCCAAGGCAACCCCGCTGCGCAAGTTGCCACGGCAACTGAGTTGCCCTTGCACTCTTTTACCAAGATGATCCAATCGGCTATCACACCTCAACTCACGATAACCTGGCCTATTCTCTCTCATTTGATTACATCTTCTTTTACTTATTTGCTTTCTAGTTTAGTTGTTAGTTAAACTCCTACAATCTTCTACTTGTGTTCTTTTACTTTTTACAGTGCAAGAGATTAGATTCTTGAATTGGCACCAATCCCTGTGGAGACGATATCTTTTATACTATAACTTGCGATGTGTACACTTGCATAATTGAGAAGCACTCAATACGCGCAACAAAGACCAAAAGTTGAGCGTGCTAGTAGACACCGGTGCCTCAAAATTGTTCGTGTCAGAACGGGCTGTAAAAAGACTTGACCTTCGAGTTGAGAAGGCAGGGGGCTTCATTAAAACCATTAATACCAAAGAAGCTCCGATTGCGGGGTAGCAAAATGAGTCAAGCTCAACATTAGGGGCTGAACATGCAACGAAACAATCTAGGTAATTCCTCTTGACGATTTTGATTTTGTTATTGGATTAAGTTTCCTTGATCTAATTAACGCGTTCATTGTGCCTTTTGCAGATTGTTTATGCATACTTGACCCAAAACATCAATGCATTGTTCTGGTGAATCGAGAGTCCAAAGTTGGGGCTAAGATGCTTTCAGCCATTTAATTCAACGAGAGATTGTGCAAAGATGGGCCAAAGTACCTAGCAGCATTGGTAAGTGATGAGTCAACAATGTCCGAGAAGATCCCAATCGAGGTGAACCAACCCTTGGCAGAATTCTATGATAAGATGCATGTCGAGATGCCCAAGAGTCTTCCACCGAAGAGGGAGATAGACCATAAGAATAAACTTGTGCCAAACACGTAGCCACCCGCTAAAGCCCCTTACCAAATGGCTTCGCCCGAACTTGAGAACTTGAAGAATGCCATGATGAACGAACCAATATTGGTGTTGTCAGTTCATAAGAAGCAAATGACCGTTGTAGTGTACTGTTTGCACACATGGAGGCATCACATACTTGGGTCCAGGTTTGTCGTATATACCAATAATGTTTTAAATAGTTGTTTTCTAACCCAAAAGAAGATGTCTCCCAAGTAGGTCCGTTGGCAAGAAATTCTTGCGAAATTCAACTTTTTCTTGGGGTACAAACCAGGAAAGGTAAACTCCGTAGCCAATTACTACCAAAGGCTCGTGAAAGGCT
Organism: Hibiscus mutabilis; assembly: GCA_019671005.1. Classification (NCBI taxonomy): domain Eukaryota; kingdom Viridiplantae; phylum Streptophyta; class Magnoliopsida; order Malvales; family Malvaceae; genus Hibiscus; species Hibiscus mutabilis. The sequence goes on along the minus strand of CM033726.1, from coordinate 45,720,176 downwards.
ACTCCAAGATCGCTACACCATTGACCGATTTGTTGAAGAAGGATAAAGCATGGGATTAGAGTCTCGGTTGTCAGTAAACATTTGAAGAATTGAAGCAAGCCAAGGCGAGTGATCTGAAGACAGTGTTGCCAGATGGCATCTAACCATCTGAATCCCACAATGATATATCATACCTTATCGCAAAAGACTTGTCGATGCATGAAGAGCATACAGCTACTTTCGAGAGTAGATAGCCGAGTAAGGCCAAAGAGCGATACACCATCCAAGAAAAGGAAGTGATAGTGGCTAGATGGTGAGAGAACGTTGCGAAGATTGATAAACCCAATGAGCCAAAGAAGGACAGCACCATAGAAAATGCAACAATCGAGGCCATCAACCAACCCAAGGGAGAGGTGCTTGTGAGCACCAAAGAGGGCCTACCCCATGACCCTCTTGCCAACAACACTTGTCTTGAGTATTAACAAGACATAGTGGAGACCAACAAGTGGACAGACCAAGCCCACAATGATATTGTGTCCGAGGTAAGCAATTCTGCTTTTGCAAAATTAAGTTTAACTCATGGTCGTTTTGTCCACAGGTCACTTGTGAGACCGAGTGAGGGACCATGCTGAGATATGAAACAAGTAGGTGATGAGGCCTACAAAATGGAGCTGGCGCTAAAGTTGCGAGTTGAACCTGCTACCTATACCCGTTTTTCCAAACCATTGGACGATGATGCCAATGACTTGGAGCAGAGCGAGCTATGCTGAGAATAGAGTAGAGCGAAGGTCTCCCATGATAAGAAAGCACCAATCGTCCTGATGGATCAAGCACCAGACCCTAGAAAGAGACTTTCCGAAGCCAATCGGGAACTTACCGAGGAGCCACAACAATTCGAGGACAAGACTGTCGAGGCACATCACCGACAAGCGACGAGGACGTCGCTAGATCTAGTGGGGAAGAATATCATGGGCCGTCAGCCCATGACTGAGCTAGCCGCACACCAAGGGGCTTGCGCTAGCACACCGTGTACTACGCCCGACCAAGGGACACGAGTCCGCACCATTGTTGCAAACCATGGGGCCGATACAAGCATGCCATGTGCTGTCCATGAGAAAAAAACCCAAGGGAGCACTCTCATCGCACCCAAGGGGGCCCAAACGAATGCCTTCCATACTGCCTAGACCATGGAACTAGAGTCAGTACCCTTTGTGCACACTTGGGGGCCCAGACGAGCACCATTCGAGTTGCCCACGACCCTAGGGCCCAAATCAGCACCAAGAATGCTGCCAATGAGGTTTTGACCAAGTAAACCGGGCCAATCTATGTCCAATCCACCCAAAAGACCAAGACCCATTGAGAAAGAGCATCTTTTGACCAACACACATGGAAAGAGATCATCTTTGAGTTACACTTGGGGAAAGTATCCTTGCCAACCTAGGTGTGATATTCTTATGTGATTCTTGCCCTTTTACATTAGGCAACTTTGTAATATGAATGATCTTATTTCCATAGTTAGGAGATATGAATCTTGGAATGATCCTTAGCCCCTGGATCAAACCATCTTAAACCGTTAGATGATAAGAGGTGAGCCTATAAATAGAGGCTCACTCTCACCATTGTAATTCACTCACTTCTGTTTTGAGTAATACTTTGAGCATTCACTTAATTTCCTCGTCTCCTTTGTCTTGTCATTTCCCTTTCTTTGTTCTATTGCTTCTGTAAGGATCTAAGCACTCTTACTTCGATCGGTTTCAGGCTTATTTAGACAAGTCATTTGTTCATGAGCGTCTAAAGCCGCACGTCTCAAGATTTTAAGTTCTACGGACGTGACACTAGCGTGTTACGTGTATATATTTGCTTCCACACTAGAATTATTGAACTTATACGCTGGGTTTCTCCTAATTTTTCTTTCACCTGTTTCGCAGAAACAGATATGGATTGCGACTTGTCTTTGGAAACTAAGGAACGCCAACTTCAATGAACCTTCTTTCGCGTTAATCTGTTAGTACAGCACCCCTCAACAAATTTGGCAATTTCTTCCTACTTTTGTCTTTAAATTTGTCTTGACCAAGTCAATTACAAATGCTTTCTTTTTATTTTCTCGTAGGTAAGATGGAAAAAAAATCAACATTAACCTAAAATGCATATAACAACGGAGATATATTGACAAATTTAATTTTATCAGAACTCAACTGTGTTATATATTTTGTGATTGTGAGCATCTGTTAATATTTCTACAAGATAATCAAATAGATGTCAATTGGAAAGACGATGTAAAATCTAACATTGAAAAAAAGACGTATTAAGTAATAGAAAAAACGATCCCTCACTTCTATACGAAAAAGGTAAAATTTAATATTTAAAATTTAAGGTTATGATGAGGGTTTATGGTTTAAAATTTAAAGTTTTAAGTTTTATAATCTTAGGGTTTATAATTAGAAATGAAATTTGGGTATTTAGTTTTGTTTCAATAATAGTAGTTAAAAGATTTTATGAGAAAGTAATACATTTGTGAATTGTTGTATTATATTCATGAATCTCAAAACAAGTATGACTGATATATTATTGGCGAAGGTCTAAAAACAAACATTTTTTAACATCTTAATATGGTCCTATAATAGTATGTTTTTTTATAGTTTTGAATAAACTCATACACATTTTATGAACATAATTATTCGAACTCGGATCACCTAATAAAAACAATGTTTCATTTTTCATTAGAAATTAACTCATATATTTATGTAATAATTAAATGAGTAATAGATATTTATTTTGAAAATTTGTTAATGATTTATTTATTATAGTTTACATTTTTTAGAAAAATGTAAAAGGTACATAAATGATAAATGCTGATGCCTATACTGTTGTTTTTAGATCATTGACATGAAATTGCCGCGTGGTTCCCCCATGGTTGAACGAGTCATAAATGGTGCTCCGTCCCCATCTTTGGTTTGCAATTTTGAACTATCCAATACCCATGAAAAGTAGGGACAGTCCGGTCCCAATAACCTTGTCATCAAGCTCTGTACATCACAAATATCAAGTCTACTTGACTTCGTTATGCACGGTACCAAACTAAAAAAAATAAAAATTATTGAACCATTTGGAGCAACTCTTTAAGGCCACATGCCCTGTTCTTCTCACTATCTTAATTATTGATTCTTTAGGAATTCCAATTTGCTCTCTTTTCCTATTTACACTTCAGTTCCATGCTCCGTTTTATTTTCTACCTCCACCTCCTCCTCTCTGTCACTTCAGCCGGCGGCGCAGCACCCTATACCCCAACCGATTATATTCTCCTCGACTGTGGTGCATCATCTTCGTCGTCGAATACACAAGCAGAAGATGGCCGCAAATGGTTCACTGATGAAAGGTCCAAATTTGCTGCTTCCAATTCTGAGAGCGCTTCATTTGCGTCCCCGGCCTCCAGGCAAGATGCTTCTGTCTCTCAAGTTCCTTACATGACTGCTAGAGTTTTTCGTGATCATTTCACTTATAGCTTTCCGGTATCACCTGGCCTCAAATTTCTTCGTTTCTATTTCTACCCGGTTCAATACTCTGGCTTTAATGGAACCACTTCTTTCTTCTCTGTTACCGCCAACAACCACTTTCTCCTGAACAATTTCAGTGCCTCTTTAACTCTTTCTGTTGAATATGATCAGCAAGCCTCGTTGATCAAAGAGTTTATGGTTCCATGTTTCGAAACCGAGAAGCTAAATGTCACCTTTTCGCCATCTCCCAACTCTTCGGCCTTTGTAAACGGTATCGAACTTTTATCGATGCCAAAGAACATGTATGTAAACCACCAAGAAAACTCTCTAACCTTTGTAGGTCAAAAAGTTCCCTATGATATTCCTGATGCTACTGCTTTCGAAACTGTTTCTCGTCTAAACGTTGGTGGAGCAAACGTGGATAACGTGGGTGATACCGGAATGTTTCGAACATGGCTCGATGATTCGCCTTATCTCTTGGGAGCTGCATTAGAAACTACTCCTAGTCCGCGTAACAACCTTACGATCAAATACTCTGAGAAGACCCCAGCTTATATCGCTCCAGCTATTGTCTACTCCACGTCAAGAACAATGGGTGTTGATCCAAAGATCAATATGAATTACAATCTCACGTGGAGCTTCTCTATTGACACTGGCTTCACATACCTCCTTAGGCTCCACTTCTGCGAGACTCAAATGGAAGTAACAGACGAAGGTCAACGTGTCTTCGACATATTCATAAACAATGTAACTGCTGAGCATAATGCCGATGTGATACATTGGAGTGGTGGCAACAACATCCCCGTGTATAGGGACTATGTTTTGTTCGTTCCAAGTCCTGCTGAAGCTCAAAGCAAGCAAACTCTATGGCTGGCGTTACATCCAAGCAACGTTGGTTCAAAGTTTGCTGATGCAATCCTGAACGGCTTAGAGATTTTTAGACTCAACAAATCAGATGGTAGCCTTGCAGTGCCAAACCCTCAACCCGAGCCGGGTCCTTCACCAACGTTACCCAGCGTCGGTAGAAAGAAAAAGAAGAGTTCAGTTTCACCGGTTATGGTCATTACCATAGCTGTCTTTAGTGGTCTACTTGTCCTCTCTCTCATCATATGCTTTTTAATTTACAAGCGCAAAGTTAGGAGAGTAAAGGATTCAGCTGTCAGCGTACAAAAATCATCATGGGGGCAAGTACCCTGCCCATCAAACTCTACATGTGCAACCAGCGTTTCTTTACTACCGTCCGATCTTTGTCGCCGGTTTTCAATCATCGAGCTTAAAGAAGCGACCTTGAATTTCGACGATCAATTCATTATCGGATCAGGAGGATTCGGTAACGTCTACAGAGGTTGTATCGACGGCGGGTCGACTACGGTTGCGATCAAAAGGTTAGATTCATCATCAAGGCAAGGGTTCCGGGAGTTCCAAACCGAACTCGAGTTACTCTCCAAGCTACGCCACGTGAATCTCGTGTCGTTGATCGGCTTCTGTGACGATCATGGGGAGATGATTCTTGTCTACGAGTACATGCATCGGGGGACACTTCGAGATCACCTTTACAAAACGAAAAACCCTCCTTTACCGTGGAAAAGGAGGTTGGAAATCTGCATCGGAGCAGCCCGTGGATTGCAGTACCTTCATGCAGGTGTGAAACATCCAATCATTCACCGGGATATCAAATCTACCAACATACTATTGGACGAGAATTGGGTGGCCAAGGTTTCGGACTTCGGATTGTCTAGACTGGGTCCCATGTTTCAAAGCCATGTCACCACTGTAGTAAAGGGAAGTATCGGGTACGTGGATCCCGAATACTACAGAAGGCAACAGTTGACCGAGAAATCCGATGTCTACTCGTTCGGTGTTGTTTTATTCGAAGTATTATGCGCTAGACAGTCCATGATTCCAGGGCTACCAAAGGACCAAGTCAACCTGGCTCGATGGGCCAGGATTTGCCACGCTAGAGGAACACTTGAAAACATCGTAGACCCCAACTTGATGGGTGATATCTCACCTCTGTGCCTACAGAAATTTGGGGCGCTTGCCGAGAGTTGTGTCCGTGACGAGGGAACGGCGCGGCCGATGATGAATGATGTGGTTTGGGGTTTAGAGTTTGCATTGCAAGTGCAAGAGGCGACTCAGAGAGACATGAACATGGACATAGACATAGACATGGGAGGAGATGAAGCGATCGTGATCGCCTCGAGCCAAACCAGTTCTTTGGTCTCCAAAGGAGAGGGTGGAGGAACTACAACTACCACGGAAGATGATAACGAAGAGTTGTTCAGTGTATCAGGTGGGAAAGTGTCGGAATCGAGGAGCACGATTAGCAGTGTGGGAAGGAGTGTTAGTCAAGGGGATGGTGATAGAATTAAATCTGAGAGTGTATTCTCTGAGTTTAAGAATGATAATGGGAGATGAGAGTTGAAGCAGCACTCAGATTTGGATACTGTACTAGATATTTCCCCCCCACCCCCCAGTGTGGTTAAGTAAAACAATGCTAAGTGGTAGTACTAGTTTTTTCTGGCTTTGTAAGTGAGATATTTATCTTTACTTGATAAATTTATTAAAATATAATTTTGATATCTTTATCAGTTTTAAATTGTATGTAATATGTATCCATCTTATGACCCAAAAAAATATCCACATGGGAGGTGCTAGGAATTTCAAACTATATTATCTAAATAAAATTATATAAATTAATACGTAATTTTAAATTTAATAAATTAATGTAAAATATAACTAAACTAACATAATATTATTACAAAACTATTAAAAAATAACTAAAAGAAGAGATACATCAAATAAAGTTCAACGACTAGTACTTTTTCTTATAATTGTCCATGATGCTTTCTCATATTTTAAAATTGTTGAATTATTTTTTCTTTCGTGTTACTATTAAAAATATCTTTCTCAACATATGTAACCAAACAATCATTTATCCATTGATCTCCAATTTGATTTCGCAAGCGATTTTTTACAATTTTCATTGCAAAAAATGTTCTGCACTTTCCGTAGCAACATACAAAATAAATGCAAGCTTGACCAAACGACATATCAAAGGATAATCAATATTCTTTTTTAATCAACCATCTTCATAGCAAGGTCTCGAATCTCTTTCAAATTTGAGAGCCCATTGTTTGAACACATGTCAATGATGTACGTCTTTAAACGAAAATAATAAACTTATTAACCTATTATAGACAATAACAACAATTATCTCAAAATTTAAAATCAACCCAATATCTTTAATAATCTCAAACATTAAAAACACAAACTCATTATCAATATCAAATAATAATTTTAAAAATATTGAAACATTGAAAACACAAAGAAAACATTAGACAAATTTAATTAACTTTACCTTGATATTAAAATATAATTTGATTTATCATTCTTCTTAAAAATTGTTAAATATTATAAATTTAAAAAATAATATTATACTAACAAATAATGTTTTATAAACTGGCTGTTCTCGGCAAGAACGAAAGTCTGGGACAATTGCACTTGCATGATCCGCCTCTGGAGGTCATATCCTTGCTGCAAAAGGATGTTGACAGTGCTATTCGTGAACTCTAGATGCCACTGGAAATGTTATTAGCTTGGATGTTTGTGATATTTGTTTTATTAGATTTGATTGTGTAGAGTCTCGCTTTGCCGGGTTTATCATATACGTAAATACTTGTGTAAGTTTTTTTTTGTCCGAATAAGTTTAAAAAGATTTAACGAGCTATATATTAGTATCCCATTTTTCATAAAAAAAATAAAAAAAGATATGATCAAAGTGGGGCATACGTAAGGTAGAGTTAAATTAAAAAAAAAAGGAATTTTTAAAAAAATGGCTCTTGATTTTTTGTGTTATAGGAAAGATGGGATAGATAATAAAAATTAATCCTAAACTTTAATTTTAAGTCATATCCTAAACTCTCAAAACTCTAAACTCTAATCTTAAGTCATAATTCTAAACTCTAAACTTAATTTTAATGAAAAATATATACAGGGATATCGAAAAAGGGTAGACGATTTTTACTTTGATGTAATACAAGATAACTACATATTTTTTAATAAAAATCAAATTTTAGATAATAAAAATTATTTTTTCAAAACAATTTTTAAGCTCGACAAGCTTTTAAAAACGTGTAAGTTCATATTTTAAATGAAAATTCGGTTTTAAATAAAAACAAAGTTGTCATCGATCATTTTAGGACTATGTGTATGACTGAACACCAATAAAATTATCCTTTTTACTATGATTTTTGGTCCTTCTTGAAAAGAAAATTTTTGATGTTTAAGTTTTAAAATGAGGGTAAAAAACAAAAAATAGCTTTGAGAGTCGTTTAGGCGTGAAAAAAATTATCACCTTCACGACGCCCAAAATTGATACCTAATTAATTATGTGTTATTTTAATAATGGATTTACGAGCTTAAAGTCTAGTTTTAAATTATAATCATTTATGAATGCAAATTTATTTAAAAAAAATAACTTATTTGAAAATAATTTGAAAACTTCTCTCGTTTTTTAAAAGACATAATCTACTCAATTTTAGGAACGATGTCTTTTTATTTCGAGAAGTAATGAAGATTGCACTACAACAACTTAAGAAACTGTCTCAGTAACCCTATAATAAAAGAATATAATATTAGTGACAAGTTTATAAAAAAAAAGTTCGATAGAAAAATTAAAATGGTGATAATAATTTAGTGAGTAATGGTGTAATTTACCCTATTACAAATTATGTAAAATATGTTATGGATTAAGACACAATGATCACAATATAAAAGCATATGGTAAATAATCTCTAGAGTAAGCGGTTAAAAGCTCTCAGTTGACACCTACTCCTCTCTTAGCTTGTGAGTTCTAGACCTATTATGAGCAAATTTTTCTTTTACCTTTCCAACGTAAAAATGGTTAAAAAAAAGCATATGAATTTTTACTTAAGGGTGCCTTAAACCCCTTAACTTAAACAAATAATTGAGTCATTGAACTATTTTATACCCAATTAAATCATTATACTCGCAAAATTAAATCAATTAAACATTTAAACTGATATAATGGATTCATTAAGTATTTTGATCAATTTTAACCATTACGTTTAAACAATTTTTTCCTTCAGATATTACTACAACGTGAAAACACTATAGTTTTGTCATGTAGAATTTACATATTTATTTAAAAATCTTTTTAATAATTTTTAGAAGTTTTTTAGAATTTCTTAAATAAAATAAAAAAAATTGTAAATGTTAAGTGATAATACTATTTCATGTCCATGACATCAACTGATCCAAAAAACTGTTAGATTTAACTGCAATATAGTCAAATGGATGAATTGATAAAATTTTATAGTTCATGAGTTTAATTGGGTGTAAAAAGTCTTGGACTTAGTTGATTTTTTTCCAAAACAATTTAGGGACTTAAGATACCCTTAAGCCAATTTATTTCTTATAAATAAAATCCTAATGTTTTTTTAGGATTTCAATTCTATTACAAGACAATATTTTAGTCCAATTTTATATTTAAGTAAACTCACACAAATGCTTAAAAATTGATGTATAACACAATCAAAACATAAATTATAAATTAATATGGAAAATAACACGAAAACATGAGTATATAAGTGGTTAGCGTTGAGATAATATCTTGATACAACAAGTTATGTGAAAAATATTTTGGACTTGTTTAAAGATTTCAAAAATAATTCAAACTCTACATAATTTGAAAAATATATTCAAAATTGGTTGCTAAGTGCTTTTGACTTACTCAAATATTTTCAAATTTCACTTGGTGTCAAAAACATGTATTTACTAGGGGTGTTCAACATAATTCAATTCAAGTAATCTACTCTATTTATCTGGTGACCCGATCTAAAAATTCGAATATCCAATTTATTTTTTTAATTTTTGGATAATTCAAATTGGATATTTGAGAAAAATATTGGATAATTGGATAGAGATATTTTGAGTTTCGGATTATCCGAAAATCCAAAAAAATAAAAGGATTTTTTGCTATATTAGATTAGTTGTTATTTTGGTCTTTCCTCTTTTAATTGTAGTCTAATTTCGCATAATTACTTACCATTTTAACCCTTCCAACTTCTAATTTTATTCAATTTAATCCCTTAACATGTATATTTTTATTTCTCCTTAATTTTGTCACTTAATTATTACATTATAATTTTTATTTTATTATTATTATTACTATAAAACACTATTATTATAATATCGGTAATTAGTATACTTTTTATTTTTATAATTATAATTAGTATATAATAAATGAATTTGATAATGAAAAGACAGTTTAGAAGTAAATAAATTAGTCCACCAGATTAAAATTTTCATTTTAACAACTACACTAATTTAATTATTACAAACTATATGTATGCAAAGGTTTTGGGCTTAGATGTTTAAAGGTTGGTTCGAAGGTCTGGTGTACCTGTATTAGAGATTCGAGACGGATTCGGGATTAAATCGGATTTGAATATTTTTGAAGGTGATAAAATTGTGGAAAAATATTCTAAAATCATTATTAAATATATTAATGATTGTGGAAAAATCAATTTTGGAAAAAGAGTTTTGCAAATCGGACATTTTGGAGTAGTGACCAAAATGCAAATTTTGAAAACTGTTTTAGTGGCTATTTTGTAAAGAGTCAAAACTTTGAATCTTTAAGGAGCTAATTGCCCAAAAAGTCTAATATCATACTTTATCCTTTAATTGGATATTTTAAAAGTGTTTTGGAAAATATAAATAGGTTTGGGATAATTAATTTGTTAATTAATCTTTTAAAACAAAAATCGCGTAACTACTTTCTCTCAAATATTTTCTCTCAAAATATCTCCAGCCAAACATCAATTTCTTCTTCTAAATATTCAGGTAATCTTTCTTTTCTTAAATCTTTTGTTTGCAAATGATTTCTTCTTGTTAGTTTTCCAAAACCTTATTATTTTAACTTTGTTTTCTCATGTAAATCATCCAATTAAGGGAGAAAGCATCCATTAGAGGTAAGGTTCGTTCTCCTCCTCTAATGAAAGGTTATTTACTGAAATTCCCAAGTTGTTGACTCTTTACAAGTGTTTTCTAATGTGTTTTGATAGTGTAATTGAGGAAAATTGGTTTAATTGTGTTTTGATTGATGAAATTTGTGGATCTTCGTACTTGTTCTGTTATGCTGGGATTTTGATCAGATTAGATCATGATTTTGATGTTCAATTGAGTTAATAACTTGGTTTTAACATTGTAATCCCGAAACAAGTTGAATCTCTAATGTTTAAGGTTGTTAATTACAAGTTTTTGGGGTGATAGTTGAGCTTAATCATTGCTGGAAGTAAAAAGATGTTGGGAAAGGGTTTTTAGATGTTAATTGATGAGGTTTGTTGTATTGAATCGTTATATTATGGTTGGGTTAAGCTTTGGAAGTGTTTGAGGATGTTTTCGATAAGTTTCGGATGGTTTTTGAGTGGGCAAGTTGAGAGTTGCAAGTAATTTCTTGTTGGCAATGGTTTGAATGCATAATGATGCATTTGCCCTCTGGTTTTATGTGGTTAAAACAGGGGATAATCAAGGCGATGAAGCTTGACGTTGTTTGTTGCTTGCCGGGAGCTCGTTTCGCATTGGCGGGCAAGGTGAGGTGTATCGGTGAGTGAAAACTGGTTTAAACGTCTTTCAAAGGTTTAATAAAGGTTGTTGGGAGTTTAGTGTAAGCGTGAAACTCTTACCTAAGCTCGGAAGTAAGCTTTCCTCTTTTGCTCATTAATATCGGTTATGATATGAGCATGTGTAGTTCATGTTTGGTCGTAAACATGGTTGGGTTTTATTACTGTAAATGCATGATTTTGAGTGCATATGCAGGGGTTTAAAAGTATAAGAAATGCTAGTGAGCATTGGTTTTCATTCCGGTCAGGAATAGTGTTATTGCTTTGGCAATGTGATTTGCATATGTGGTGATTTTGTGTAATGCATTGTAAAACAGTGAGTAAATGGTTTTGTAAATGATATATTGGATATGTGACATAATGAAGAAACATTCGGATATAGTTGACATGCCATAGGATGAAGTGCACTATAATATGTTAAAAATCGATCGTGGTTAAGGGTCCTTGAAGTAAGCGGCCGGCTACTCAGACTATGATATTATCACTTGGGTTGAGTGGTTAGTTTCCCTTTTGATGTTGATCTTGCAGTCGGCAAGGTGGTTATATCATGCAGTCGGCATGGCGCGGGTTATGTTAGTGGTCAACTATCATGATAAGTCCGTATATCCGAATTGTAAAGTTAACGGTCGATTAACTAAAGATTAGTGGCGGCTAATCAAGGGTAGTGGTCAACAATCCAAGGACAGAGGTCGTCTATCCGGGGTCACTATAAATGCCAATATATGTGAAAGCTCATGTGTTGAACCTATTTTAATGCTTTGGGATTTAAGCACGGTTTATGATTTAATGCTTTGAGATTTAAGCATGGTAAAAGGGTTTAATGCTTTGGGATCTAAGCATGGAATTTGTATATGATGTTGCATAAGGATTGTTATGCATGTTTCGGTTGGAGAAAAGGAAAAATGCTTTGGTTGTTAAGCGTGTTTTGGGAAAAGTGGTTTGGTTTTTAAATGGTTTTAATTGTATCATTGTTTTAAGAGCATCTTCACTAAGTATGTGTGCTTACGCTCTCTTTTTCCTAATAATGCAGAGCATTGAAGTTTGGGGCTACAAAGGTAAGGTTTAAAGCGATCCAAGACAAGGACTACTTTGAGTATGAACTCGATTTATGATCTCGGTTAATAAGGCAATGTATTCGTCATATTTTAGGGATTTGTAATTCTGTTTTCCCATAGTTTTTAAGCATGTGAAGTGCTGGATTTTTATGAATGGTTTGATGTTGATAAGCATGTTGTTGATCATTGCTTATGGTTGATGCTAGTTGGTTGCCTAGGTATGCATCTAGTTAGCCTTGGTTGATTGCCATATCTTGATGATTCTAGCATGTTTTGATGGTTAAAAGTGGATTGTTGGTTTCCTTCGTGTTGTAATATGCCTTAAATCTCTTATTGGAATGTTGAGATGGATGGTTATAGGAAGCATGGCCATAGGTAAATACATAATTCTACCTTGTGAGTTTGTGTGCCTAACATGTTTGAACGTTGTGGAAATTACGGCTTTGTTAATGTATGATGCCTATTCAATGTGTGGAACATGTTTGATATGTCTTAGGGTTGAAAACCAGTAAAAATTCTCTTCTCAGGCCCAGAGGTTTCGGAACCTAGCCCCTGGTTTCGAAACCTATAGGCCAATTTTGGCTATGGGGTGCGGTACGAGGGGACTCGTACCAGTACGGGTTTCAGGCTCTGGAGGCCTAGTTTCGAAACCTCCTATATAATTTGACCCCGTATCGATCTGAAAACCCGTGTACCAACACCAAGGGTTGTTATTTTAGTTATATGTTTGATTTAAGCTTTGAAAACTTACAGTTTGGTCCTTAGTTGTTGTGTATGCAATTGGATGAGTTTGGATGGTTGTTTTAGGATGAAATTTGACATGTATGCATGAAACCTGACTAATTGAAGATTGGTAAATCAAAGTTCAAGGAAGTCCTTATAGTTTTGTAGATTTACAATTTGGTCCTAATATGTTTGAATGTTAAATTGATGGTGCTTTGGTGATCTAATTGCGATGAAATTTCATGAGCTTGCATGAAATAAATTTAATTATGGATTGGTAACCCTAATTTCATTAATGGTCCTTTAATTTACCAAATTTATGTTTTGGTCCATAAAATGTATTGTATGAAATTGGTTGTCTTTTCGAGGTCTATTTCTTTTGTAATTTCACCCGCTGCAAGCATGATCATTTAGGATTAATAATATGTATATAGACAAGATAAAAGGAAAAAATGGAGCGGTTTTTGTAATCTTTCTCCAATTTGCCTTGACAAACCTAATATAGCTCGCTTGGTTCAATCGGGCGTCTAGGCCAGGTTGAGGAGGTTACACTTGTTGGTATCAGAGCCAAGTTACGAAAAGTTAGATGTTTTTGTTTGATTAATTGGTGATGTTTGAATTGCAAGATAATTTTTATATGTTTGGTGATTGTTTAATACCATGTTGAGGTATGAGTTGGGAACACATTGCCTATTACTGAGGTTTTAAAATGTTTTATAAAGTTGTCTTGGATCCTTTGCCTGATACTAGCCTGACTTTATTGTGTTTTGATGTTTTTGCTAGCATGGCTCGACGTGAGATTCGTTCAACGGCTGGTAATGCCGGGTCTGGGTAGAATAATGATGATGTGGGGAATCTTAGTAATACCTTACCTTTTTCTTTCTCATTCTCTCTACCTACTAATGTTGCGGTGGGTGATGTACCTCAAGATCCACAAGGGTCAGATTATAGGGATTCGACTCTGTTGATCTAAGCGATGACGAAAGCTTTTCAGGTAGCAATAGCTGGAGTGCAAGTACAAGCACCGACACCTATTGTAGTAGTTAATGAAGGTTTGCCCTTGGAACGTCTTCGTAGTTTGGGAGGCAAGGAATTCAGGGGTCTGAGCCCTGAAGCAGACGAGAGATGGCTGAAAAAGATAATCCGTACTTTGAATCAGGTGCATTATAACGATGTGTACAAGTTGGGTTACAATGTGTCCTTGTTGCAAGGTGATGCTTATCACTGGTGGGTGACCACGGTTGCGAGTGTCTCGGAGGCGGATGTGATGTGGGAGTTCTTTCGGAGAACTTTTAAGAGGAAGTATCTAGGTCCTCAATATCTAGATGTGAGGAAGCACAAGTTTATGTCACTATCGCAGGTGGCATGTCAGTACCGAGTATGAGAGATCGAGTGATAAGCGATACTAGTCAGGTCACAAGCATGGTGGTGGCCAGGTTGTGGTTATGTTCACATGATAGTCCTTTCTTGAGGCTCTAGCATGGTTAGTGATGGTTGGGTTTTAGACTATTGGCAGATATGGCTATATGTGTTAGTGTCGAACATGTTAGTGACGTTTAAGATGGTGATGTGTCAGGTATTCTCCAAATACCTGGATTCGAGTAGTGGTCGGTGTGGTGGTGTTCTCATGTATTGTGGTACCGAAAAGAGTTTTGATCAACAAATGAGGGTTGTTAGAGTGTTTTCGACGTGTTGGAGGGAATATTGGTACTGAAAATATTATAAGTAGGCGTGAATGTTGAATATACACAGTGCAAAAAACGCTTTTATATATATATTTAAATATGTTAGTACATGCATACATCTTTGGGCATGACATTAGAGGTTTTGCATCCATATGCATATGCATAGACATCTAGGATGACATATAAGGAATCGTGCATATATATGTCTACACTTACGGATAATTTCTAGGAGGCCGACGACAAAGTGTTAGTATCTAGTTCCTTTGGTGAGGCGGTTATGGTTAGGAAGTTGGATAGGGGGTGTCCTTTGGTTGTTCAAGGACATGAGTTTGCCGTGGTTTTGATGGAGTTGTCGTTCTATGGTTTTGTTGGTGTTTTGGGTATGGTTGGTTAAGTGAGCACAAGGCGGTTGTGGATTGTGAATCCAAAAGGATTTCCTTGAGGTTAGCCGATGATTACGAAGTTATGGTGGTTAGCGAGAATGTAAAATTCTTGTCCAATGTTGTTCGGCTACTCAAGCGAAAAAAGATAATGCAAGGAGGGTATCAAGCTTATTTGACTAACGTAATGAATCCTAAAGTTAAGGGTGTTCAGGTGCAGGACATTCGAACTGTTAGTATTTTTTAGAGGTTTTTTCTGGAGAATTACGAGTTTATCGCCGATTAGGGTGGTAGAATTCGGTATTAAGATATACGCGGGTACGACGCCGATGTCCATTGCTCCTTATAAGATGGCACCGAAAGAATTGAAGGAGTTGAAGTCACAGCTTCAGGAGTTGTTAGATCATGGGTTCATTCGACCAAGTGTTTCGCCTTGGGGTGTTTCGGTTCTCTTTGTGAAAAAAAGATAATACGATGCGCATATGCATTGATTACCGACAGTTGAATAAGTTAACAATGAAGAACAAGTATCATTTGCCAGGGATTGATAACTTGTTTGATCAGTTTTGTAGAGCGACAGTGTTTTTAAATATTGATTTGAGATCAAGGTATTACCAGTTGAAGGTTAAGGGTGAGGATGTGCATAAGACAGCGTTTCGTATAAGGTACGAGCATTATGAGTTCTTGGTAATACTATTTGGTTTGATGAATGCCCCGACGACGTTCATGGATATGATGAACATGGTATTCCATGAGTATCTTGATTAGTTGTGGTGGTGTTTATTGATGATATTCTTATGTACTCTTGCACTGTGGAAGAACATGATCAGTATTTACGAATTATTTTGCTAGCTTTGAAGGATAATCAGTTGTATGCCAAACTGAGCAAGTGCGAGTTTTGGTTTGAGGAAGTGATGTTCCTTGGTCATGTAGTTTCTATGGAAGGTATCAGTGTTGATCTACAAAAAACTAAGGTTATTCCCAATTAGAAGCAGCCTAAATCTATTTTGGAGGTTCACAGTTTTCTTGGGCTGGTTAGGTATTATCGTCGTTTTGTAGATGGGTTTTCGAGTATAGCATCACTGTTGACGAAATTGTTGCAAAAGCCTTATGTGTGGACGGATAAGAAACAACATAGTTTTGAGAAGCTGAAGAAAGTTCTGACACATGCTCATGTGTTGATCTAACCCAAGTTAGGAAAGGAGTTTGTGGTTTATAGCGACACGTCTTATGTTGGTTTGGGTTGAGTGCTGATGCAAGATGGTAAGGTTATGGCCTATGCATCGAGACAGCTAAAAGTTCATGGGCGCAACTATCTGACACATAATTTAGAACTTGCGGTTGTGGTGTTTACCCTGAAGATATGGAGACATTATCTTTTTTGGAGAAATATGTTGTTTTTACAGATCATAAGAGTTTGAAGTATTTGATGTCTCAAAAGGATTTAAATCTTAAGCAACGTAAATGGTTGAAAGGATTATGACCTGACGATCGAGTATCATCCTAGAAAGGCTAATGTGGTTGCGGATGCGTTAAGTTGTAAGCGTGCGGTTGAGCTTAGGGCTATTTTTGCGAGGTTGAGTGTGATATGAGAATGTGTGATATTGGTTGAGTTACAAGTTAAGCCGACGATGTCATAAATGATTAAAGCTAAGCAACCGTTTGATGATTTCTTGGTTTCGCATGTTAAGGACATATCATATAGTAATCCGACGAATTTTCATTTTGATGATGGAGTGTTGTATTTCAAGGGTCGAAGGATGATCTGGAGTTGAGGCACACTATATTGACAGGGGCACATTCTAGTCCTTTTGCTATGCATCCCGGTAGTGTGAAGATGTATCGTGGGTTGAAAGAAGTATACTACTGGTTGGTTCGAAGAAGGATGTGGCTGAGTTTGTTTTCAAGTGTATGTGTGTCAGCGGGTCAAGGCTGAACATCAGTTTCCATCCGTTTTGTTGCAACCATTGAGAATTCCGAAATAGAAGTGGGAGAAAATTACCATGGATTTTGTGTTAGGGTTACCTTTGACACCAGCTAAAAAGGATTCCATTTGGGTGATTATGGATCGGTTTATGAGGTTTGCGTATTTTGTGCCCGTGCATACTACGTATACCTTGGATGAGTTGGCAAATTTGTATATCGTTGAGATTGTGTATTTGCACAGGGTACTTAAGTCTATTATTTTGGATAGAGATTCGAGGTTTACAGCGAGGTTTTGGGAGTGTTTGCATCAAGCCTTGGGTACGAGGTTAAGTTTCAGTACAGCGTATCATTCTCAGTCAGATGGTCAATCTGAGCGCGTTATCCAAGCTTTGGAGGATATGTTGAGATGTTGCATCATTGAGTTCCAAGGAACCTAGGAGAAGCATTTACCTTTGGTTGAATTTGCGTATAACAATAATTATCAATCGAGTACAAAGATGGCATCGTATGAGGCATTGCATGGTCGGAGGTATCGTACGCCTTTGTGTTGGGCTAAGGTAGGGGAAAAATATGTTTCCTTACCGGATATGTTGAAAGACACGGATGAGAAGGTAAAGCTTGTCTGTGATCGTTTGAAAGCAGCTGCAGATCGGTAGAAATCTTACACGGATTTGAAGTGTAGGGAGATTGAATATGCGTTGGGTGATCATGTACTCTTGAAAGTGTCACCATGGAAAAAAGTGATGCGGTTCGGACGTAAAGGTAAGCTTAGTCCGAGGTTTATTGGACCATATAAGGTTGTGGAGCATGTTGGTCTTGTGGCTTATCAGTTGAGGTTGCCTCCAGAGTTGGAGAAAATACATGATGTGTTCCATATATCTATGTTGCAGAGGTATCGATCGGATCTCTCGCATGTTGTGTCGGTGGAGCATGTTGTGTGGAGACCAGTTTATCATAAGATGAGGAGCCAATGGAAATTCTGGATTCCAGCAGCAATGTTCTTCGTCGCAAGATGATTGAGCTTGTTAAGGTCTTGTGACGGCACTGTGGTTTCGAGTAAGCCACTTGGGAAAGCAAGGAGGACATGATGAAGCAATTTCTGCATTTGTTTCCTCCAGTTAAATTTCGGGGATGAAATTTAGTAAGTGGGGGAGAGTTGTAACATCCCGGTTTTGGGCTTAGATGTTTAAAGGTTGGTTCGAAGGTCCGGTGGACCGGTATTAGAGATTCAAGTCGATTTCGGGACTAAATCAAATTTGAATATTTTTGAAGGTGATAAAATTGTAAAAAATATTATAAAATCATTATTAAATATATTAATGATTTTGGTGAAAAAGAGTTTTAGAAATCAAACATTTTGGACTAGTGATCAAAATGCAAACCTTGAAAACTGTTTTTAGTGGTTATTTTGTAAAGAGTCAAAACTTTGAATCTTTAAGGAGCTAATTGCCCAAAAAGTCTGATAACAGACTTTATCCCTTAATTGGCTATTTTAAAGTGTTTTGGAAAATATGAATATGTTAGGGATAATTAATTTGTTATCTTTTAAAATAAAAATACGTACTTACTTTCTCTCAAATATTTTCCCTCAAATATTTTTAAAGTGTTAAGGTAAATCTTTCTTTTCTTAAATCTTTTGTTTGCAAATGATTTCTTTTTGTTAGTTTTCCAAAACCTTATTGTTTTAACTTTGTTTTCTCATGTAAATCATCCAATTAAAGGATAAAGCATCTATTAGAGGTAAGGTTCGTTCTCCTCATCTAATGAAAGGTTCTTTACTGAAATTCCCAAGTTGTTGACTCTTTACAAGTGTTCTTTTTAATGTGTTTTGATAGTTTAATTGAGAAAAATTGGTTTAATTGTGTTTTGATTGATGAAATTTGTGGATCTTTGTACGTGTTCTATTTTGCTGGGATTTTGATCAGATTAGATCGTGATTTTGATGTTCAATTGAGTTAATAACTTGGTTTTAACATTGCATTCCTGAAACCAGTTGAATCTCTAATGTTTAAGGTTGTTAATCAAGAGTTTTTGGTGAGATAGTTGAGTTTAATCATTGCTGGAAGTAAAAAGATGTTGGGAAAGAGTTTTTAGATGTTAATTGATGAGGTTTGTTGTATTGAATCGTTATATTATTGTTGGGTTAAGTTTTGGAAATGTTTGGGGATGTTTTCGATAAGTTTCAAATGGTTTTTGAGTGGGCAACTTGAGAGTTGCGGGTATTTGCTTGCTGGCAATGGTTTGAATGCATAATGATGCATTTGCCCTCTACTTTTTGTGGTTAAAACAGAGGATAATCAAGGCGACAAAGCTTGACGTTGTTTGTTGCTTGTCGGGAGCTCGTTTCGCGTTGGCGAGCAAGGCGAGGTGTATCGATGAGTGAAAATTGGTTTAAACACCTTTCAAAGGTTTAATAAAGGTTGTTGGGAGTTTAGTGTAAGTGTGAAACACTTATCTAAGCTCGGAAGTAATCTTTCCTTTTTTGCTCTTTAATATCGGTTCGGATATGAGCATGTGTAGTTCATGTTTGGTCATAAACATAGTTGGGTTTTATTACTGTAAATGCATGATTTTGAGTGCATATGCAGGGGTTTAAAAGTATAAGAAATGCTAGTGAGCATTGGTTTTTAAGCATGTTTTGGGAACAAGTGGTTTAGTTTTCAAATTGTTTTAAGAGCATCCTCACTAAGCATGTGTGCTTACGCTCTCTTTTTCCTAATGATGAGAGCATTGAAGTTTGGGACTGCAAAGGTAAGGTTTAAAGCGATCCAAGACAAGGAATAGTTTGAGTATGAACTCGGTTTATGATTTCGGTTAATAAGGCAATGTGTTCGCCATATTTTAGGGATTTGTAATTCTGTTTTCCCATGGTTTTTAAGCATGTGAAGTGCTGGATTTTTATGAATGGTTTGATGTTGATAAGCATGTTGTTGATCCTTGCTTATGGTTGATGCTAGTTGGTTGCCTAGGTATGAATCTAGTTAGCCTTGGTTGATTGCCATGTCTTGATGATTCTAGCATGTTTTGATGGTTCAAAGTGGATTGTTGGTTTCCTTCTTAAGTTGTAATATGTCTTAAATCTTTTATTAGAATGTTGAGATGGATGGTTATAGGAAGCATGGCCATAGGTAAATACATAATTCTACCTTGTGAGTTTGTGTGTCTAACATGTTTGAACGTTGTGGAAATTACGCCTTTGTTAATGTATGATGCCTATTCAATGTGTGGAACATGTTTGAGATGTCTTAGGGTTGAAAACCAGTAAAAATTCTCTTCCCATGCCCAGAGGTTTCGGAACCTATCCCCTGGTTCTGAAACCTGTAGACCAATTTTGCCTATGGGGTGCGGTACTATGAAACTCGTATTGGTACGGGTTTCAGGCTCTGGAGGCTTGGTTTCGAAACCTGCAGGGGTGGTTTCGAAACTCCCTATATAATTTGACCCAATATCGATCCGAAAACCTGTGTACTAACACCAAGGGTCGTTATTTTAGTTATATGTTCGATTTAAGCTTTGAAAACTTACAGTTTGGTCCCTAGTTGTTGTGTATGCAATTGGATGAGTTTGGATGGTTGTTTTAGGCTGAAATTTGACATGTATGCATGAAACCTGAATAATTGAATATTGGTAAATCAAAGTTCAAGGAAGTCCTTATAGCTTTGCATATTTACAATTTGGTCCCTAAATATTTGAATGTTAAATTGAGGGTGCTTTGGTGATCTAATTGCGATGAAATTTCATGAGCTTGCATGAAATGAACTTGATTATAGATTGTTAACCCTAATTTCAGTAAAGGTCATTTAATTTATCAGATTTACATTTTGGTCCTTAAATTATATTGTATGAAATTGGTTGCCTTTTCGAGGTATATTTCTTTTATACTTTCACCCCTGGAAGAATGATCACTTATGATTAATAATATACATCTAGACAAAATAAAAAGAAAAAATGGACCAATTTCGTAATCTTTCTCCGGTGCACCTCTGCAAACCTAATGTAACTCGTTTGGTTCGGTCAGGCCTATAAGCCGGGTAAAGGGATTACATATAATACATCACTTCCCCGAGGAAGATGAAGCGAATGTGAACAAGAAAACCCACCGGCTTGAATCTTGTTTTTTTTTTTACTGGAAACGTGAGAAAGAAAGAAAATTACACGCTCTTCTCTGAATGTACAGTAGTCGTTGCAATGTTGTTTTCTGACAAAGGTGTAATGAATACAAGTCAAAAAATGCAGCTCCCAACAAACATTTTTAATAAACAATAATTAACTTTTCTGACAACCTTTTCCTTGCTCTTTCTTGTCCACTTCCATTTTTATGGAGAAAAGCAAATCGACGACCCTTGACTTGTTTCATTGGATATCAATTATTGGTTTCTTAACTTTCTTTTTATTATCACTCTTTTGCAAAATGATTTTCAGAGAACATAACTTGATTGGGTTTAGCAGTCATTGTTTTGATTCAACTTCAATTCCGCTTGTATCCTTGGAACTGTTTTATGTGCAAAACCAAAGTAGCCTAAAGAGAGAAATAGCATGGCTGAAGCCCTGGTGTCTTATCTTTTGGAAAGGCTGGAAGGCCTCTTAGTTCAGGAGGCCAATCTGCTGTGGAAGAGCTATTGTTGGGTTTGAAGAACACATAAAGGAACTGATGGTGAAGTTAATTCACGAAGAAGAGCGTTGCCGAGTCGTGTCTATCTGCGGGATTGGATGTCTTGGAAAGACCACCCTAGCAAAGACCTTATACCATCATGCGGATATTAGGAGACACATTGAAGCCTTTGCTTGGGCTTATATTTCTCAACAATGCAGACCGCGCAAAGTTTGGGAAGGAGTTCTGCTGAAGCTGATCACCCCATCCAAGGAGGAGAAAGAGGAAATTTTAAGAATGAGAGACGAAGAGTTGAGCAAAGAAGCTTTACAAAGTGCAGCGAGCGAAGAAATGTTTGATTGTAATTGATGACATCTGGACCAGTGAGGCATGGGAGACTTTGCGCCCTGCTTTTCCTGTTCAAACAACTGTTGGCAGCAAAATATTGCTTACGACCCGCGATAAGAAAGTAGGTTTGGATGATAAATTTTCGTGCCGATAAATGTGATCTTAGGGATCTTCTGCTATTAACCAACCTCCGAAAGCTTGTTCTAAATGATCCTAGACACTTTGAATCATTTGTCCAAATCTTTGAACCTCCAAATAGACATTGCCATACCTGACATCCCTGTCATTAAAAACCGACCTCCTTTCTTTTCCGGATAAGATAGTTGATTTAGAGAAATCACTTAATATGTCTATTTTACATTTTAAAATTATTCCATTTAAAATATTTTATTGAAAAATTAATAATTTTTAAAAAATATATATTTTTTTATTATTTTTTTTAATAAAATAAAGTTTAACTTTTTAAAAATAAGACGTTTTAATTATTTTATATATTTTTTTTAAATTACGTGAAAAATCAACTATAGACATTATAAATGGGAGGGAAGGAGTATTAGGCTGTCCTCGTCTTTGCAAGCTGCATGTAGAAGGAAGAATAGAGAACTTGCCCCGAGACAATGAATTCCCTTCATCTCTCACCAAGTTAACTTTATGGGGATCCAGACTTGCTGAAGACCCAATGGAAGCGCTTGGGAAGCTGCCTCACTTAAAGTACTTGAGTGGATGGGAAGTATTCATTGGAAAGAAAATGACTTGCTCTAAGAACAGTTTCCCCCAACTAAAAACTTACTTCTTCGCGGGTTGCCCAATTTTCAGGAGTGGATAGTTGAAGGAGCTATGCCTACTCTTAACCGTTTGGGTATTTCTGATTGCTATAAGTTGAAGATGGTTCCAGATGGACTGAGGTTCGTGACTACCCTCCGGGAACTTGAGATTAGGTGGATGTCAAGAGCATTCAAAAGTAGTGTTGAGGAAGATGGGGAAGATTTCTACAAGTCCAACATGTGCCTTCAATTGTATTTTTGAACTAAGACAATTAGGGTATGTGATTCTATACTATTGATGTTAATTAATTTAACTGTTATAAGGTTGACTTAATTTGCATGTTTGATATCCATGTCACACTCGAGACCTTTGTAAGTGCATTGCTTTAGTTTGGTTCCAGGATTGCAAACATTTTTCTACCAGTTTCCTTGCAAGAACATATATTTTTTTTTCAGTCAAAACTCCAGACAAAATAGTAGGTAGTACTACTAAGGTTTCTTTTTTAAGTTAGTTACATTATTGGGATTGTGCTAGACATCTATAAATGGCTAATCATTAAATACGCACAAGAGAGAAACAATTATGTAATCATCTGCAGAAAACTTCTATCGCTGTGGCTGTTTGATCTTCCCTTATATTATTTAAATGATTCAAAATATAAAGTCTTCAGCAGAATGAATACATTGGTCAATTGTTTATTCTAGACTGAATTCTGTGTTTGGGTGTTCAGGACTGCATGGAATGCCGTTATATAGAAACTGATGCTTTGAAAGCTAAAAGGCACAAGATGATGCAGGGTTCTTGACGTGTTTCGCTGCAGGATTCGTCATTTAAGATTATCTAGTTCTCTTGCTAATATTGTTAAGACTTCTCTTGATTTATGCTCGTTGGTGTTGCATAAACTATCGGATCAGATGCTAGGTTTATACAGCTAAACATCATGTATGAAGCTCATACTCATGCAATTTATCGGATTCCTACAATACTTAAATTGAGAATTGAAAGCATTTGATCTTTCATCATAGTTGAGAGCTAACCTCATCAAAACAATATGCTTCAAGTGGTCCTTTTGACAGCGCGAGTGTCCTCATCCTCTCTGTGTGAGAGGACTGTGAGCTGCTCAAAGCTTGGGGTTCTAATATTGTCTGTTCCGACTGCAGCGGCCTAATAAAGACATCGTCAAGTAAGTATGCAATCTAAGATTTGAATTAAGAAAAGCAACGTATGAAACACGACAAAGAGAAGGAATGGTTTTTGCAAATTAAAGTATTGTCCAAGATTGCTATACCCTTTGTAAAAATCGAACTTTGACAGCTCAACATGCAACCATACTTGTCTAAGATTAATAGAAGCCAGCGTGCTTTATTTTATTATAACGAGACAGCTCCAAAAGTATATTAATCCCATTCAGACAAATTATCAAACATCTACCATTCAAGAGGGGGAAAACAGAAAAAAACTTGTGATAAACCCGTATGTGACGGCGTTCTCCTCATATCCAAGAAATGAACAAATTCTTAAGCCAAAATCTTAAAGACTATTTTACATTGTTGGTTTTAAATATGAATGTATCCAGTGTCGGACCTAAAGCATTGGTTGGGGGGCTGTGCCCTCTCCCCAAATTTTTTGATTAGAAAATTGAATGGGGTTTTTACCTATTTGACTCCTAAATTTCGCTTCAATTGAATTTTGTCTCTTATGTTTTATGATTAATTATATATTTTTTCAAACTGCAAGGCCCGGCCCAAGTAGTCAATAGCCGCTACCGCTCTCTGCGCTTATATGTACCATTTATGGTCAAAAAGGTTGAATATATCTACTGACCCGATAAAACGGACGTAATTATATCCATAGCTGTATGTACCGTTACCTCTATCCAACGAATGCAGCGCCAATAGATTGATATCTAGCTTTGGCCGGGCCAAGCCACCTAACCACGAAAGCATCCAATATTTCACGAGTTGTATGCCAGGCTGCATATCCGACACTTCGCCTGGAGGGCAAGCACCAAAGCACCTTCCTAAAGTATATCTTCATCTCAGACATGCACCTGCATTCAGCCCTTTTATTGATGTGAGCTCTTCGTCAGATAGTCGAGTTGAATCGCTTACAGCGCCTTCACCCCCTTCTGCCGATCAACCCTATAAAACAAAAGTAGCTAATAGTTACACTACCTCACCTTCTGATGTAGATTATGATTTCGATTTTAATAAGCCCAACTCTGCTACCTCGGATTAAGATATTTTTTAAGGGCTGAAAATCTAGCCAGTTGTTGGACAAAAAAATAATTAATTATATTTTGTTCTCTTAATCTTGTATTCAGGTTCCGTCCCCAATGTGTCTATTCAAACATGGGATGGAGCATTACTTTTCAACTTTCTGGAATCCTTCAAGTGCATTGATTGGGAGTGGGACAAAGGATTTTATGTAATGAACTTTCTTGATAATTTCCTGCATTGAAATTTCAAAGTAAATGACTACCTATCTAGTTCAGAACGCGTAAATGTGTGGACCCTTAATGACTTGTGGTTCCATTGAACTTCAAGCCTACAATGGATGACTTTGAACCTTATTAGTTGGATGGAGTGGGAAAATGCAGAAGCACAAACTACTTCAACATAAATAGAGCCCAGAGTTTAAAACATGATTATTATCAAGTTACCATACCATCTCTTTGTATCAACAACAACAACAAAAAAAGATTATTTAAGGCGCTCTTTTATTATCATAAATCAGTAGTTAGTACAATCAGAATAATACTAAATCTAATCAATAAGTACAAGCTCGGATAACTAAAGGATTAAACAGAAGAATTACTGTCCTCATCCCGCCATTGTTAATTTATCCTTGATGAGCCATGCAACAATGAAAGAGTGCTTGGGATTTGAATTAACACACTATCTAAACAAAATTGCTTTTTTTTCCTGACAAAGCATTTAACTGTCATTATTGGAATTGTTGCTAACTGAATCTGATGAGAGAAAAGCATCATAGTTGATTTCAAGTCCCGTAAATTTCTTAGAAAAGGCAGAAAACAATGCTTCGTCATACATACATTCGCAAGATGGATTGATGGATTCCATTTCAGCATCTGCTCTTTCTTGAAGCTCCAAGGCAAGCTCTATTGTGACCTCCACTTCACCCATTGCTGGCCTTTCATTTCCCTTATGGTGGACACAACTAAAAGCGATCTCCAAATACTTGTCCAAACATTCTGGAGCTATCCTTCCCTTGAGGCGTGGATCAATGGCATGATAAACGGTTCCTTCTCTTAGGAATTCCTTGGTCCAATCAAGTATAGAACTTTGATTCCGCGGTAGTGTTCTATCATAGGCTGCTCTGCCAAAGAGAACTTCGAACAAAACGACCCCAAATGAAAAAACGTCAGTTTTTTCTGTAAGTTCCCCATGAATGGCATACTCCGGAGCCATGTACCCAAGAGCACACAAAGTATCCCTTACTCTCGATTCTTTCCGAACTTCTGAAGCTCTTGACATGCAAAAAGAACCCAATTTCGATGACCCAAAATCGGCAACCTTACAAGACAATTCTTCATTCAGAAGAATGTTTCGGCTGGTGATGGGACCATGAAACAAAACATACTTTGCACCCGTGTGAAGGTAATGCAACCCACGAGCTGCACCGATACATATTTGTAGCCTTTGTTTCCAAAGGAGTGGTGCATAACCCTCCCCGTAGAGATGATTAGAGAGTGGCCCTCTGCTCGTGTACTCATAGACCAGGATCCTCTCATTTCCCTCTTCGCAAATGCCAATGAGAGAAACGAGATGCGGGTGGCGCAACTGGCAAAGGAAAATTAACTCATTCTGCAACTGTCTAGCTCCATATGATCCGTTTTCAATTTGCCAGCGCTTAACAGCAACTATGTTTCCATCATTAGTAGTCCCTTTGTAAACAGTCCCGAAACCTCTACCAATAATGGAGTCTACGTTGAAGTTGTTGGTTGCAGCTTTGATCTGGGCCAGTGAAAAATGACGGCATAAGCCCTCAGGCAGTTGTGAACCTTGATTTAGTTGAGGGATTTTTTTGTTTGAAACAAAGAAGCATGGAAGAGAACACGAAGGATTCTTCATAGTGGCTGCTCAAATATTAAGGATTCAGTGCAGCTTGAATAGAGAAACAATTCTTTAACGAGAAAGAAGAAAGAAAGTGTGAAAATTGATCCATTTTTGGACATTTTCTAATCCTACAACATAATTTAGCTTGTAGAAGAAATGTAAACGTCTGACAGTGACAGATTCATCAAATTCAAACCTCTACTTTCTTGGTTGCTTCATTGGAAGATGACAAGAGATTGTCCAACTTTTCTTTCTTTAATTGTTGTTTTAACTCAGCCAAATAGCATTAATACAGAATGTGACATGTTGCGCGTAATAAGTGCTACACAATTGTGCAAGTATACACGTTGCAAGTTATAGTATAAAAGATATCGTCTCCACAGGGATTGGTACCACTTCAAGAATCTAGTCTCTTACATTGTAAAGAGTAAAAACACAAATAAAGGATTATAGGAAGTTAACTAATAACTAATCTAGAAAGCAATAAAGTAAAAGAATAGATGAGATCAAATGAGAGAGAGATAGGCTAGGTTATCGTGAGTTGAGGTGTGATAGCCGATTGGATCGTCTTGGTAAAAGAGTGCACGGGCAATTCAGTTGCCGTGACAACTTGCACAACGGGGTTGCCTTGGCAACTAATCGATGGTTGCTTGGGCGACTAGTTGGGCAACTACTTGGGCTTCTGGGCAACAACCTTCAAGGTCCGGCAGAGCGTTCTTCAATGGTTTCTTCTTATCCCTAAGTCGAAACTCTAGCTACTTGTGCATGCCTTGATAATACATCCCTGCGTGAATCAAGGGTGAACAACCAATCTTGCGCTCCTCTTAGCCGTTGAAATCCTTAACTTATTCCTAAGCCGGATTAATCTTTACCATCAATAGATTGAATAAAGATCATATTCATTCGTTTCTTGAATCTAACTCTCCTGATATTAGATAAATAGATGAAATCACGAGATCCTCTCCCAATTCACTTGCAAACAAGAATAAGAACCAAGAATGAATAAACCTTGAATAGAAAAGTGCAAACTCTTATTACCTAAACAAAATCCAATAGTTTCTCACAACCACAAAACACAATAATCATAGCCAAATAGATTTAGTTCATGGCTAGGTTCCAAAGAAACACAAGATAAATAATCCCTAGCATGAACCCAATCGAACAAGAAAGAAAAGGATGAAGAAGGAGGCTTGTCGAAATCCTCCTTGCCCTAGATGCTTGTCGAATATTCTCTCCTCTTACCCTCCTTGGAGTTGTAGAAATTCCCCTCTCTTGCTCTCTTTGGAGTTGTCGAAATTCCCCTCTCTTGCTCTCTCTATGGATTGTCGAAATCTCACTCTTATTTATAGGGCTAGGCCAAAGTCCTTCTTTGAGGAGGAAGTTAAGTTGGAATTAAATTATCTTTAAAGAATATAATTATTTATTATAATTATATTCCTATTAGAACTTTTCTTATCTTCTTGGAATTTAATTATTTTGTAATCTCTGCATGGAAATCAAATTCCTTTGGGTTTGGGCTTTGCTCCACGTCATCTTGGGCTTGTCTAGTCATCAATTTTGACTACCATATCACCTTTGCTCTTGTCGACAATTGCCCTGGCAATTGGCTCGGCGTCTCCTTCATGTATTGCCCTGACAACTAGTTCGGCGTCTCCTTCATGTATTGCCCTGTCAACTAGCTCTAGCCTTGCTTTGGCAAGTGATCCTGCATATACACACAAAACACACCAAAGCAGCATCTTTTCCTACAAAAACTACCAAGTTATGTAATCAAGCTTAACAATGGAAGGAAACATGGATTAATGCATGAATGTTAATTATGCAACTAATATGGACCTAAGTCTAACAATAATATGAGTAAAAAGGGTAAGAAAAATAGTACTTTTGAACACTTATCACACCCCCAAACTCGAACTATTGCTTGTCCTCAAGCAATGCAAACTCATAATTACCTGCCACGACTTCAATTTTCACAAACTTAGCTTTGAACTTGATTTCAATTCTCTGAACCGGGGCACAAAGTATGATTGGCTTTTTATTTTTCGGAAAACTTAGGAGTTACTCGGAATCAAACTATAATGCTTGTGAGTGTGTGCGAAGTTGTGTGCGAGTTGATTTTTCGGAGTTTATGCAAACAAGAGGTTTTCAAATTACTTTATTGGGTTCTTTTTAACATGTTTTAACTAAAGCCAGTTTCGGACACCTCTAGTGTTTTGTTTTTAGTTTTCTTAAGTTAATTTATTCGACTAGAGCTGGTTTCGGGTACCTCTAGCTATCAATTTTTTTAACACATACTAGAGCTAGTTTTCGGGCACCTCTAGTGATCAATTTTTTTAGCACATGCTAGAGTCGATTTCGGGCACCTCTAGCATTCATCCAATTTTTATTCTAATCCCCCAATTTGTTAATTATCAACCTAAGTTCACTAGAATTCCTTAAATCAATCAAACCACAACAGTGTTTCATCAAAATTAGCATCATAGTAAAATTCTAAGTTTTTCCATGGTTATCCTAGAATAAAAATTCTATCAATTAAGTGCATTGGCAAAGTCATCATCGGATATTCATCAAATCTAAGCAATTCTTGTTCCGATTAAAGGCATGGCAAGCAATTTATGTATCCTAAATGTAATACTTAAGATGAATGTAACTAAACATGGTAACTACTAATAATAATCCCCCCAAACTCGAGTGAGGCATTGTCCTCAATGCATGCATTAAAGGAAAATGAAAATAACGAAAAATAAAATGCATATGAGGACTTACTCCGAGAGTTCGTCATCGTAGATGATTAGTTTCCTTTTTGTCGGTGTCTTGATTCTCTTGCTTGAATACGATGGTTGTTTTCTTGTTGACGGTGGTGGAATCGATTCTCGTACGGGGTTGTCCTTATCGTCCTCTTCATCAATGTCATTGGCTTTTCGCTTGAAGGATTCAATTGGTGCGGTCTTTATTGGTGCAATGGAGGACTCGCCCGAATCTGAAAAATCAGAAAATGATTCCGTAGGAGTTGATTCGGGCATAGGTGCTTTACCTTTGGCTTTTGCAGTGGTTTCCTGGATGTCTTTAGCTTTGGTTGCCATGGCATCTTCAGGGTTGGTTGCCGTGGCATCAGCTTGTGCAGGCACGATGTAGGTTACCGCGGCGTCATCTGTTGCGGTTGCCGTGGCGGCTGCTTCATTGGTTGTCGGGGCAATGATCTCGGCAGTAAATTTCCTTAGTATGGTGGTTGTGAGTCTTATTGTGGAAAAGAAAACCTGGAAACTAAAGAAAATAAAGAAAAATAAAATATCTCCTAAAAATAAAAATAAAAATAAAATATTGAAAGGAGAGCATGCTCATGCATCTCCTAAGTTGACCACTTCTTTGTTACGTTCCACATGGGCACCATTGTAGTGCTTCAATCTTTGTCCATTAACTTTGAATTCATGGTTGTCAGAGATGGACTTGATTATCACAGCACCATGGGAGAATGGTTTGACGACTTCGAATGGTCCCGACCATCTTGATTTCAGCTTTCCCGGGAAAAGTTTTAGCCGAGAATTGAATAGAAGAACTAGTTGCCCTGGCGTGAATAGCCGTGGTAATAGTTTCTTGTCATGCCATCGCTTTGTTTTCTCCTTGTAGGTTCGTGCATTGTTATAGGCGAGTACACAGAATTCTTCTATCTCGTTGAGATCCATCAAACGCTTTTGTCCGGCACTTTCCCAATCCATATTCACAGTCTTGATTGCCCAGTATGCCTTGTGCTCGATTTCCACTGGTAGATGACATGTTTTGCCATAGACAAGTCGGAAGGGGGACATAACTGAGGGTGTTTTGAATGCAGTGCGATATGCCCAAAGTGCGTCATCTAGTCTTAATGACCAATCCTTCCTAGAGGGATTTACAACTTTCTCGAGTATACCCTTCAATTCCCGGTTGGAAATTTCTGCTTGCCCGTTGGTTTGTGGGTGATATGCCGTAGCGATCTTGTGTGATATGCCGAAGCGTTGCAACATCTTGGCAATTAGTCTGTTGTCAAAATGCTTACCTTCGTCACTGATAATTGCTCTCGGCATCCCAAATCGTGTAAATATGTTTTTCGGCAAGAATCGTTACACGGTCTTGGTATCGTTGTTGGGAACTGCAGCTGCCTCCACCCATTTAGACACGTAGTCGACGGCAAGTAAGATGTAGAAGTTGTCGAATGAAGATGGGAAAGGTCCCATAAAATCGACCCCCCACACATCGAACAATTCCACCTCGATGATGTTCTGGAGTGGCATCTAATGTCGTCTAGAGATATTGCCCGTCATCTGGCAACGATCACATTGCTTGTAAAAGTCTTGGGCATCTTTGTACAATGTTGGCCAATACAAACTGGATTGCAAAACTTTGGCCGCGGTACGAGTTCCTCCAAAATGTCCTCTATAGGGTGAAGAATGGCATTGTCGGAGTACATTCTGTTGCTCTTCTTCAGGGACACATAGGCGTATAACCTGATCTGCACATTGTTTAAACAAAAGAGGCTCGTCCCAAAAGTAATGCTTAGCATCATGGCGGAACCGCTTCTTCCCTTGGTGAGTAATGTCATAAGGTAAAATACCACAAACAAGGAAATTAACTAAATCCGCGTACCAGGGTATTGCCGAGGCATGTGCTGCCGTGGCGACTGCTCCCAAAATTGCCGAGGCGTGCGTGTCAAAGGCTGCTGCAGCGTCAAGGGTTGCCGAGGCGTGTACGTCCATGGTTGCCGAGGCAACTAAAATTTGTTCATCCGAGAATGCATCGCATATCTCTAGATCCGCGTCCTCCTCCCTATTGCGTTCCAAACGTGATAAGTGATCGGCCACTTGATTTTCTGTTCCTTTTCTGTCCTTAATTTCAATATCAAATTCTTGTAAAAGTAATATCCAACGGATCAAACGAGGTTTAGCATCCTTTTTAGCAAATAGGTATTTGATTGTCGAATGGTCCGTATGAACAATT
This sequence comes from Hibiscus mutabilis, assembly GCA_019671005.1. Classification (NCBI taxonomy): domain Eukaryota; kingdom Viridiplantae; phylum Streptophyta; class Magnoliopsida; order Malvales; family Malvaceae; genus Hibiscus; species Hibiscus mutabilis. The sequence goes on along the minus strand of CM033726.1, from coordinate 45,688,534 downwards.
ACCTTTGTACCAATCAAATAGGATCGAAACTTGTCAAATGCGAAAACTACAGCTAGTAACTCTTTCTTCGTTGTTGTGTAATTCACTTGAGCACTATTAAGAGTTTTACTAGCGTAGTATATCACATGGAAGGTTTTACCTTGCATTGGCCTAGGATTGCTCCTACCGCGAAATCACTTGTATCACACATGAGCTCAAAAGGTAGCGTCTAATATGGTGGAACGACAATGGGTGCTGAGGTAAGCTTTTTCTTTAGGGTTTCGAATGCTTGGGTACAAGAATCATCAAAATCGAAGACTTTATACTGTTCAAGCAAATTGCACAAGGGTTTAGTGATTTTAGAAAAATTATGAATGAACCTCCTGTAAAAACCTGCATGTCCAAGAAAGCTTTGGATTCCTTTAACTGAACTTGGTGGGGGTAATCTCTCGATCACGTCCACCTTGGCTTTGTCTACTTCAATTCCCTTGGATGAAATCTTGTGGCCGAGTACTATTCCTTCATCTACCATAAAATGGCATTTCTCTCAATTGAGGACTAAATCAGTTTCTTCACATCTTGCCAACATCCTCTCTAAATTGTCGAGACAACTGTCGAAGTCATTACAAAAAATAGAAAATCATCCATGAAGATCTCAAGGAAGTCTTCGACCATGTCTGAAAAGAGCGCCATCATGCATCTTTGGAAGGTTGCCGGGGCGTTACACAATCCGAACGGCATCATTCGGAAGGCATAAGTATCGTATGGGCATGTGAAGGTTGTCTTTTCTTGATCTTCTGGTGCTATGGCAATTTGATTGTAACCTGAATAACCATCAAGAAAACAATAAAAAGGGTTTACCTGCAAGACGGTCAAGCATTTGATCAATAAAAGGTAATGGAAAGTGATCTTTCCTAGTGGCTTTGTTTAGCTTTCGATAATCCATACAAACCCTCTAACCGGTCACAGTCCTGGTTGGAATGAGTTTATTGTTTTCATTACTTACCACCGTTATACCTCCCTTTTTCGGTACGCATTGTACCAGACTTACTCATGTACTATTAGAGATAGGGTATATAATGCCGGCGTTAAGCCACTTGATGATTTCTTTCATTACAACCCCTTTCATGGCATGATTCAGTCTCCTCTGGGCCTCAATTGAAGGTTTGTGATCATCTTCCAACAAAATCTTGTGCATGCACAGTGCCGGGCTAATTCCTTTCAAGTCGGCAATTGTCCACCCTATTTCCTTTTTGTGTAGCTTCAACATTTTGATCAGCTTCTTTTCCTGCTCAGGCTGTAACTTAGAAGAAATAATTACAAGCAATGTATTATCGGTTCCTAAGTATGCATATTTTAGTTGCTCTGGCAATTGTTTCAACTCAAGAATCGGTGGTTGTTCAATAGAGGGTTTTTTTAGTTTACCTTCCTTACCTGAGTAATCTAGTGGTTCAAAGTACGTACCTGGTCGATTGACTAGCCAATTTGCCTCTTCTTGTTGTTCCTCATCGACCGGTTCTTCATACTCCTCATGTTCCTCTTGATCGTCAATGTAGTTGTCGAGGCAACTAAATTCTTCGTCGAAGGTAAACTCTGTCGTGGCATGAAGAAGTTGGCATTCTTCTGGATCATCGGCATGCCTTAGTGTTTGGAACACATTTAGTTTAACTTGCTTGTCATTCACCCTCATTGTGAGTTCTCCCTTTTCAACATCGATCAAGGTTCTCCCTGTTGCTAGGAATGGTCTCCCGAGAATGATGGGTGCATGCTCATCTACTTCACAATCCAAAACAATAAAGTCAGCGGGAAAAATAAATTTATCAACTTTTACCAGTATGTCCTCGATTTTTCCCTCTGGATGCAAATAGGATCTGTCGGCTAGCTGTAGCATAACTGTTGTAGGTCTTGCCTTCCCGATTCCTAATTTCTGGAAAACCAATTTAGGCATCAAGTTTATGCTAGCCCCAAGGTCGCATAATGCTTTCTCGATATAGTGATTTCCAATGGAACAGGGTATTGTGAAACTTTCGGGATCCTTCAACTTGGGTGGCATACGATTGTGTAACATTGCCATGCATCCTTCTGTTGCAGCAACTGTTTCAAACTCTCCTAGCCTTGTTCTCTTGGACACAATGTCTTTAAGAAACTTGGCATAGTTTGGCATTTGTTCAATTACTTCCACCAATGGCAAGTTGATGTGGACTTGCTTTAGGATATCAAGAAACTTCATGAATTGGTATTCTTGCTTTTGTCGCTTCAACCTTTGTGGGAATGGTGGTGGAAGTCGGATATCTTTGATCATTTCATTAGTTTGAAACTTGATTGACGGTATTGCCGGGACAACTAGAGTTGCCGAGGCATTATCATCTGGGGTTGCCGAGGCATGCTTATCATCGGTTGCCGAGGCATGCTTATTTCCGGTTGGCGAGGCAATTCCTGGTTCAGCATCTGAGGCTTTGCCGCTAGGTTCGTCTTGATCTTTTTATGGACTTTTGTTTGATGAGCGGGTTTGAGCCTTTCTAAGTTGTTGGCCACTTCTAGTGGTGATTGCCTTACATTGCTCATGGCCAGTTCCTCTTGCGACTTCAGTATCGCTAGGTAAACCTCCTTGCGGTCTAGTATTCAGATTTTGAGCAAACTGTCCGACTTGATTTTCCAATTACTTGATTGCCGCCTCTTGGTTTTGCAATCTTATCTCGGTCCTGTTAATAAAAGCATCAGTTCTTTTTATGAAGTTACTATTCTCAGCCATATAAGATTCAGTTTTCATCATAAAAGCATTTAGAGAATTTTCCAAAGAACTAGATGTTGTCGGTTGTTGCTGCGGCAACTGTTGTCGTGGCATATTCTGCTGGAATCCCGATGCTTGTGCATTCTGATTGTTCTGGTTTAGAGCATTGTTGGGATTACTCCATGAAAAATTCGGGTGCTTCTTCCAAGCTGGATTGTATGTATTAGACATCACATTGTTGTTCCCGATTGTAATTCCCCACATAGAAGCTGGATTCCGGATTCTGCATACATTCAGAAGAATTATGGTTATCACCACATAACTCACAAAAAGAATCCATTACCTTGACTTCATGTGTGTTGTTTGGTTTTTGCATGTTCTGGACCATCTTGTTTAAAGTGGCCAATTGTGCCGAAATTGAATCTGATGATCCTAGTTCATGTATTGTGGCTTGGCGTCTAACTCCTCCTCTTCTAGTAGATGGGAATTGATAATCATTCTTGGCCAGCCTGTTTAAAATTTACATTGCTTCTTCCGGCGACTTATCTAGGAGTATGCCGTTTGCTGAGGCATCTAGCATCATCCTTGTTGGTGTATTCACGGCGTTGTAAAACATTGTTACTTGAGTCCACACTAGGAATCCGTGTAGGGGGCATTTGTGTAGAAGTTCTCTATATCGCTCCCAAGCCTCGTACATGGATTCATCATCTGCCTGCCGAAAAGAAGTAATGTCATTACGAAGCTTATCAGTTAAATTTGTAGGATTAAACCGAGCAAGGAAATCACGACAAAGATCGGTCCAAGATGCTATTAATCCGGCAGGAATGCTATTCAACCATGCTTTCGCCCTATCCCTTAGTGAATAGGGGAATAAACTTAATCGTAAGACATCGGGGGTGACTCCGTGTATTGTGAACGAGTTGCAAATCTCGAGGAAAGATTTCAGATGTTGTCGTGCATCTTCAGTTGCTGAGCCGCCAAATTGACCAATTGTGTTGATCATATTAAACATTACCGGTTTCAACTCAAAGTGGTCGGCTTCAATTTCAGGTGCGACAACTCCTGGATTAAGTCCATCAAGATCTTCTTCAAGATAGTCTCGAATAGTTCTGTTTCGTGCAAGAATCACTCCTCCTCCTGCTAGAACATATTGATTCATATTGCCGTCTTGATTAGCCATTGCTACTCTTATCCTTCGTCTAAGTCTTTGTAAGGTTCGTTCGATTTCTGGATCAAATGGATATTCTGGTGTAGTCGGTCTCGCCCTGGTCATATACCAATGCAAAACCAAAGTTTGGTAGCCATTTGAATCTTAAACAAGAAAAGTAAAAAGAAAGTGCAAGAAAATAAAAACAAAGTCGCTATTGCCAATCCCCGGCAACGGCGCCAAAAACTTGTTGCGCGTAATAAGTGCTACGCAATTGTGCAAGTATACACGTTGCAAGTTATAGTATCAAAGATATCGTCTCCACAGGGATTGGTGCCACTTAAAGAATCTAGTATCTTGCATTGTAAAAAGTAAAAACACAAATAAAGGATTATAGGAAGTTAACTAATAACTAATCTAGAAAGCAATAAAGTAAAAGAATAGATGAGATTAAATGAGAGAGAGATAGGCTAGGTTATCATGAGTTGAGGTGTGATAGCCGATTGAATCGTCTTGGTAAAAGAGTACACGGGCAACTCAGTTGCCGTGGCAACTTGCACAACGGGGTTGCCTTGGCAACTAATCGATGGTTGCCTGGGCGACTAGTTAACTACTTGGGCTTCTGGGCAGCAACCTTCAAGGTTCGGTAGAGCGTTCTTCAATGGTTTCTTCTTATCTCTAAGTCGAAACTCTAGCTACTTGTGCATGCCTTGATAATACATCCCTACGTGAATCAAGGGTGAACAACAACCAATCTTGCGCTCCTCTTAGCCGTTGAAATCCTTAACTTATTCTTAAGCAGGATAAATCTTTACCATCAATAGATTGAATAAAGATCATATTCATTAGTTTCTTGAATCTAACTCTCCCGATATTAGATAAATAGATGAAATCACGAGATCCTCTCTCAATTCACTCGCAAACAAGAATAAGAACCAAGAATGAATAAACCTTGAATAGAAAAGTGCAAACTCTTATTACCTAAACAAAATCCAATAGTTTCTCACAACCACAATACACAATAACCATAGCCAAATAGATTTAGTTCATGGCTAGGTTCCAAAGAAACACAAGATAAATAATCCCTAGCATGAACCCAATCGAACAAGAAAGAAAAGGATGAAGAATGAGGCTTGTCGAAATCCTCCTTGCCCTAGATGCTTGTCGAAAATTCTCTCCTCTTGCCCTCCTTGGAGTTGTCCAAATTCCTTTCTCTTGCTCTCCTTGGAGTTGTCGAAATTCCCCTCTCTTGCTCTCTCTATAGATTGCCGAAATCTCCCTCTTATTTATAGGGCTAGGCCAAAGTCCTTCTTTGAGGAGGAAGTTAAGTTGGAATTAAATTATCTTTAAAGAATATAATTCTTTATTATAATTATATTCATACTAGAACTTCTCCTATCTTCTTGGAATTTAATTCTTCTTTAATCTCTGCATGGAAATCAAATTCCTTTGGATTTGGGCTTTGCTCCACGTCATCTTGGGCTTGTCTATTCATCAATTTCGACTACCATATCACCTTTGCTCTTGTCGACAATTTCCGTGGCAACTGGCTCGGCGTCTCCTTCATGTATTGCCCTGGCAACTAGCTCGGCGTCTCCTTCATGTATTGCCTTGGCAACTAGCTCTAGCCTTGCTTTGGCAAGTGATCCTGCATATACACACAAAACACACCAAAGCAACATCTTTTCCCACAAAAACTACCAAGTTATGTAATCAAGCTCAACGATGGAAGGAAACATGGATTAATGCATGAATGGCTATTTATACAACTAATATGGGCCTAAGTCTAACAATAATATGAGTAAAAAGAGTAAGAAAAATAGTACTTTTGAACACTTATCATGACACATGGTGAAAATATTATGTCAACACAGGCCATAGTCTCATTATTATTATTATTATTATTATTATTATTATAATTATTATTCATCGTTTAATTTAAACCGTAGAAATTGATTCCACACCCCCACAGTGAAAAACTGAAAATGGAAAGATAATCTTATTTTATTTTATATAAGAAACGTGGTTGAGCATCCATTTTAGCTCTAAGGAATGCCCACCATGATTAGGCCTTCCACGTGCACCATCAAAGCCACTCTGTCCACATCAAAATAGATGAACCACTACTGACCGACCGAACCTCACAAGCCTCCACCCTTGTTGTACATCAAACCCATTGGCTTGAGTTTTGTTTGTTTAACGGGAAACTTGAAGAAGAAAAAAAGAAAATCAGAGGCTCATCTCCTAATTTCTAATAGTAGTTGCCTATGAAGTACGGATATTGGTACAACTTGGATACTCTCCAAAATTTTATCTCCTTATTTTTTTTTTCAGTCTTTTTTTTATTTTTTTGACTTTTTTACCTATATAATTTAATAATAAATATGTATGATATTATATTCACCTAATTTTTTTATAATTTTTTATTTTTTCTTTTTTTATAATATAAAATTTATTTTATATTTATTGTATTTTTACCGTATTTAAAAATTATTATTTTTATATCTGTATCATTGTAATATAGGTCGTTGTTTTCAGAGAAAAAGTCAAAAAAATGCAGCTCCCAACTAACATTTTTAATAAACAATACTTTTCTGACTTAACCTTTTCCTTGCTCTTTCTTGTCCACTTCCATTTTTATGGAGAAAAGCAACGCGACGACCCTTGACTTGCTTCATTGGATCTCAATTATTGGTTTCTTAACTTTCTTTTTATTATCACTCTTTTGCAAAATGATTTTCAGAGAACATAACTTGATTGGGTTTAGCAGTCATTGTTTTGATTCAACTTCAATTCCGATTGAATCCTTGGAACTGTTTTAGGTGCAAAACCAAAGTAGCCTAAAGAGAGAAATAACATGGCTGAAGGCGTGGTGTCCTATCTTTTGGAAAGGCTGGAAGGCCTATTAGTTCAGGAGGCCAATCTGTTGTTAGGAGTTAACAACGAAGTCAGGCAGATGCAACGCGAGCTCAAGCGGATGCAGTGCTTCCTCAGAGATGCCGACAAAAGACAAGACGAGGATGAAAGTGTTAAAAATTGGGTTTCAGAGATAAGAGAGGCTGCTTACGATGTTGAGGATGTGGTTGACAATTTCATTCTCAAATTTGCATCCAAGAAAGGAGGAAGAATCCTAAACTCGATCGTCCACGGCGTGGAAATTCATAATCTTGCCTCGGAGATTGAGAAAATCAAATCCAGAATCTCTGACTTGACCAGAAGTTTGCAGACTTATGGAATAACAGCAAGAAAAGAAAGGGATGGATCTAGATTTGCAACTGATCGGCAAAGGCAGCTCCGATGGTCATATTCTCATGTTGTGGAAGAGCATATTGTTGGGTTTGAAGAAAACATAAAGGAACTGATGGTGAAGTTAATTCACGAAGAAGAGCGTTGCCGAGTCGTATCTATCTGCGGGATGGGAGGTCTTGGAAAGACCACCCTAGCAAAGACCTTATACCATCATGCAGATATTAGGAGACACTTCGAAGCCTTTGCTTGGGCTTATATTTCTCAACAATGCAGACCACGAGATGTTTGGGAAGGAGTTCTGCTGAAGCTGATCACCCCATCCAAGGAGGAGAAGGAGGAAATTTTAAGAATGAGAGACGAAGAGTTAGCAAAGAAGCTTTACAAAGTTCAGCAAGAGAAGAAATGTTTGATTGTAATTGATGACATTTGGACCAGTGAGGCATGGGAGACTTTGCGCCCTGCTTTTCCTGTGGCAACAACTGTTGGCAGCAAAATATTGCTTACCACCCGCAATAAGAAAGTAGGTTTGGTTGATGAACTGAATGGATTCCTTCATGAACCAGAGTGTTTAAATGAAGAACAGAGCTGGGAGCTATTCCAACAGAAAGCATTTCCAGGGAAAGACAAACCAGGTAGTTCATTTTTCCATTATTCATACTCCTAGACATTTTGATCGCCAAACTCTCTGACTCCATTAGCCATAATTCTGCATTTTATCAACTGTTTACCGCTTTATTACCTGGACTTGGGGGGTGAGTACTATAATATTGTTAAAGTTCTCATATATCTATAGAATTGTATCCTCATACACATCTTTGAATGTGTGCTAGACAAAGTAGCCGGAAAATAGTACTTTAGCAAATATAAAGAGTCCAACTAACATCAGGTTAGACTATATCTTTCTCTTATCTAATCTAAAGCCAATGTTTGGAAAATAGAATGGGGAAGCATAGGATAACTAAACTTGTATGTAGGGAAAAATTGTGTGTTCACAAACTTTAACCTAACTATTGCCAAAAGCAAGGCTTTTGTCTAGCCTTTCTGGGTAGCTTCACAGAAATGTAGCATGGTTCAATGGGTCATAATTGAAGCAAAGTGCATCGACTAGGTTCATACTAAGCTAATAACCGAGTTATGATTCATATTCCAAGTCAAGCATTTGGAAAGATTAACATCATTCATGCATAACTGCACAAATATATAACTCAAACTGATGACGGTGATAATCAAAATCAAGAGGCAAAGGCAAAATCAACAAGATAAAATTAAACACATAGAAGAACTTAATAATAGAAGATGAAGGCAACAGGTGGAGCCATTGAGGAATTTTAAGCATAAAAACTTATACCTTGCTACATACCTAAATATTTAAGTACGTACTCTCTTAAGCAGTATTATAATTCAGCCACAAACTCCGCCTTCCCTTTCTTCTCTTTTATTTTCTTAGGTATATAATTTTTGATAATATATTAACAGAGCGTGCACAAAAAACTTCCCTAATTGTTACTTCTTCACAAAGCATGATGATAAACAGAATAGATAAATTTTTTCTTTCTTCTTCTGAAGAACAGGAGTAAGAAGACTTGGATTTTAGGATATCCATCCTAAAGATAATTCCACCCTAAACAAATAGTCAAAGCCCAATATTAATAATTGATAAAGCACCTGGTTATATCTATGGTTCATACAGGAAACATAGAATTACTCATTTTCATTTTGGTTTGTGTTTTCCAGGCTTTGTAGTAAACAAAGATATGGAGAATTTAGGGAGGGAAATGGTGGGAAGTTGTGCAGGTCTACCACTGGCCATTATTGTGCTTGGAGGACTTCTGGCAACGAAAGAAACGCCATATGAGTGGGATATGGTGCACAGAAATATCAAGTCACACTTGGCAAGATCAAAAGAGCGGGGACGACAAGCTAAACTATCTGAGGTATTGGCTTTAAGTTACCATGAATTACCTTACCAACTGAAACCATGCTTCTTGCATTTGAGCCAGTTCCCAGAAGATTTTGAAATACCAACCAAGAAATTAGTTCGGCAATGGGTTGCAGAAGGATTTGTATCCTCGCAAGATGAAGTGGAAGTAGAAGAAAGGCATGAAACCATGGAGGAAGTTGCAAAAAGCTACTTGCTTGACTTGATAAATAGGTCTATGGTTCAGATGGGAGTGAAGGGTTCAACTGGAACAATAAAAACTTGTCGCCTACATGACCTTATGCGTGATTTATGCTTGTCGAAGGCCAGACAGGAAAATTTTATCCATATTATTGGTGCTCTTCCATCTTCTGCGAATTCTAGACCTTCTGTGAGCAGAACTCGTAGATGTGCTGTCCATTTGGATCATAACAACCACGATCCTTCTTTTCCAGAATACCAGAAAAATCCCAACCTTAGGTCCTTATTCTTTTTCCGTCCAAAAAAACATAGAATAGGTGACAGGCGCCTTCTGAAATCTGTGTTTGACAAATTCAAATTGCTTAAAGTGTTGGATCTTGAAGGAATTAAAGGACTTGAGGAGAAGTTATCAGCAGATGTAGGGACACTTGTTCAGTTGAGATTTTTAAGTCTGAAGAAAACACGTATAAGAGAATTGCCAACATCTTTGGTCAATCTGGTTGCCTTGCAGACTCTGAACTTACAGACAATTGATAAAGTGTCATGGGAATCGACCGTACAAGTGCCTAATATTTTATGGAAGATGGAGCAGTTGAGACATCTATATCTTCCCAAGTGGTGTGGGAATGTTTCGGATGATTTACAGTTGGCCAATCTGAGCAATTTGCAGACTCTTGTAAATTTTCCTGCTGATAAATGTGATGTTAGGGATCTTCTCCTATTAACCAACCTCCGAAAACTTGTTCTAAATGACCCCAGACACTTTGAATCATTTGTCCAAATCTTTCAACCTCCAAATAAGACATTGCCATACCTGACATCCCTATCTTTAAAAACTGACCTCCTTTCATTTCCTGATAAGGTAGTTGATTTACGGAAACTACTATTAGGCTGTCCCCGTCTTTGCAAGCTGCATGTAGAAGGAAGAATAGAGAACTTGCCCCGAGACAATGAATTCCCTTCATCTCTCAGCAAGTTAACTTTATGGGGATCCAGACTTGCTGAAGACCCAATGGAAGCACTTGGGAAGCTGCCTCACTTAAAGTACTTGAGTGGATGGGAAGTATTCATTGGAAAGAAAATGACTTGCTCTAAGAACAGTTTCCCCCAACTAAAAACTTTACTTCTTCGCGGGTTGCCCAATTTTCAGGAGTGGACAGTTGAAGGAGCTATGCCTACTCTTAACCGTTTGGGTATTTCTGATTGCTATAAGTTGAAGATGGTTCCAGATGGACTGAGGTTCGTCACTACCCTCCGGGAACTTGAGATTAGGTGGATGTCAAGAGCATTCAAAACTAGTGTTGAGGAAGATGGGGAAGATTTCTACAAAGTCCAACATGTGCCTTCAATTGTATTTTTGAACTAAGACAATTAGGGTAAGTGATTCTATACTATTGATGTTAATTAGTTTAGCTGTTATAAGGTTGATTTAATTTGCATGTTTTCTATCCATGTCATACTCAAGACCTTTGTAAGTGCATTGCTTTAGTTTTGTTCCAGGATTGCAAACATTTTTCTACCAGTTTCCTTGCAAAAACATATATTTTTTCAGTCAAAACTCCAGACAAAATAGTAGGTAGTAGTACTAAGCTGCTTTTATAAGTTAGTCACATATCTATGAATAGCTAATCATTAAATACAAAACTTTTAACACTTGGTTCTTTGTCAAAGAAACCAAACAACTGTGTTAAGAGAACCAGAGAGAAACAATTATGTATTTCATCTGCTGCAAACTTCTATCGCTGTGGCTGTTTGATCTTCAATTATATAATTTAAAAGATTCAAAATATAAAGTTTTCAGCAGAATGAATAACTTGGTCTATTGTTTATTCTAGACTGAATTTTGTGTTTGAATGTTCAGGAGTGCATGGGATTCTGTTATATAGACACCGATGCTTTGAAAGCTAAAAGGTACAAGATGATGCAGGGTTCTTGGGGTGTTTCTTTACAGGATTCGTCATTTAAGATTATCTAGTTCTCTAGCTGTTATTGTTAAGACTTCTCTTGATTTATGCTCGTTGGTGTTGCATCAACACTTGGATATGTTGCTTATTTGTCATGGATGCTAGGTTGATACAGCTAAACATCATGTATGAAGCTCATACTAATGCAATTTATCGGATTCCTACGATACTCGAATTGAGAATTGAAAGCATTTAATCTTTCATCACAGTTGACAGCTAACCTCATCAAAACAGTATGCTTCTATTACCTGAAGTGGTGCTTTTGACAGCATGAGTGTCCTCATCTACTCTGTAGTGAGAGGACTGCGAGCTGCTCAAAGTTTGGGATCCTAATATTTTCTGTTCTGACCACAGCAACCTAATAAAGACATAATCAAGTAAGTATGCAATCTTAGATTTGAATTAAGCAAAGCAAGGAATGAAATGCTACAAAGAGAAGGAAAGATTTTGGCAAATTCAAGTATTGTCCAAGATTGCTACCCTTTGTAAAAATGGAACTTTGACAGCTCAACATACAACCAAACTTGTCCAATATTAATAGTAGAAGCCAACGTGCTTTATTTGATTATTACGAGACAGCTCCAAAAGAGTTTTTATTCCATTCAAACAAATTATCAAACATCTACCCTGCAAGAGGTGAAAAAAGAAGAAAGAAGCTCCGATCAACCTGATTGTCACTGCATGCTCTTCATCACCAAGAAATGAACAAGTTTTTAAGCCAAAATCTTAATGACTATTTTACATTGTTGGTTTTAAATATCAGTGATTCTATTTCAAACTTGGGATGGAGCATTACCTTTCAACTTTCTGGAATCCTTTAAGTTCCATGATTGAGACAAAGGAGTTTATGTAATGAACTTTCTTAATAATTTTCTGCAGTATGAAAAGGATTGAAATTTCAGAGTAAACGACAATGATGTTCAGAACGCGGAAATGTGTGGACCCTTTATGACTATTGGTTTCATTGAACATTAAGCCTCCAGTGGATGACTTGAACCTTAATAGTTTGATGGAGTCGCAAAATGCAGAAGCATAAACTTCATCATAATAAAAACCCATAGTTTAAAACATGATTATTATCAAGTTACCATACCATCTCTTTGTATCAATAAAAAACATGATTATTTAAGGAGCTCTTTTATTATCATAAATCAGTAGTTAGTACAATCAGAATATGATCTAAATCTGATCAATAAGTACAAGCTCGGATAACTAAAGGATTAAACAGAAGAATTACTGTCCTCATCCCGCCATTGTTAATTCATCCTTGATGAGCCATGCAACAATGAAAGAGTTCTTGGGATTTGAATTAGCACACTATCTAAACAGATATTGCTATCTTTCCTGACAAAGCATTTAACTGTTATTACTGGAATTGTTGCCAACTGAATCTGATGAGAGAAGAGCATCATAGTTGATTTCAAGTCCCGTAAATTTCCTAGAAAAGGCAGAAAACAATGCTTCTTCATACATACATTCGCAACAAGGATTGATGGATTCCATTTCAGCATCTGCTCTTTCTTGAAGCTCCAAGGCAAGCTCTAGTGTGACCTCCACTTCACCCATTGCTGGCCTTTCACTTCCCCTATGGTGGACACAACTAAAAGCGATCTCCAAATACTTGTTCAAACATTCTGGAGCTATCCTTCCCTTGAGGTGTGGATCAATGGCATGATAAATGGTTCCTTCTCTTAGGGATTCCTTGGTCCAATCAAGTATATAACTTCGATTCTGCGCTGATGCGGAGTGTGATGGATGGATGCGGGCGGGTATGGGACGGGTAAAATCTTAAATCCATCACTTACTCACTGGTATAACTTTTTATATCCATATCCGTCCCCTATCTACCAAAATTATACCCATTCTTATTCTAAATGAGGTGGGTGCAGTACAGAATTCGCAAAACACTGTCATTCCTACTTCATATGATCCGCTTTGCCAGCGCAAGACAGCGACTACGGTTCCATCATTAGTAGCCCCTTTGTAAACAGTCCCGCAACCACCTCTACCAATAATTGAGTCTGCCTTGAAGTTGTTAGCGGCGGCTTGGATCTGTGCTAGTGAAAAATGACGGCATAAGCCCTCCGGCAGTTGTGAACATTGAGGGGATTTTTTCTTTGAAACAGAGAAGCATGGAAGAGAACGCAAAGGATTCTTCATGGAGGCAGCTAAAATATTAATGATTCAAAATCTGTTGAATCAACGGTATTCTACGGGGAAGAAAAAGTATGAAGCTTCATCGATTTAATGGGTGTGGTAGCTTGGATTCGTTGGGTTAGAAATACAACAAGTTTTTGGACATTTTCTAATCCTACCACACAATGTAGCTAGTAAAGTCTGACCCTAATGAATAGAAACCTTCTTCCTTTTTAGCAGGCTTAACAATCAAATAATGGCCTAAATTATACATTTTTTCTCATAGATGCTTGAATTATATTTTAGACCAAATAGGTACCACTGTTTTATTCCGTGATTTACTTAAAGTTTTTTCATTAATCGTCATTAAAAAATATTTATCATCTAATCAGAACATGATACGTGACATATTATATATGTATATATATATTTATAATTTTTGAATTCTTTAAAAATCTAAATTTCTTAAAAAAAACCCAAAGTTAATTTCTTTCTATCAATCCCTCAAAATCACATCTTCCTCATCGTTTGATGTCCTCACAAGTCAGTAGCTCACTGTTCACCATCCAAACCGTCGTGTACCTGATCGTTCGATATCTGTCATCTTTTGTCTGCCGGTAGGAACTCAATAGGTCTCTTTTTTCTTCATTATTGGGTGTTCATCAACAATACAATCGGCGATTCATTTTTTAATTTTTGACAACAAGATGATGAGGTTTTCAGTAGAGAAGGTTTGCTGAAGATAAGGTGGTCAGTGGCGGTTGAATATGTGGTTAGAGTGGAGGAATTTAGGGATTTAGGGTTTTGGAGAAATTAAATATTGTTGGGTTAATTAATATATATATATATTATTTTTCTCATTTTTGGATTTTAATTTTAGAAAATGAAAAATATGTCACGTGTTCGAATTTCATTGGATAACAAAAAAATATAACATATGTCACGAAAAAACCTTAAATGGGTCATGAAATGAAACGTTAAACACCTATTGGCCCAAAATATAGTTCAGGCACCTATTTGGCCCAAAAAAGAGTAGTTTTGGCACTTGTTTGAATGTTAAACCTTTTTAGTATCTCTATTTATGTTCCATACTAAAAACATTAAGTTTAGGATTTATGATTAGAGTTTATGACTAGGGTTTAGAAATATGGAGTATGGTGTATTTTTTAGAGTTTAGGGTTTAAAATTTAGGGTTAAGGCTTAAAATTTATTTTTTTAGTATTATGACATAGAAAAGAGCACCAAAAAGGGACAAATGATTTTTGTTCTACACTGATACTAGGGGTGTGCATTTCGGATATCCGATCCGATCTAAAATTTCGAATATCCAAAATTTTTAGATGGGCAATTTAGCGATCCGTATATCGGATTTTCAGATCGGATATTTGAATATCCGAATTTATTACTTGATTTAATTATTTTTTAAATTTGGTGGTCTTATCCATGAAAATTTTAAGTTTTCGAATATAACAATCAATAAATTATTGAATATATCAAGATTTGTATCCATGGAAATTTCATTTTGTCATATATAACAAGTAAAAATGTCGAATATAACAAGATTCATATCTATACAAAAATTTAAATTTTTAGATATCGGATAATCGAACATTCGTTCTGAATATGAAATAACTATCCGCATTCGATCCAAAATTTTTGAATATCCGATTCCAATTATCCAAAAAATAAAAAACGGATCGAATATCTAAAATTTAAGATCGGATCAACGGATAAACGTATCTGATCATATTTTTTGCACACCCTTAACTGACACCCTAAAGCTGTTTGAAAGCATACACATAATATAGACAAGCCACTCCAATTCAAATTTATCAAGAATAACAATGTTCTCTTTTTCACTTTAATATAAATTAGGGAAATTAGTGGAGAGATTAAATGGAATTTAATAATGATTATGAAGTAATTAATTGGGTTTGGTATTATATTAAAAAAAAGAAAAAGTTGTTAATGGTAAGAGAGAGAGAGAGAAGAAGAAGAAATATCGGCCATATTCACAATGTAAGAAAAAAACAACTCACTTGGAAATATATCGTTGATTTAGACCGAATATCGGGTGTTAAACTTGCAAACAAATGGGATACGTGAAGATGAAGGCATGTTCAAGAAGATTGAAAGTAAGGTTAAAAAACGAAAACTACATTGGAGCAAAAGTAAAAATAAAAATGTAATGACCACTTCAAAAGTAATATATTATGTCATAAAAGATTGGGACATTTAAGTACTATTTGAAGAATTTTGTGCTATTGAGCATCAACTCACTTACAACCCACAACAAATTGAGGTGAGCGAAATGAGTACTTGAGACTTTTTACAACCCAGTAAAAAAGTCAAGGAGTGTTAACGTGAGTGACGTTTTGTTGGCATTGACATTTTTACAAATCTCTTTTAGGGATGATAATAGGGTGGGGTGAGATAGATTTTTGACCTAGACATATTTGCTTCTAAACTCGTTTTTAATTTAAATATTAATTTATTTATTTTGTTCTGTTTCGAAATATCAACTCTTAAATCTGATTCTGATTTTATCTTATTCAATACTCTGAAAAAAATGTTAACCTTCACAAACGACCAAGGTTAAATTTAGCCAACCTATCGTCAATCTTAAAAACATATAAAAAAACAAAATACGACCACTAGATGATAACAGAACAATTAAACATATTTACACCAATATTATCATTTTTAAGATTATTTAACAAAGAAAAATTTTCAATACACACAAGCCTTTTAATTTTAGGGGGTAGGGGTTTAGTTTAGGGTTTAGAAGTTTGGATTGTAGGGTTTAGAGTTTATGATTTGATTTTTTAAAATTCATGTTTAATTTTAATTTATAGTATAAATAAGTAGATTTGTGTAAAATAAATTTTACACAGCCTGTATATTAAATTTAAACACTTAATAAAATATTCTTTTCAAGATTGTTTATGAAAATAGTACCCATTTGTACCACACATAAGATAAAAGTGTGCTGGGTTTTCAAAAAAAAAAAAAAGATATATGCGTGTTGCAAGTGTATCGCATCAACTACACCTTCTAGAAAAATATAACATATCAACCGAACCTTCTAGAAAGCACTACAGAATGAAAATGAAGAAAAAACTAATAAAAACTAAATTTAAAATTTAACTCCATGAATTATAAATGGTATTGATATTGGTTTATATAGGCATAATTGGAGTATTAGTATGTGTTTCTTATATTAATGAGTTAGAGAGTTCGCCTATAGTTTTTTTATATATATTTTCTATTTTTAACTTATAAATCACATATTGATAAGAAATAAAAGTTAGCACTCCAATAATCTATATTAACATCAATAATATTTACAATTCATAGAGTTAAATCTCACGTTTGGTTCTTTTTAATTTTTTTTTCATTTTAGACCCTTAGTGTACCTCTTTCAATTAAATTTTCGGTTTATTCTATTTCTTTACTGACCGTAACTTAACCGTCAATATATTCATAAAATGCTAAATGCTTCCAAGTCCATACAACTTTATTTTAAATAAATTGTAACAATAAATGATATTTAGATATTATAATGGTTGAAATCTCAGTTTATTTGGAACTTTTATAATGTTCAAAATTATTGTTTTGAATGATGATTTAGAAATTAGTTGAAAAATAAAATTTGTTTATACATTATTGAAACTATTGGAGAATGAAATTCGATTTTTTAAGTCACTAAACGTAGATTTTGTTTATTTTATTAAACAGGTGATACTTCCATACCGGGCAGGGACGGGCACCCAACACCCCTTAAAAATTTTAAGTTATTTTATATTTTATTTATTATTTTGTATTTTTTATCGATAATATAATTTCACACGCTTAAAATTTTATAATTTTACACCTTTACATTTCGAATATAATCTCTTGATAGTTCTTATCCCGTATATGAAATCTTGTGTCTGTCCTTGGTATGAGATGTTAAATTCTGCGGTGATATGCTTTTTCAAGCTGCTCCACATGGTAATATGCATAAACATCAATCAATTTTATTCTGCAACATCTACTATGTATCATTTTTTACCGAGTCATTCAAACTACACAACATAGGATTCATATAGCAAGATGTTTCAAAGAATTTACAAGATATTTCACTACAGTTGTAACAAAATAAATCATTAACCCGAAATTGTAGCCGATTTAACAGTGATTTGTTTTTGTTGTAAATTTTATTTTTACCTACTATGTTTGTTTCATGATTTACTTAAATGGTAAGGGCATCAAGGACTAAACTTAGATCCATTTCAATATGGTTCATCACCGGCAAAAAATAAAGTCAGTTCATTAGGTGCAGTACTTCATTTGTTATGAAGGGGATGCATATAGCTTTGCTGAGAAACTCGGATACAATTGTGCGAGAATTTTGTTACCAAAAAGTCATTAACAGGGAAAGAATTGCAGCAATGAATGTCAAGTTGGTGAAGAATAGGTGTTGATGGGCAGAATTTGGTAGAAATGGGTATGTATCAGGTGGAGGTAGCATGCATTCATCACCATTGAAATACACTTTCCTGGGAAATGCCCACCCCTGCTTGAAACTGAAGGTGTCCTTGTCCTTCCTAAGAAGCACCTCTGATTGAACATTTCCAAATGGCCCTGCTTCCATCAATAGGTCATTGTAGTACTTCATGCCATAGAACATCCCTGTGTCATCTGCACATAAACAGATAGCTTTGATTAAATATCCGATTATAATTCGATCGTAATGAGAAATGCGAGCAAAATGTTGTCAGTTACTTACTGATTGATTCGTAGGGAACCAGAGGCTTGTAATCGAAACTGAAAACTTGGGTTACATTGTTAAGATTAGGGTGCTGGACAACGAGGCTCCAAAGTGTGTAATTCATCCGGTAGTTGAAATTGGTGACCGAGACCTTTACTCG
Source organism: Hibiscus mutabilis (assembly GCA_019671005.1). Taxonomy (NCBI): domain Eukaryota; kingdom Viridiplantae; phylum Streptophyta; class Magnoliopsida; order Malvales; family Malvaceae; genus Hibiscus; species Hibiscus mutabilis. The sequence goes on along the minus strand of CM033726.1, from coordinate 45,670,296 downwards.
CCAGTAGTCCTTGTAGTTTAGCTTGACATGCCAGTGTACCCGAACCGGACACATGTGGTGCGTGCATTGAAGAAGTGGAGCATTATCTTTCCGGGGAGTGTTCAATCCTACCATTTTAAGAATCTTGGAATCACTCCTGCATCATTCCATTCATTGTGAGATTTTTATGTTCATTCAAGTAACACAAGTTTAAGCACCTGGACTGAGTGGAATGGCAGCTTACTTGACACAATTGTTCTTGTTCTGGCATCCGCAAGCACAAGATGGGCAAGGAGTGATGGTTTCATTGTAGAAAGACGAGAAAGACACGCAACAATTCGGGTTTTTCCGAGCTAGAAACTGCGAGTAAGTGCAGGTCACATTCCATGTCACTGCAGGACAGGATATTGGAACAGATCAATCTAATTGCAAAATGAAAAATCTTACATAAAATATGGTGAAATCAAGCCCATGTGAGCTAAAAGGACTTACTGAGGGCCTGAGTCTTTCGGCGGCGATCCGGGGTGAGAAAAGTTGTAGAAGGCACGACCTTTGCAGGTCCGCAGGTGTAACCCGGTCCTGGACCAAGTAAAGTGAAGTTCTTGGGAAGTTTAACAGTCTTATTTGAAGTACCGGCTAATCCGACACTCACTTGGAAAGCCGAGACGGCAGCTTGAGGATCTTGACCCCATGCTCCAAGCACTCCACCTTTGCAGCAATTGGAGAATTGTTGATTGTAGGGAACACCGGGGAGCAAGTCCACAACCGTGGGGGTTTTCTTGCAGCAGTGAGGTATATTTCCTTTGAACTTTGAGCAATCACCTTGCTCAGTAGTTTGAGCCCCTACCATGGACCATATCACTTCTTTTTTAGCCCATGTCCACCCTAAGGTCCAACCAGGATTCATTATGTGCCGATACATTTGGAAATTGTTCATTGTTACCACTGCCTGGAAGATGTCATTGGCACGGCCACAAGTTCAGATACATGTATAGCTATCATCAGTGCAATTTACATGATTCTCAATAACAAATAAAATATTTAGCACTCACCACGTAGCCATCAGGCGTCCAAGACTCAATGTCCCATTTGATTGTTACATTTCCATTCGGATCCAATGGATCATATGCAGCTGCAGAAACAAAGCAAAGAAATTAAATGCAAGGGAATTGGATAAACATACAAAGAGAAAAACGAAAACAGCTCTAGGAACTTAATGAATGTTCACCAGCAAGAGAAAAGAGCACAAAAAGAAACACAACTGAGATGAAAATTTTCATCTCTATCGACTTGTATCAACGGCAGGAGTTTCGGACAATTGATGAATGCAAACTACTACTCATTATGAGTTTTCTTCCCACACTGAAATGGAAACTGCAATGGCAGCTATCATTAGTAAGAAGAAAAGTTGGTGCTGTTTGAGTGCTAAGAAAGATAAAGAAAAGTTTTCACATTACCAGTATTGGAAGAGTTTGGAAGATGGCTTACCAACTGGTTGTTAAGTACTTGTATTGTGTCTATATATATATATCTTAGTTTCTGGATTTTTCGCTTTCCATAACTTGAAGCAACTGCTAGGGTTGAGATAAAGCGGGAGGCTTAAGAGTTGTCTGAACACAACATCTCAACGGCCCCCCGTTGAGGATGACTTTTACAGGTTTTTAACCACACGACATTTCCAGACGCCTGGTTTTCTTCTTTATGTTGGAATCTGTAGAATGTCAGATTATTCACATGTATAGTGCATTTGAGTTTGGTTAATAATATTTTAGATTGGTTTTTATAACAAGCTTTGAAACTTATCGGAGAAAAATCACCAACCTACAATATTATAAAAAAAATATATTTCAAAACTTGTTAATCATGAAAAAGCAACCTAAAATGTTATAAAAAAATTTAATATTTTAAGTTTCTTAGCACATTTCAAAATTTGTTGCTTTTTAGCCGCCCCTAAACTTGTCTCATCCTACTAATCATATTAAAGTTTATGTCTCGTTGAATTTCATTCCATTTTTTTTTGTCAGCTTAAAACCCATATATAGTTTATCTTTCAACACCTTCATATATGGTGTAGAAACAAAGAGTAAAGAAAGTACAGAATACTACAAGAAATATATCATCATTCAAAAGCTTTGATTTTGTTCCCATTGTTTTGTAGAATTCAGAAGGAAGAGTTTGAGTTAGAGGCAAGGAAACAGTGGGGACAAGCAGCCAGATCATCCTTCAAATCATACAATTTCCCATGCTTCAACAATAATCTTTTTCACGTGCATTTTTTTTTTGTGCAATGGCGACTTCCTTTTTGCAAGAAGAAACTATGCCAACATGGATTTCTGAAGGCCATTGGCGCAACTAGAAAATCTCAAAACACTTATCAAACAAATTATCTCAACTTCCTCTACTTTGATTGCATATATCATATTTAAAAACAAGGCTGCACTCTTAATTGTACTAAAAAAATAAAGTGAACTCTGATCTAAATTATGAATCAAATGGTTTCTTATTTAAAAATCCGAGAACAAATTTTGATTAATTTTTTAACATTTAAGGTGTATTTGATGTCTATTTTTGAAACATAGGCTCATTCAGTCTATGATTCAAACGATGACTCACTTTATTTTTTAGTACAATTAGAGGAGTCTATATGACATAAAAGCCTAAAAATAAATATAACAAATCTTTGATTTTATTAAGGAAAACCTTTTCTCAAAGTCTATAATTTATAAAAGAGGTTACAAGCAATCTTTTACCGTTGATTTTTATAAATGATAGGTGAAAATAAACGAAGATAGTTGCTTAAATGTTGTTTGTGTGTTATTTTTTAAATAGATTTAAGGTGATTATAAGATAATATTTGTTAATATTTTTTTAACTTTTTAATAAGATATGTGCCTTATAAATAAAGCTGATCGAACTTGAATCTCCTAGGAGAAACATCACCCTCTTTCCCATTGGGGACCGCTCGTTGAGTTTTGATTGTCTGTAACTTTTAAAATAAATTATAAACTCTAATATAAATCAAGTGTTTTTAATAAGGCTTAAATATATATTTGTTATTTAAACTAGACACATTGTCCTAAGTTGGTACCTAAAAAATTTTTGCTCCCAAATTGGTACATGGACTAAACATATTCTCCCAAGTTGGTACTTAAAAAAAATTTGCTCCGAAGTTCGTACTTAAATTAAGCATCTTCTCCAAAGTTGATACCAAAACTTATACATTCTATCAATTTGATCCTAATTCAAAATAATTTAATAAATTTAGTCATTTATATTAAAAAAATCCAATCAATTTACTCTTTGTTCTTGTCATAAATTATTTGTTCTTCTCATATAAATGTTATATAACTTTCTTGGTATAAAAAATATCAACAGTAATTGTTGTTGTTTTGTGGTACAATGCAATCATTCCATTTTTTGTTTGATCTGTTAGGCTTGTTTGATTTGACAGTATCACAAAAAATGACCAAATTGATCAAATATGCAAATTTTTGGGACTAAATATGTTAATAAAAGTATCAAAATAGTTGATGAAATCAAATTTTGGGTATCAAATTGTGAGCAAAATTTTTTTAGGTGCCGACTTGAAAGGAAGTGTCAATTTCAAGTATTAACTTGAGAATAAAATATTTTTAAGTACCAATTTAAAGAAAATGTGTCTAATTCAAATACCAAATATGTTTTTAAGACTTTTAATAATATGCATCATTTAACCTCATTAGAGAGAGTGTATAAACTTGCACTTTATTAATTCTATCAAATATTAATTTTGTATAGAAAGAGACGCTATCTCCAATTCCAACATCTTTTGACTTGTTATTAAGGGTTTATACTGTTGATTAAAAAACTAAAGAGTGTACGGTTCAATTTCTGTTTAATTCGGTAAATTATTTTGATAACTATCGATTTTTATTTTTTTTTATTAACGTTGATTTTTAAAATTTTATATTTTATTTTGAAAAAATAACTTTATTTTATGACTTTCAAACGTTAAATGATAACATTTTAAAATGTTTTTCATAAATATTTATTAAAAAATAAATTTTTAAGTAAATAATAATAATTAATAATGCATCAATAGTATTTTTTTTGAACAATTCTTATTTGAGGGGATGAGAAATTTGCTTCTAATAGGTATTGAACTCACAATCTAGGGAAGAGGAAAGAGTGTTAGCTAAGATCTTTTAACCACATGCTCTAGAGATTGTTGACAATGCATCTATAATATTTTAAGTACAAAATACTTATTTTTATATTATAAAAATAAATACAAATTAAATAAAAAAATCAAATTCGGTTCAATTCAGGTAACACGATTCGTAAATTTGTGAATCATAGAGCATCCAAACATCTTGGTTCGAATCTGTTTTCGGTTTTTCCAGTTAACCATGCTCTGCCCTCCTTATTATTGTATATTTCTATCGCAACAACCTCGTATAAATATGTGTAAAATACAACTGAGATTATTTAGTTATAGATTTAGTAACAAACATGTCACTCATCTTCTAAAAATAACAATTGAGTCACTCAATTATATGTTTAGGAATAAATAGGTCATTTTTCTTCTAAAAGTAACAATTCAATCACTCAAGTATAGGTTTAGGAACAAACACGTCACTCAATTAAAATTTTGTGACAATCAAGTCACTCTATCATTAAAATTTGAAACAAGAGCTTACTATAATAATAATTTTAGTCCTCTAAACTTATACATTCTATTAATTTGGTCATAATTTGAAATGATTCAATAAACTTAACCCTCCATATTTAAAAATTTAGACACTACACCATTCCAATGCACCTTTCGACCACTTACTCATCAACCTGATAATCAATAGTGTGTTAGCTTGACAAACACAGACAACTGGATAGTTGACAAATTAATAAAATAGACTCATTGTAACCTTAGCGCCGCCTCCTAGACATAATCACTTCTCTAATAAAATTTTAAATAAAATGGTTAAGTTTATTGAATTATTTCGAATTAGGATCAATTTAATAGAATACACAAGTTTCAGTGACTAAAATGGTTATTATATCAAGCTCTTGTTTCAGTTTTAATGACAGAGTGACTTGTTTATTACAAAATTTTAATTGAGTGACATATTTATTCTTAACCATATAATTGAGCGACTCGATCATTATTTTTAGAAGAAGAGTGACTGTTTGTAATTACACCAATAGCTAAGTGACATATAGTGTAATTTAAACTATAAATATTGACGTACAACTCGTTGCATGGAGTGTAGTTTTTTCAAGCACTCGAACTCTAATTTTTATTTAAAATTTTAGTGCTTCGTCCAATAAATAAATTAATTACTAATAAAGTATATTTTTTACAGTACATGTCATATTTTTTTGTACAAAATATAGTCTTCTTTAATCATATCATAATTCTGTTTATGGTATTAATGCCTCAAATTTGTAATGAGAAATCGATCGTGCTTTCTTGATCTTTTTTTCTCCCTTAATATCGATGCATGCACCGATCTAAGGGTCAATTTGGCATTATTTTTGAAAAATAAAAATGCTATCAGAAAATAAATTTTAAAATTTATGTAAAAAAATTAGTCGTAAGATTTTAGTGTTTTGCATTGCTATCAAAAAATGTTTTAAAAAAGATAAAATGTCCATTTTATACATCATATTGTAAAGTAAAAAAATAAATAAATGCAAATATATTTAAATTCGTTATGATAAAAATTTATTAACACTATTATATATGAAATAGATCAACTTAAATTATAATAAAAATATAAAAATCATGACAATTCATTAATGATTTTTATATAAAATATAAACTTTAAGTATTTCTAAATAATTAATATAAAATTTTTTATTTAAATAAAAAAATTAGTCTCTAAACTATTATTTTTTATATTAGTGTAATATAACTAAATATTGATTTAATATATAAATAATTATTATATTTAATATTATTTTATAATATTAAAGTTTTTTATTATATATTAAAATATTAAATTCTTAATATTATATATAATATATTTAATGATTAATTTAATATAATATATTGATAATTATTATATTTAACATTAATATTCTAATATATTAGTATTAATATTAGTGTTAAATAATTAAGGGTAGAAAATTAACTTTACTCTCAAAAGTGGTTTTTCACCCCAAAAGCGCATGTTCGCTTGGTTCTAGAGAATGAAATCTATTTTCATTTTCTTAAAAAATGGAGAAGAAAATATGTTTGATTGTAAAATTAGAAAATGATTTTTAGGAAATGAAAACAAAAATAAGTGAAAATATAAAAACATAAAAAAGATGTTTTCATCGAAAATGTTTTAGAAAAGTGGAAAATATGAAAACAAAGATTTTTTTTTTAATTTTAACGTCATTTTAACCCGGATTCGAATCCTTGTAATGCCATTTTTTAAAACCTTGGTTTATTTACTCATGCTTTATTTTTTATTATTATTATAATAAAATTATTCTAACTATATTTTATTTTAATTATTTAAGAATTATTTTTTCATTTCTATTTTGAAAAGTTAGATATCAAACACATTTTCACTATTTTTATTTTTTAAAAACAATTTTTCATCCCTATTAACCAAACATGTTTTCTAATTTTTTAAAAACCGAAAATGAAAACTATTTTCTCAAAATAAAAATTATTTTTTTTTCATTTTAATTTATGAGTGTTTGGCATTGCTTATGGGTAAAAAATCACTTTTTTGAACAAAAACTCTTTTTTAAGCAATGCCAAATGGGGTCTTAACCATTTTACAATGCACACACATCTTGCAGATAAGGCAAATTAAACTTGGATCTCCTAAAATGAACATTATCAACTTTTTCATTAGAAACACTTGTTGGATTCGCCTACACACTCTAATTTAAATATTTCAATTCATTTGAGATAACGATGTCTCCATTTTCTTTCTTAGACCTTTTAAGTTTTCATGTCTATATAAAAATAAAATTTATATTTCATACATTAATAATATATAATATATTATAAGTGAATCGGATACCATCTTATTTAAAATAAATTATTTGTATGTAAATTTTAGAAAACTTTAATGAAATAGTGTAATACCCTCAACTTGGATGTTATATTTGGGCCTCAAGCCCAAACCGCTATTAAAAGATTTCAACCTAGTTTAGCCCAAATCGCATTTCATTGTTCATAAAATCCGTCAAGTCCAAAATTTTCAAACATAGATAAATGTTTAAAACATTATATGGGAGCTTCATTTAAAATTACAATTATTAAAGCTTTCGACTCGCGATTTAAATCCAAAATATGAGTTACAATACAAAACATAGGATCCTACGAATACATAGCCCAAATAAATCTAAGTATTATACTTTGAACAAGTCGATGTTGAAATCCTACTCTGATGGTGCTCCACCAATGCACGTGTCAACCTACTAACCTGCGAACGAAAACAACAATTCTAAATGATGAGCTAACAAAGCTCAGTGGATACACTTCCACTCTACTATGCTTCATGCAAATCATAAATATGAGCATGTAGCTAAAGATGATAACATGGCAATATAAAAACACGTGGCGCTACCTCTAGCCACCCAAACACATAGCAAATAAAAGATGTATCAATCTCACAAAAAACATATGCATCGTGCCACACAAACATGTAGTGAGGCCCAGTGTCACATAGCCTCAGGAACATACACTCTGAGTGAGGCTTGGTGACACATAACCTCGGGAACATACACTCATACTCGGCATATCTCATCAAGTATCTTTGAATGAGGCTTGATGTCACACAGAACATTCGATGTCTCATCTCGTGGTGTTACAACACGCTCACTGGGTATCCGGATCCCATCAACGAAGAGTGTCTCAACCAATTAGGTGTCCAATACAGCACACAACATAGACACGACTATCATACAGCACACAACATTACTCGATCCCCCAAGGATCCCCTATGGTTGCTATTACAACAAGTTACCCAAAATTTTACCAAGTTATTAAATATTATGCTCGTATAAGAGAGTGGTATTTCGATTTCTCAGTTTTACAATTCATTTTACCATATTAGAAGTCTATTAGACCATAGTCCTCGAATTATCAGCCCTCCAAACTTAAAACCAAATTTTTGGGCAGATTGTCTAGTAGGTACCGGTACTCACGGCGTACCGTTACCAAAATAGCTCACTGAAATTTTATTTGTTCTCGCGTATCGGTACGGGTCGACCCGTACCAATACTCTATTGCATGGTGTACCGGTACATGTTGAACACTGTACTGATACCCCTCTAATAGCTTTTCTTCAATAGAACAATGTTTTTCAACCCAAAACACTAGGGTACCGGTATGGGCTCCCCGTGTACTAGTACTGAAGCCTAGAAATGACATTTTGGGCTCGAAAAATCATCCATAGAGCCCCTAAAACATAAACCATAACTTCATATCTCGATCCTACATCTTATGGGAGTTGTTTATGGTGGTTTGATACCATTTTTATATGTCATTAACATATAATCCGAATTTTACCATTTAAGAGGGTAACAAGCACTCAAACACCCAAAACAACCTGTAAAACTAATATTTGATTTTGATATAACAAGGAATTTCAAAGACTATTTTATAAATTGAATAAATTTTTAAGTACTGAGAAAGACTCACAAATTGAAAGTGTTCGAACTTAAAGTTTTTTCTAAGTCAAAAACTTAAACCCCAAATATTTTCTAAGTATTTTGGTGCTCAAAATAGCCAAATTGGCCCAGGAGTATTGTACGCTCTTGGTCGTATTGATACGATTTTTCGCTACTGGAATGTCAAAATTAATTAAATGGCTATAGGGTACCGATACGCGTGTAGCCATATCGGCACGCCATTCAACCTGGAACCAATTGCCTTCGAGTATCGGTACGACTTTTATGCGTACCGAACCAAGGTTTCAGTACGTCCTTTTTCTGTACCGATACAGGGTGTTAAGATTTTGTGACCTTTTGTAATAAATATTCGACCGTTGCTTGTCAGTTTATTGGAATCACAACTTTGAAAATTAGTTATATCGTACCGATATGCTCTTAGGCGTATCGATACCTTTTTTCTTGCACAACTTCTTCAGATTCTAGTGAGCAAAACTGGTACCGATATGCCTTTGTAAAATACACTCCTCATATCGATACGACTTTTCGCGTATCGACACCCCTTTGTACAATGGCTCTTTCTTCTTATGAAAGGTACCGATACGCTTGCTCAAATACCGATATGTCTGGTTACCTAACATCATTTAATACGAGAAAAATGCAGCTCAACGGCTATAATTATGATCTCAGCTACCCAAATGGTTGGAAATCAATGAAGGGGTATATATTCAAGTCTTCAAAGCTACAACAACAACTATTGATCAAGTCAAAAACATTCAAGCACACATCCAACATTCTTTGAGCCATTTGGAGTCAAATCTTGTAACCTACTTGAGAGAGCATTATTGTAATCTTTTGATTCAAGTGTTTGGGTTTGAGTGAAATTGTAATTGGGCAAACATATCACTTTTGAGAAGATTTTTCAGTTTGCTTTATTTCTTCTTGTAAAAGAGAATTTTCTCAAAGCTTTAGGGTAGACACTTTGAGTGTGTAAAGGTTTTCTCTAGATCCTAGAAAAAGGGAAGAAATTCTTAGTGAATTTGGGAAAATCCTTAGTGGAAAGCTAAGGTAGTGGATGTGAACCATGTTAGAAGGTTGAACCATTATAAATCTCTTGTGTCCAAATTTATCATCTTTCCAATTGGCTCCCACTATTTTTAAATTGCTAATTCACCCCCTCTTGGCCCTTTCATCGTTGATTGATCATCCTAACACAACAAAACACATCAACTTAAGCAAACAAAGCCTCATCCTTAGGATGTGCAGGAAACAAATGAGTTAGTAGTGTACTAACCTTTCTCCAAAGCTGGAAATGCAGCCCTTTTGCTCCAACCCTCAAGTTTTCTTCTTTCTTTACTCCTTAGAAGATCCTCCAAATTCTTTCACTACACAAGGAGTTGTAAATTCATAATACAACTTGAAGGAGATGAAAGTGTAGCTAAACTTACAATCTAGGATGAAAAAACGAGATTAAATCCTCCTTTAACCCACTTTCCTCAAAACCCCTTACAAACCCATATTTTTCCTCCACTACCATATTTGATGAAACTTATCTCGATGTGTAGATCCTTGGAAGGAGATTATACTACCCTTAAAAAAAGATTTTGAAATTCCTACTCCCAAGCTCAAAGATTTGACCTTTATTCTTTAGTTTGGGTGAAGATAGAAGAAGAGAGAGATGTGGAAGAAAAAAGGGCAAGAGTGATCTCACACATTTCATTTTCTACATAAACTTAAAGGGGGAATCAGCATTCTCTTGAAAATGGGGAGCAATTTACCTCTTTGCCCCTCTATCATCCTCTTATTTACACATCAACCCAAAATCCAAGCCCAACAACAAAGAATGAGCCCACTAAGGCTCTCTCTTGAGCACCTAAAGGCCCAAACTTTTGGACCAACTACAAGGCCCACGGTTTAGGGTAAACCGACCTACGAATTTTGAAATCTGGGTCGTTACAAATAGATCTTTTGATTCATTGACTCTTGCATGAGTCTGTATCTCGACATTCACCGTAAGAATATAAAGACCTCTCAACTTAACAAAAATAAAATTTTCACCAACAATAATATAATTGAATTACATATATCTTTTAATTCATTAAACTTTAATGTTATATTATTATATATTTTAAAGGCATAATGTAAAGAAATGCCCCTAACGTTTGATTGGATAGTCACTTTGACTCATATTCTTTTATCAAAGCACTTTAGCTCTCAATGTTTTATTCTGGGTCACTTCTACTTAAAATGAAACGTTAAAGGTTAAAGTCTTTTAAACAGATAATAGGGGTCAATTTTTTATACAAAAATTAGGCCTCGTTAAAAATCCCCTCATGAACAGATTCGGAAGAGATCATCCAAACTCTGTCAGCGGAGGGCGAAAAGAGTGCACATGAGATATTATTTATGCACGAAGGTTTTACAAAGATCCATAGCCTCATGTACACAAGAAAAAAAAACTACAAAGATGCGTGTGTATTGTCAAAGGGTAATCAAGTTTAATAAACAACTTAAAAAAAGCTATAGGGGTCAAAATGACTACCCAAACAAACGTTAAAGACATTTTTACACATCATGACTGTTTTAAATGCATCTTTTACATTTTAAAGATGACCAATTGAAGGGTAATCAAGTTAATGAAACAACTTAGAGAGAGCCACGTGGGTCAAAATGATTAATATTTTATATTATAGTATTATATTTTTTAAGAAAACATTATAGTTATATTTAAGGGTGTTTAAATGGTTAACTCGGCCAGTAACTGAAATGAATTACTCAAAATTAAAAAATTTAAGTTTTAACCATTAATTAAACATTTTTCAAAACACATTAACCGAACCAAACAAATTTTGGCTAATTCGGCCAATTTTTAAATTAACCGAAATTTGTTATAAGTAATTTTGTTTTGTATTTTTTTGAAATTTTATTAGATAATTTTGGGTAATTTCTTAAATGTGGGTTATAAATTAGTTGAGTCTTGACATTTTAATGAGATTAATCTGAAAAAATAAAAATCATCTGCCTTTTGTGTTTCTATGTATTTCTCAACATTAATAAGTTGTGTTTAAGGTTTAAGGTCAGGGTTTCATATTTAGGGTTTAGGATATATGCTAGAGTTTAGGGTTTAGTTTTTTAGGCATAAATAGATCATTAAAAAATGGGCAGAGAATTTTTGTTCTTAAAAATGTATATATAAATATAATATATATTTAACATTTTTATTAATTTAATTTATTCGATCAATTAATATTTTTCAAATTAAATTAACCGATAAATGGACTTTGAAAAAAAATTAACTAATTTTTGACCAAAATTTTTTTATGACTAATTTCTACCTATGAGGAGAGGGAAAGAAAATTTTACTCATACCAAGTCTTGAACTCATAGCCTAGAGGAGGGGAGAATATCAACTAAAAGCTTGAACCATCTACTTTAGAGATTATTGGCTGATGACCAATTATTTAACTAAACTAATTCAATTTGTTTGATTAATTCAACTTTAATTAAACAATTAACTCCCCAGTTATATTATAGTCGGTTCCTCGTCGTCGGAAGATATGACGCGTAGTTGTTTTTAAGTGTGAGCAATAATAGCTAATTTTCATCCGGGCTTTAACCCAAATAAATTAAACCATATCCGTTAAAACCAATGTCCAATTTCAACCCATTTAACCCAGGTTACAACAAAAAATTGCCTACCCAATACACTACCCAGCTGGCCCATGACTAAACCTAAGCCTGATGACCCTAAACATAAACAAACATTTGGCTAGACTAAAACCGTAGCCTCCATGTAGCTGCCGCCAATGCCATTATGCCCCCATTCCCATCTCAGCTGGTCCCTCCACACCAAATGCCAACACAGATGGTCCCCAATCTCTTAACTTTGCCATCTGCACAAACAAGCAAGGAAGAAATTATCAGGAATTACAGCAAAATAGAAGACGACAAAGGGTTTTCTAAACCAATCGACGCATGCGACAACGAATATAAAAGGAAGAGTATAACAACGGAAGAGGGGGCTTTTTCTTCATTTTTCGCCACAAAAAAAAGAGAAAAAATGTTACTTTCAGTGGCAGATTCAGAATATTTTTTAAGAGTGAACACGGGTTCACCCGAGCACATATGTAGCTCCGCCATTAGTTACCTTTAGTTAGGGGTGTTCGAATCCGGGTACCCGAGTCCGAAGTACGGGCCTTCGGGTAGTGGTTTAGTCGGCCCATGTTGGTCGGGTACCCGCAAACTCGGGTAATTTAGTACCCGGATATAATAATATGTATTTTTAAATATAAAAATATTTTATTAGTTTAATATATAAATATATTTATTTATTAGTTTAATATAAAAATGTATTTATTAAATATAAAAAACTAAAAAATTCCATTAGTTTAATATAAAATACATATATATATATATTGAATATAAAAAAAATTAATTTTGAAAATATCCGGGTACTCGAAAATTTCGAATTTTGTGACCCAGGCCTGACCCTGGAAATGACATCCCGGGTACCCGACCCGAGAGTTGAAAAAAATTCATAAAACTACCCGATTTTTTTTAGTCGGGTCGGCGGGTCAACGGGACGGGTCATCCAGTCGGGTATTTTTGAACACTCATACTTTTAGCGTGCATTTGATTCACGAAATGTAAGATTATCTCTAGGAATAAGATTCTCAGAATTACTGTGTTTGATTGGAGAAATATAAGATTACTTAAAAGTAAATTTTACTAAACTGTCTATGTGTTATAATTTCTTTTTAACATGTTAAACTTTTAATATTAAATTAAAAATATTTGCACAAAAAGTCATAGAATTATATTATTTATTGTATTACTAATATAATTATTATATTAAATATATATATATTATATTTGCATACCCTCGTTACTCTTTATTAAAATATTTTTATGAATTTTCAAATGTTAAACATGTAAGATGCTTAAATTTTAAATTTTTATTACTTGTGACAAATTGCGGAATAAATTAAAGTAAATAATAAAAAATATAAAAGTTGTATAATACTGATATGAATTTTACATCATAAGTTTAACCTACTAAAATGTTTTATAAGACAGTAAACATCTTATAAAAAAATAAAATTAAAAACAAACTCCTAACTTATTAATTCTCAATCAATATGCAATCTCAACATATAACATATAAACATTATATATATAATATTAAAAAAAATATATTAAAACAATATTTAAATATGATAACACAATTTAAATATTAAATAAATATATTTAATTAATTTATATCACAAATATTTAATTATCTAACTAAATTTAACAAAGGATTCATATGAACAAAATTCATTAAATTAGGGGCAATATGATCCAAAGTGGTGGGAATTGACAAATACCTAAGAAATCCAAGGGAATCACATTCCCACTATTTAATGTAAAAAAAACGTTTCTATTGGGAAAACAATATTGCCCCTGGGAGGGAATGTTCCAAACCAAACATGGGTATGCGATTCCAAAAAAAAAATATTTTTCTTGATAATGATATTTTCAGCGAACCAAAGCCCCCTTAGAGTTTAGAACCACCATCCGAAATCGAAATCATCCTACGGTCACTCACTAACCTTTATTTCCATTTTTACTTTCTCGCATTTATTTTATGCCTTTATTTTGTTTATATGTCATGCTTAATTGTCTATATTGCATATTTGGATGTATATTAAACGTTAATACAGTGCCTCATTATTTGGGGTAAACTTGGTTAGAGCGAAATAGTTGGTGGTGATTTTTGTTTACTTTTCGAATGATGGGGTCTTTAAAATAAATTCTTATTTATAAATGGATATTAAATTTAAATTTTACTTGAACTCGCAAGTTTCAATTTTAAGACAACATGTAATCGACTAGGTATCGATTTCGGGCGTGGTGGGGAGCGAACCCTTCCCCACACGTAACCGACTCCTGAACTCATTTTTCTCTTGTTACATTTGGTGTCCGGTCTACCTAATCCAAGTGACTTGTGGCGACTCCACCATTTTTCAAAATCAAAACTCGAGAGTTTTTCCCAAAATAGAAACCTTTGATCCATATTTTTTAGTCGCTACAAGCAAAACTTGACTCTACGTGAAGAAACTTAAACTCATAATTTTATAAATCCGACTCGAAAAAATTGAAATAAAGTTTGAGTTATAAAATAAAAATTTGAATAGCTCAAAATTTTTAGTAATTAATAGATTGATTTTCATATTCAATTCGAGTCACTCAATTCTCATGATTATATATATATATATATACACACCACATATGAACAATTTTAAAGAAATATATATGTATTGTATATGATAATAGAAAGCTGTTTAAATTAGAACTAATTAATATCATAACATTATAAATGTTTACAATTAAATTTAAACAGAAATTTGAACAATTCAACTCTAGTTGAATTTCATAAACTTCACTTGATTCAAAAAAAAAAATTTAAAATAAAATTTGAGTATAAAATAAGGCTCGTCAACTCAATTAACTCAAATTTTTTTAATTTGAATCGACTCAATCAAATGCTTTCCCCTAAATAGTTCCAACAAAGTATGAATGAAAATTTCTATTTTGCGAACACTCTCCAAAATAGCTTTTTTTAGTAGTCCAAAATATCCTCTTTATTTGTTAAAAGATAAAGTAAAAAAAATATTGAAGGCATGATACGTCACTTGGAAAAACAGTTACACCTGCGTCGTGTATAAACTAGTTTTTTTGTATTATGTACGTTGAATTTAGGATAAACTACACCATATAACACCGAATTATAAACGCTATTTGTTTTTATTATCAAATTTTTAATTAGTTTAATTTTAACATTTAACTTTAATTTTCGACTCGTTTATGTCATTCCGTCGTTAAGTCCTTAACTACACAGTGGCGTGACCAACGGGAGTCGATGTGGATGTTGAACCTAAACAACGTCGTTTTAGTGAGATGAAAATTTCTGCAATTGTGTTCAAAACGTTCATTTCGTTAAATAAATGTTCATTAAGAGATTGCAATTTAACATGAACTTCCAACTTTTAATTTTTATTATTAAAACAATATGTAATCAGTTACGTGTCAATTTTAGATGTTGTGAGAGTGTTAACTTTTTCTCACGCATAATCGACTCATGAATTCAATTTATTTTTTCTGAATTTTAAACACAGACGTTTAAAATTATGTTTTAAAAATCTTTATTTCAAAAAGATCCTTTTATAAGCTTTCAATGGTGCTTGGTCCTAAATGTTCAATGACGATTTTATTTTCTTAAAAACTTTGTGTTTCTCTAATATCAAACATACGTGCTTTTACCCATTTTTTTCTAAAAAAATTGCCTTCAAGCCATTTCGACAAAATAAATAGGCAAAATGTTGAAAATGAATGAGCATGACGTGTTAAGTTCATAAAGTGCAACAATCTACTTAATAGGTCGAATTTTGCATAATTGAGTCTTGGAAGCTAAGAAATGGTCTACGAGACCATAATTTATTGAATTGTACAAAATACAGAATTAATGAAAGAATTAGTTCATCAAGTGTATAAAAATTGCATACAAGAATTCAGGGGCTTAGTTATATGCATGACTCTATGAAGATTTGATGTTTATGATATTTGACGTATTAAGTTTAGAGGTCATTTGAGCATGTTGGGAAGCCCCTAAAGTCCACCAAAATTGTAGAATTGGTCATTTTGTTTTGTGGGGAATTGATACTTGCAGCTGGTACCGATACCTTAGGTTAAAAATATTATTTTCAGTGTTTGAATTTAGATTCTTGTCTCTAAAAGTGTAATATGTCTTATTTGTACTCTCAATATTTATAGATAACATTTAAAATAATATAACAACTTACCAATAACTGGTTGATCTAGTGGTATAAGACATTAGGTCTCTTAAACAAAGTAAGAGGTTCAAATCCTAACGTTGTGAATAAAGTAAACTAGATAAATGATATTCTATAGTACCCGATTTGAATTAGTCGACTAACAGTCAGACACCGCGGATCATAAAAATTTAATATAGACACTTAAAAGAGCAATATGCATGGATTTAATTACTAGAAATTACAATTAAATATTTATTAGAATTGAGTTGTTGGGTTGTTTGAAGTTTGAACGAGTAACATGATGTTTTGAATGTTAACCCCTTAACCGGCCTTGTTGCTTGTTGGGTTGTTTGAAGTTTATATATGCATGGATTTTTTTTATTTTATAATTGGTACATTAATTCGACTTTTTAATTTACATTGAATTAATTTAGATTTAGATATGTTCAAGCTAATACCACTTAGACAAATTCAAATAGTTTTAAAATGTTATAACATATAAATATTTTATTTTAAGTATAATAATTAATTAGAAAAAGCTTTATATGTATAGAATTAAACAAAAAATCAACTCCAAATACCTAATCAAATGAAACAACATTAAATTCCAAACTAAATCTTGAAACAGTCAAGTTCCAAATATATAAAAAGCAATTTAAAATTTTAAACTAAACCTTGAAACAGTCAAGTTCCAATTTATATATTTACTCCTTTCTAAAATTGTTTACTTATCTCTCAATGTAGTTTGGTGTTGATAGTGTCTTTTATATTATCATTATATCAAATCTAAACCTTATTATATATGCGTGCCAACCGGGAGAAGCAAAGGGTAGGTAATATCCTGAACTCCTCTTAATGATAAAAATATGATCGTTCTTCTTAAATTTAAACTTTTAAGGTAAAATAATAATAGGAATCTAATAAGTGTCTCAGTAAAAAAACGGATGATGTTCATCTTAAGAGATACCGGTTCAAATTGCTTTGTCTATATGGTGTATGCGTATTGTCAAAGGGTATAAAATATCTATGAACATATACTACCTTCTAATCACCGATAAACTATTAAAAAATAAAATAATAATAAAATAGGTCTAAAGGTGTCTTGCCCCCTAGAATTTTAAAATTTCATAACAAGTTCTTTAATTTTTTGAAAATTATAATTTTATCTCCTCAAATTTTTAAAAATTCATATTAAAAATTATATATTTTTAATATTGTCAATTAAATTCTCTAAAATTTTAATTAGGGCCCTTCAACTTTTTTGGGTCTAATGACAATTTAAGTCTTATAACTTTAAATATTAGATAAATTAGGCATTGTCTCTCAATTTGGAGTTTAAATACTTATTAAATCCTTATATTTTTTAAATTAAGTAATTTGGCCCCTCCTAACATTGGATCATTGCTCTGTCCCTGTGTCTGTTGTGATTAATCCTAACCTTTTAATAACGTATACATACAATTTGTTCGAACTCGAGTCACTTAGAGATAACAACGTTTCTTTTGTTACTAGGACCACTTGACGGGTTCGGTGTACTTACTAATTCTGATGTGTTTACTTGGTGAATAGAATAACTCTCTTCATTTCAACAAATACGCATTCTTGACAACCCACAATGCATATGCCATCGATTGATATCCTTTGCATACCTCAGTTCCTCGTATTACCTTTACCAATCAAGAAGACATGATTTCTGCTCAACTCAACGTATGTTTCTCAGCTCTTCACATTCTACAATCTATCACCCTATCTATTCGCAGTTATAACTGAAGCCATTAGTTGAGTTGCAGAATGGAGTCAGGGGATTCATGCTTGACACTTACGATTTTCAAGGAGCTGTGTGGATGTGCCATTCATTTGGGGGGAAATGCCATGACGTTACTTCATTTGTAAGTCTAATTATCCATAAATATTCTCTTTTTTTTACCCGTTGTGTTGTGTTGTGTTCATTGTTTTTGCGTTGGATTGGCCTACCAGGGTCCGGCTATAGATTATTTGAAGGCGGTCGAAGCATTCTTATCTGCAAACCCAGAGGAGATTGTTACATTAATCTTGGAAGATTATGTTGGTCCAAATGGGTTGACAAAGGTGTTTACTGATGCCGGGTTGATCAAATACTATTATGGGTTTAATTACTAGAAATTACAATTAAATATTTATTAGAATTGAGTTGTTGGGTTGTTTGAAGTTTGAACGAGTAATATGATGTTTTGAATGTTAACCCCTTAACCGGCCTTCTTGC
Organism: Hibiscus mutabilis; assembly: GCA_019671005.1. Classification (NCBI taxonomy): domain Eukaryota; kingdom Viridiplantae; phylum Streptophyta; class Magnoliopsida; order Malvales; family Malvaceae; genus Hibiscus; species Hibiscus mutabilis. The sequence goes on along the minus strand of CM033726.1, from coordinate 45,651,663 downwards.
TTGTTGGACTTCTCTTTAAAATGCATCTGATTCAGTAAATCGCTTTCCTGCATTAACTCATTGATTGGAATTGGTCAAATAATTATTACGCGTTCCATGTTCAAGAAATGTGGCATTTCCGAAAGAATGGTCATTTCAATTTTAATTACTTAAATGGGACAACTTTTATTTTTATTCTAAAACAAAGTTTGTTGAATCAATTAATTTTTTTTTGTCAGTTTCAACAATCTTATTTTCAAAGATAAATACAAAAAAAAAATGAAAAATGCACTATGTCACGGGGCTAGATTTTGACCCTAGCGGATCCGTGCAGCCTTAGACGCCTTCGACGCAAATCGGTCGATTCCTACGCCTAATTCAGCCTTCAACCAGCCTTGTGAGTACTCCTGCTCGACAACGGCTCCGACAAGCCCTCCAAGCTTGGATGGATCTTGTCACGGGTTAAACCTTTGCCAGACGAATCGTGCAGACCTTAGTCGCTTCCTCGGTTGAAACGTCGGCTAAGTCACCCTGAAATCCCTTGTCACGGCCTTAGGTGAAGCTCTCTCGACAAACACCTAACTCAGCCAGGATTCTCGCTCCGGAAGATCAAACACTTCCCGAAGCCCTCGAACGAAAGATATTTCTAAGCGAAAACTAATCAAAGAACAACAGAAAGAGATTGGCAACTAGAACAACGAAGAACACTCAAGAACAATAAAGAACACTCAAAGAGTTTAGAGTAAATGCTTCTTGTATTACTCAAAGTAAATGAATAAGTGAAGTGAAGAAGTGATTTACAAGTGAGGAGAGAGCCTCTATTTATAGTTGAACTCCCCTACATCCAACGGCTCAGTTTAAATTACATCGACGGTCGAGATTGATCTTATCTAATCAAATCTCAATTCAAATCTCTAATTATCACAAACATTATCTACAAATTATATTTCAAATAAATAGATGATGCTTTGACCGAATTACCCTCCTGAATTCTCCATTAATTTGGCTAAGTCATGTGGGCTTGCGGGCTTTCTAGCATTCTCCAAGTGTCGGGCCAAGTGTGATGGTCTTGGCAAGCCCGTTACACCGCGCAAACCCTCTTTGGCTGATTCTTGCGCCAACGCCTCGGTCCCAAAAGTTTGGTCCACGCCTTTCTCCAAGTGCTGGGCCAAGTGTAATGGTCTTGGCAAGCATGTTACACCGCACAAACCTTCTTTGGCTGATTCTTGTGCCAATGCCTCGGTCCCAAAGGTTTGGTCCACGACATTCTCCAAGTGCTGGGCCACATTTGGCTAGCCCGTTGCATTGCGCACAACCTCCCTATTTGATGCTCGCGCCAATGTCTCGATCTGAAAAGTTTGGTCCGTGACATTCTCCCCCACTTGACTTAGCGACGCCCTCGTCGCTGCATTCGAACGATCCTGGGCAGGGTCAACTTGATTACTCGTCGATGCCTCGGCTTCGTGCAATTCCCCCATATGAACTGCTCGCCTTGACTCAAACTGTTGTTGAACATCGCGTGCTAAGACGCCTCTTGATACATCTCTCATGTAGGAGCATTCCCCCACAAACTCCGATTTACCTCGACTCAGACCCACTTGGTCCTGCGGCAAAGACTTGGAAGTTGCCACAACATTGAACACAGACTGAACTCTCAGATTCGTCGACAACTCTGACTTGCCCCTTTGAACTCTGAAAAGTCTCTTCCAATCTTCATTTCCCCCGCACTGAAGACTAGGTCTTACTTGACCTACGCTCATCAACAATGGCAAATCAAAACCAAAAACACTAGGAATGTGTTTGAGATGTACCTTCTCCTCGATCACATTTACTCTAAAATAGGTCAGCCCTTCTTTCTCCTTGAAGTCTGCCCCCCTCTGCATTGAACCTTCTTCACCGAAGTTCTTTGCATGCATCGGCACTTTCTCCACAAAGTCCGTTGGGCTACTCTGCATTGGCTCTTCTTCCCTGAAGTCTGTTGCTTCTGGTTGCATCCGCCCTTCTAACTTGAAGTTTGGTGCTCTCTTGCATCGATCATTCTTCCTTGAAGTTTGGTGCTTTCTCTTGCGTCGACACTTCCTACCTGAAGTTCGTCGCTCGTTTCCCACCTTGCCCATTGGTGGTGTCTTCACGGTTACTATGTCCCTTAACAGCTTGGCCCCCTTCGACTCTCCAATGGTCTCAAAAGCGATGCTCTTACCCCGAACATCCTAGGCAAGCTCCTCGGTATCCTTCTCGGACATGGTCACCTCTTTCTACATTCGGTCCCCTTGGCCTTGGCAGAACTCGACATTATCGGGTCAAGCGATGCAACCTCGCTCTCTTCGGGCTCACCCAAATCCTTGAATGGCTTGACTCGATCCAGACACTCTCGCAATTGGTGAGGCCCCTTACACTGGTAGCACTCTAGTTGCTTCAACTTGCGTCGGTACTTCTTCCTCGAAGTCCTTCGCTTCTTTCCCACCTTGCCCATAGGTGTCATCTTAATGGTTGCTATGTCCCTCAACGGCTCAGCACCCTTCAACACTCTACTGGTCTCAAAAGTAATGTTCTTCACTTGAACACCCTCGGCAAGCTCTTTCCCAGCCTTCCCGGACATCTTCAACCCATTCTGCTCATGGTTTCCGCTTACCTTGGTAGAACTAGACAACTCTGAACCAAGTTTCAGAGGCTCTTTACTCTTGGCCTTGTCCTGTCCCTCAGACCACTTCGGCTCGACAGCTTTCTCACTTGCTATCGCACCAAGTCTCACCACTGGCTGAACTACTTTGGCACTCGTAGTCGAACCACGGTTCTCACTTCGCTTGGTGCCATTGACACACATAATAGCCCCAAGTCTCGCTTCTTCACCCTTTGACTCGTCTGTTGTCTTCACCATGGCAGCTAGGCGGTTCTTCTCGGGACATCCCCTTATCAAATGAGGACCATCACAGAAGTAGCACTTCAACTTCTTGCTCCCTTTCTTTTCTGGCACGGACTTAGCCTCACCATTCCTCTTCTCTCTCGAACTGGGCCTGGTTGACTCAACACTCACCTGCTTGCATTCTGCGAGCTCGGTCAGAGGTTCGGCAACAACGAAAGCCTCTGAAAGTCTCTGGGCATCTCTCTGCTCTACCGCGAGCTTCGCCCCCTGTCTAAATCCCTCTAAGAAGGTCTTGAGCGCATCATATTCACTCATTGCCGTCTTGCAACTGAGCAGCTCCCTTTTGAGCTCATCTACTTCTTTCCGCAAAGCTTCCATCTCAGCTTCATTAGCATTACTCCCTCGAACAGTCACCAACTTGTTGAGAACTTCTCATATCTCGTCCTTGAATAGATCATCTATAGACTCTACTTCGTCAAGACGGGACTCAAAAACACATTGGGTCTGCTTGGCCTCCTCTTCGAATTTCTCAAGTCTAAGAACCCTCTTTCCTAACGACTCCAATTCTGCCTTCATTGCCTCCACTGCATCTCGAAGGGAATTATCTTGTTGGTTTAACTTCTCGTACATCGAGTTGAAAACTTCTTGGATCTCCTTCGCGGTTTTCTCCTTGGAAGAATCATTCGCTTTTTGCAAAGCCCCCATCTTGGCTTCACAAGCACAACTCTCTCGAACTAACTCCAACTCGTTAAGGATGCGTTGCGTCTCGTCATTGAACTTGCCCTCCATGGACTCTAACTTTTCAAGACGTGACTCTACAACACCTTGGATCTTTTTGGCCTCATCTCTTAGAGTTTCCACTGTAGCCTCTAAGGAATTGTCACGCTCAGATATCTTAACTTCTAAGCCATTAAGATCCCATTCAACCTCCTCCTGGATCCCTTCCAGAGACTCTAACATCTCGATATCCAACGAACCCAGCTTCTCAAGGTTTACCGACTCTAGCTGTTCAAACACCACCTTGGCCTCCTTCTCGAAGTCCAAGAGTTTATCGACCCAAGCCTCTACGACTGTTATAAATTTGAGATTCGATTGCACCTTATTTTCAAGACGGTTGCTCATCTCATCAAATTCATTCAGAGTTTTTTTTACTTCATCCAATGTCAATGTCTTCTTCTTTGGTGCCATCTCAATCACCACTTTGCCATGAACTAGTCTGATCCTTGATCACTTCGACTAACTCGAACGCAAAACACCACCACGCTTGACTGCAACTACAAGCTGGAATCCACCATACTTGACTGCACCTGCAAGCTGGCTCGAACGCAAGTCACCACTACGCTTGATTGCAACTTCGAGCTGGCTCGAACGCAAGTCCCTTCCTTGACTCGCTCTGATACCACTTGTCACGGGGCTAGATTTTAACCCTAGCAGATCCGTGCGGCCTTAGACGCCTTCGACGCAAATCGGTCGATTCCTACGCCTAAGTCAGCCTTCAACCAGCCTTGTGAGTACTCCTGCTCGACAACGGCTCCGACAAGCCCTCTAAGCTTGGATGGATCTTGTCACGGGTTAAACCTTTACCAGACGAATCGTGCAGACCTTAGTCGCTTCCTCGGTTGAAACGTCGGCTAAGTCACCCTGAAATCCCTTGTCACGGCCTTAGGTGAAGCTCTCTCGACAAACACCTAACTCAGCTAGGATTCTCGCTCCGGAAGATCAAACACTTCCCGAAGCCCTCGAACGAAAGATATTTCTAAGCGGAAACTAATCAAAGAACAACGGAAAGAGATTGGCAACTAGAACAACGAATAACACTCAAGAACAATAAAGAACACTCAAAGAGTTTAGAGTAAATGCTTCTTGTATTACTCAAAGTAAATGAATAAGTGAAGTGAAGAAGTGATTTACAAGTGAGGAGTGAGCCTCTATTTATAGTTGAACTCCCCTACATCCAACAGCTCAGTTTAAATTACATCGACGGTCAAGATTGATCTTATCTAATCAAATCTCAATTCAAATCTCTAATTATCACAAACATTATCTACAAATTATATTTCAAATAAATAGATGATGCTTTGACCGAATTACCCTCCTGAATTCTCCATTAATTTGGCTAAGTCATGTGGGCTTGCGGGCTTTCTAGTATTCTCCAAGTGCCGGGCCAAGTGTGATGGTCTTGGCAAGCCCGTTACACCGCGTAAACCCTCTTTGGCTGATTCTTGCGCCAACGCCTCGGTCCCAAAGGTTTGGTCCACGCCTTTCTCCAAGTGCTGGGCCAAGTGTAATGGTCTTGGCAAGCCTGTTACACCGTGCAAACCTTCTTTGGCTGATTCTTGTGCCAATGCCTCGGTCCCAAAGGTTTGGTCCACGACATTCTCCAAGTGCTGGGCCACATTTGACGAGCCCGTTGCATTGTGCACAACCTCCCTATTTGATGCTCGCGCCAATGTCTCGATCCAAAAAGTTTGGTCCGTGACAACTTTTATTTTTATTACTTAAATGGGACAACTTTTATTTTTATTCTAAAACAAAGTTTGTTGAATCAATTAATTTTTTTTGTCAGTTTCAACAATCTTATTTTCAAAGATAAATACAAAAAAAAAATGAAAAATGCATTACAATGTAGAGTTAAACTAAAAACCGAAGCAACTGATCAAAACTCGCATGTAGTTTATATATGCTGAGATTTAAACAAGTTTTTTTTTCGTAATATCTTTCTAAATTAATTCCTAGTATTTTGGATATCACAACAATGCTAAATTCAAAAAACTTTCATAATTTTATAAAAAAAACTTTGAAAATCTAAAAAAATGAAATATATTGACTTTTTATATCTTCAATATATTTTTAAAAATATGTATTTTTTAAAAAACATTAAAAAATTCAAATAAAATAACAATTTCCCTTTTTTGCATTTTTTTATTGATTAGAGAGGTATTACATTTCCATTCTGGGGTTCGAATCCATACAAGATGGGACAATATGAGAAAAAAATCCAAATAAAATAACAATTTCCCTTTTTAGAATTTAATATATATTTCATGCATGAGGAAAAATCGTATTTTAAAATAAAATTGGAGTTTTTTTTTTAATTTTCAAAATTTCCCATCTTTTTAATTCTATTTATTTTAAAATATAAATTATTATATTTTTGAGAAACTTCAAAAAATATCTAGAAAATTTTCTGATACTTTTAAAATGGAGAATTTTCTTATTTTTCCCTATATTTTGAATTTTCTTTCAAATTTTTCTATGTTATTTTTAAAAAAAATCAAATTTAATGTTGATTTTTTAATTAAAAAAGGGGGGGAGATAACATGCTTCTGGAAAGAAAATTTTAAGGTCAAATCAATTTAAAATATTTTAGGCATTTTTGGCAATGGACTTTTGTATGGTCTATGCCGCGACCAGTTCTATTATTGGCTTGCCGTGCGAGGTGCATTTTTGGCAATGGACTTTTGTATTGTCTATTCCGCGACCAGTTCTATTGTTGGCTTGCCGTGCGTTGGTGCAAGTAGTTGGTATTGGGGCTTTAGAATGTATTTTGGGTTAGTATATGTTGCGGTAGATTTAGGCGTCGGCTAAAAGATAATAAGTTTTAAAATTTATTTAAAAATTTAAAATATTTGAGTTTTTGATATTATTTTATGTTGGTTTTTTCGACAAGTTTCGAAACTTGTTAAAAATTAACATAAAATGTTATAAAAAAATCCAACATTTAGATTATTTAGATAAGCTTCGAACCATGTCATCTTTTAACCTTAAATTAGGCTGCCGTTTTTTAGACTTCCTATATATTTCTAGTCTTATGTATGGCTCTTGTAGCCTTTATGTCCCTTAACACTTCGAGTTATCGCTTTTGGTATTTTTTGTGAATGGATGCTATTATGGGTACTCTCTTTCCCCTTCGGCTGGTTCGTTTTGGTGTCAGCCGATTCATTCTTTGAAGGGTTCTTAATGAGTTTTTTTTTAAATAAAAAGATACAACTTCGTGGCCAAAATACTATTTAATCCCAATAATTTAAAAGTGATATGAGAATTAGAAATAATAAATTATGGAAATAAAATAATTATGTAGAAGTAAAGAATTACCCCATTAAGGAAATAAAATTATAAACGCACCGATTTGGGAATAAAATTTAATTTTATCCTATTACATGAAAAAAATACTTGAAGGTGTTGCCTATTAAGTTAAAAAATTATGGCGGAATAATTTTTTCATGTGATTATATGGTAGTATTTGATTATATATATTTTTTTAATTTTTTGTCGAGATATATGCGAAATACACAAGTGTTTAAATTCGAGTTTTTTAAGATAAATATTATTATTTTTTCTATTGAACGTACTCATTGTGTTCAATATTGGATGGATAGTTGACTTTGTTTCTTAATGAGTTAATTAATATCAATGTCTTGAAGTCGATAAGCAACCCTTAATTAGTTTCCTTTAGTAAAAAAAAAACCCTTAATTAGTTTCCCAGTATCCTAGTTTTTTCCCCTATATATTCATAAATGGCTATGTTTCTTGTAAAAGTTCCCCATAGTTTTCTTTCTCAGCCAGAAAGCTGAAGAGAAACCCAAATCTACTTCCCAATAAAAACCACTTTGTCTGAGGCTTGCACCTTACAGCCCCTTCAATCTTCAACAAAATGAGTCTTTTTCATAACTTTGTTTTGATCACTGCTATTTCTGGGTTTCTCAGTATTGCTTCAGCAGCTTGCTCCAAAGGACAGTGCAAGGTAGTTTTTTTTTAGTTTTTTTTCCATTGCATTTGATTGTTGTATTTGTGGAATTCCTTGGTTGGTATTCATAGTTTTGATACATTCAGCTGCTTGATGAATGTTCTTCGGATGGAGATTGCGAGGCTGGACTCTATTGTTTTAGTTGCCCACAAGGATTTTCAGGTTCCAGGTGTGTTAAATCCACAGTCACAAATCCATTCAAGCTTCTGGCAAGTGAACAGTTTCATAAGCTTTCTTTTCTTTTTGCTTAGCTCATTTAGGAACCTTAGCCTTTCGGTTGGCAGTTGAGACCTGCTAGAGCTAGACGATGTCAAGCTTCTAGGAATGTGGGCCTAAATTATTCTCAGCCACTATTCCAACCCTTAAGGATAAATATACATTTATCATACTTGGATTTCATTTTTAAAGTTTAAAATATTATTATTATATTTATTTTTAATGTTTTTTAAAGGATATTATATATATATATATTAAAAAGTTTTGATATACAAGTCGTATAAACTTTAGTTTATACAAGCTTATTAGATTTAGTGTTTAGGGGTTAGGTTGTAGGGTTTAGAATTCATATTTTAGAGTTAAAGTTTAAAATTTAGGGTTAGAGTTTAGGATTTATGTTTAGGAATTTAGATTTTAAAAAATGAGTGTGCAATAATTTTTTACACAGCTTATGTATCAAAATATAACTATTTTTTGTTCAAATTGATACCTAAATTTAGCTTTTCGGTTTGATTTGGTACTTATATTTTGTTTTGTCCGATTAGGATCCTGAATTTGATTTTTTTTTTATAATTGGTACATGAATTTGACTTCTTAATTTACATTGAATTAATTTAAATTTAGATATGTTCAAGCTAATAACACTCAGACAAATTCAAATAGTTTTAAAATGTTATAACATATAAATATTTTATTTTAAGTATAATAATTAATTAGAAAAAAGCTTTATATGTATAGAATTAAACAAAAAATCAACTCCAAATACCTAATCAAATGAAACAACATTAAATTCCAAACTAAACCTTGAAACAGTCAAGTTCCAAATATATAAAAAGCAATTTAAAATTTTAAACTAAACCTTGAAACAGTCAAGTTCCAATTTATATATTTACTCCTTTCTAAAATTGTTTACTTATCTCTCAATGTAGTCTGGTGTTGATAGTGTCTTTTATATTATCATTATATCAAATCTAAACCTTATTATATATGCGTGCCAACCGGGAGAAGCAAAGGGTAGGTAATATCCTGAACTCTTCTTAACGATAAAAATATGATCGTTCTTCTTAAATTTAAACTTTTAAGATAAAATAATAATAGGAATCTAATAAGTGTCTCAGTGAAAAAACGAATGGTGTTCTTCTTAAGAGACACGGGTTCAGATCGCTTTGTCTATATGGTGTATGCGTATTGTCACAAACTAAACTTTTTGGATCGAGACATTAGCGCAATCATCAGATAGGGAGGTTGTGCGCAATGTAACGGGCTTGCCAAATGTGGCCCAGCACTTGGAGAATGTCGTGGACCAAACCTTTGCGACTGAGGCATTGGCGCAAGAATCAACCAAAGAAGGTTTGCGCGGTGTAATGGGCTTGCCAAGACCATCACACTTGGCCCGGCACTTGGAGAGTGTCGTGGACCAAACCTTTGGGACCGAGGCGTTGACGCAAGAATTAGCCAAAGAGGGTTTGTACGGTGTAACGGGCTTGCCAAGACCATCACACTTGGCCTGGCACTTGGAGAATGCTAGAAAGCCTGCAAGCCCACAGAACTTAGCCAAATCCATGGAAGATTCATGAGGGTAATTTGGTCAAATCATCATCTATTTATTTGAAATATAATTTGTAGATAATGTTTGTGATAATTAGAGATTTGAATTGAGATTTTATTAGATAAGATCAATCTCGACCGTCGATGTAATTTAAATTGAGCCGTTGGATGCAGGGGAGTTCAACTATAAATAGATGCTCCCTCCTCACTTGTAAATCAGTTCACTTATTCATTCACTTTGAGTAATACAAGAAGCATTTACTCTAAACTCTCTGAGTGTTCTTCATTGTTCTTGAGTGTTCTTCGTTGTTCTAGTTGCCAATCTCTTTCCATTGTTCTTTGATTAGCTTTCGCTTAGAACGATCTTTCGTTCGAGGGCTTCAGGAAGTGTTTGATCTTCTAGAGCGAGAATTCTGGCTGAGTTAGGTGTTTGTCGAGAGAGCTTCACCTAAGGCCGTGACAAGGGATTTCAGGGTGACTTAGCCGACGTTTCAACCGAGAAAGCGACTAAGGCCCGCACGATTCGTCTAGCAAAAGTCTAGCCCGTGACGAGATCCATCGAAGCCTGGAGGGCTTGTCCGAGCCGTTGTCGAGCAGGAGTACTCGCAAGGCTGGTTGAAGGCTGACTTAGGTGTAGGAATCGACCGATTAGCGTCAAAGGCCACACGGATCTGCTAGGGTCAAGTTTAGCCCCGTGACAAGTGGTATCAGAGCGAGTCGAGGAAGGAACTTGCGTTCGAGCCAGCTTGCAGTTGCAGTCAAGCGTGGTGGTGATTTGCGTTCGAGTTAGTCGAAGTAATCAGGGATCAGACTAGTTTGTGGCAAAATGGTGATTGAGATGGCACCAAAGAATAAGACATTGACAATGGACGAAGTAAGAAAGACTCTTGGACTTCGAGAAGGAAGCCAATGTGGTGTTTGAACAGCTAGAGTCGGTAAACCTTGAGAAGCTGGGTTCATTGGATTTTGAGATGTTAGAGTCTTTGGAAGGGATCTAGGAGGAGGTTCAATGGGCTCTTAATGGCTTGGATGTGAAGATATCTGAGCGTGACAATTCCTTAGAGGCTATAGTGGAAACTCTAAGAGAGGAGGCCAAAAAAAGCCAAAGTGTTGTGGAGTCACGTCTTGAAAAGTTAGAGTCCATGGAGGGCAAGTTTAATGACGAGACGCAACGCATCCTCAACGAGTTGGAGATAGTAAGAGAGAATTGTGCTTGTGAAGCCAAGATGAGGGCTTTGCAAAAAGCGAAGGATTCTTCCAAGGAGAAAATCGCGAAGGAGATTTAAGAAGTTCTCAACTCGATGTACGAGAAGTTGAACCAACAAGATAATTCCCTTCAAGATGCAGTGGAGGCAATGAAGACATAATTGGAGTCGTTGGGAAAGAGGGTTCTTAGACTTGAAAAATTTGAAGAGGAGGCCAAGTAGACCCAATGTGTTTTCGAGTCCCGTATTGACGAAGTGGAGTCCATAGATGACCGGTTCAAGGACGAGACACTACAAGTTCTCAACAAGTTGGTGACTGTTCGAGGGAGTAATGCTAGTGAAGCTGAGATTGAAGCTTTGCGGAAAGAAGTGGATGAGCTCAAGAGGGAGCTGCTCAGTTAGAAGACCGTAATGAGTGAATGTGGTGCGCTCAAGGCCTTCTTAGAGGGATTTAGACCGGGGGTGAAGCTCGCAGTAGAGCAGAGAGATGCCCAGAGACTTTCAGAGGCTCTCGTTGTTGCCGAACCTCTGACCGAGCCCGCGGAATGCAAACAGGCGAGTGTTGAGTCAACCAGGCCTAGTTCGAGAGACAAGGGGAATGGTGAGGCTAAGTCCATGCCAAAAAAGAAGGGGAACAAGAAGTTGAAGTGCTACTTCTGTGAAGGTCCTCATTTGATAAGGGGATATCCCGAGAAGAACTGCCTAGCTGCCATGGTGAAGACAGCAGACGAGTCAAAGGGTGAAGTAGCGAGACTTGGGGCGATTGTGTGTGCCAATGCTGCCAAGCGAAGTGAGAGCCGTGGTTCGACTATGAGTGCCAAAGTAGTCCAGCCAATGATGAGACTTGGTGCAATAGCAAGTGAGAATGCTGTTAAGCTGAGGGTAAAGACGAGGTGATTGGAGTGCTACCGATGCAAGGGGCCTCACAAGTTGCTGAGACGCCCGGTTCGAGCCAAGTGGTCTGAGGGACAGGACAAGGCCAAGAGTAAAGAGCCTGTGAAACTTGGTTCAGAGTTGACTAGTTTTGCCAAGGTAAGCGGAGACCATGAGCAGAATGGGTTAAAGATGTCTGGGAAGGCTGGGAAAGAGTTTGCCGAGGATGTTCGAGTGAAGAACATTGCTTTTGAGACCAGTAGAGTGTTGAAGGGGGCTAATCCGTTGAGCGACATTGCAACCATTAAGATGCCACCTATAGGCAAGGTGGGAAAAAAACGAAGGACTTCGAGGAAAAAAGTGCCGACGCAAGATGAAACAACTAGAGTGCTACCAGTTTAAGGGGCGTCACAAATTGCGAGAGTGCCCGAATCGAGTCAAGCCATTCAAGGAGTTGGGTGAGCCTGAAGAGAGCGAGGCTGTATCGCTTGATCTGATAATGTCGAGTTTTACCAAGGCCAAGGGGGACCGAAAGCAGAAAAGGGTGACCATGTCCGAGAAGGCTACGAAGAGCTTGCCGAGGATGTTCGCGGAAAGAGCATCGCTTTTGAGAGCATTGGAGTGTCGAAGGGGGCCAAGCCGTTAAGGGACATAGTAACCGTGGAGACACCACTAATGGGCAAGGTGGGAAACAAGCGACGAACTTCAAGTAAGAAGTGTCGACGCAAGAGAAAGCACCGAACTTCAAGGAAGAAGGATCGATGCAAGAGAGCACAAAAATTCAAGTCAGAAGGGAGGATGCAACCAGGAGCAATAGACTTCAGGGAAGAAGAGCCGATGCAGAGTAGCGCAACGGACTTTGTGCCGAAAGTGCCGATGCATGCAAAGAACTTTGATGAAGAATGTTCAATGCAGAGGGGGCCAGATTTCAAGGAGAAAGAAGGGCTGACCCATTTTAGAGTAAATGTGATCGAGGAGAAGGTACATCTCAAACACATTCCTAGTGTTTTTGGTTTTGATTTGCCATTGTTGATGAGCGTAGGTCAAGTAAGACCTAGTCTCCAGTGCGGGGGAAATGAAGATTGGAAGGGACCTTTCAGAGTTCAAAAGGGCAAGCTAGAGTTGTCGACGAATCTGAGAGTTCAGTCTGTGTTCAATGTTGTGACAACTTTCAAGTTTTTTTCGCAGGACCAAGTGGGTCTGAGTCGAGGTAAATCGGAGTTTGTGGAAGAATGCTCGTACAAGAAAGATGTATCAAGAGGCGTGTTAGCACACGATGTTCAACGACAGTTTAAGTCGAGACGAGCAGTTCATATTGGGGAATTGCATGAAGCTGAGGCATCGACGAGTAATCAAGTTGAACCTGCCCAGGATCGTTCGAGTGCAGCGACGAGGGCGTCGCTAAGTCAAGTGCGGGAGATTGTCACGAACCAAACTTTTTGGATCGAGACATTGGCGCAAACATCAGATAGGGAGGCTGTGCGCAATGTAACGGGCTTGCCAAATGTGGCCCAGCACTTGGAGAATATCGTGGACCAAACCTTTGCGACTGAGGCATTGGCGCAATAATCAACCAAAGAAGGTTAGCTCGGTGTAACGGGCTTGCCAAGACCATCACACTTTGCCCGACACTTGGAGAATGTCGTGGACCAAACCTTTAGGACCGAGGCGTTGGCGCAAGAATCAGCCAAAGAGGGTCTGCACGGTGTAACAGGCTTGCCAAGACCATCACACTTGGCCCGGCACTTGGAGAATGCTAGAAAGCCCGCAAGCCCACAGGACTTAGCCAAATCCATGGAGGATTCAGGAGGGTAATTTGGTCAAAGCATCATCTATTTATTTGAAATATAATTTGTAGATAATGTTTGTGATAATTAGAGATTTGAATTGAGATTTGATTAGATAAGATCAATCTCGGTCGTCGATGTAATTTAAACTGAACCGTTGGATGTAGGGGACTTCAACTATAAATAGATGCTCCATCCTCACTTGTAAATCATTTCACTTATTCATTCACTTTGAGCAATACAAGAAGCATTTACTCTAAACTCTCTGAGTGTTCATTGTTCTTGAGTGTTCTTCGTTGTTCTAGTTGCCAATCTCTTTTCATTGTTCTTTGATTAGCTTTCGCTTAGAACGATCTTTCGTTCGAGGGCTTCGAGAAGTGTTTGATCTTCCGGAGCGATAATCTTGGCCGTGACAAGGGATTTCAGGGTGACTTAGCAGACGTTTCAACCGAGAAAGCGACTAAGGCCCGCACGATTCGTCTGGCAAAAGTCTAGCCCGTGACGAGATCCATCGAAGCTTGGAGTACTCGCAAGTTTCAACCGAGCCGTTGTCGAGCAGGAGTACTCACAAGGCTGGTTGAAGGCTGACTTAGGCGTATGAATCGACCGATTAGCGTCAAAGGCGTCTAAGGCCGCACGGATCCTCTAGGGTCAAGTCTAGCCTCGTGACACTAAACTCTTCTTAATGATAAAAATATGATTGTTCTTCTTAAATTTTAACTTTTAAGATAAAATAATAATAGGAATCTAATAAGCGTCTAAGTGAAAAAATGGATGATGTTCATCTTAAGAGACACGAGTTCAGATCGCTTTGTCTATATGGTGTATGCGTATTGTCAAAGGGTATAAAATATCTATGAACATATACTACCTTCTAATCACCGTTAAACTATTAAAAAAATATAATAATAATAAAATAGGTCTAAAGGTGTCTTGCCCCTAGAATTTTAAAATTTCATAACAAGTTCTTTAATTTTTTGAAAATTATAATTTTATCTCCTCAAATTTTTAAAAATTCATATTAAAAATTATATATTCTTAATATTGTCAATTAAATTCTCTAAAATTTTAATTAGGGCCCTTCAATTTTTTTGGGTCTAATGACAATTTAAATCTTATAACTTTAAATATTAGATAAATTAGGCATTGTCCCTCAATTTGGAGTTTAAATACTTATTAAATCCTTATATTTTTTAAATTAAGTAATTTGGCCCCTCCTAACATTGGATCATGGCTCTATCCCTGTGTCTGTTGTGATTAATCCTAACCTTTTAATAACGTATACATACAAATTGTTTGAACTCGAGTCACTTAGAGATAACAACGTTTCTTTTGTTACTAGGACCACTTGACGGGTTCGGTGTGCTTACTAATTCTTATGTGTTTACTTGGTGAATAGAATAACTCTCTTCCTTTCAACAAATACGCATTCTTGACAACCCACAATGCATATGCCATCCATGGATATCCTTTGCATACCTCAGTTCCTCGTATTACCTTTACCAATCAAGAAGACATGATTTCTGCTCAGCTCAACGTATGTTTCTCAGCTCTTCACATTCTACAATCTATCACCCTATCTATTCGCAGTTATAACTGAAGCCATTAGTTGAGTTGCAGAATGGAGTCAGGGGATTCATGCTTGACACTTACGATTTTCAAGGAGCCGTGTGGATGTGCCATTCATTTGGGGGGAAATGCCATGATTTTACTTCATTTGTAAGTCTAATTATCCATAAATATTCTCTTTTTTTGACCTGTTGTGTTGTGTTGTGTTCATTGTTTTTGCGTTGGATTGGCCTACCAGGGACCGGCTATAGATTATTTGAAGGCGGTCGAAGCATTCTTATCTGCAAACCCAGAGGAGATTGTTACATTAATCTTGGAAGATTATGTTGGTCCAAATGGGTTGACAAAGGTGTTTACTGATGCCGGGTTGATGAAATACTGGTTTCCGGTGTTGAAAATGCCCAAACATGGTGGAGACTGGCCTCTAGTCAGTGACATGGTGGCGAATAACCAAAGACTACTCGTCTTCACCTCAATCAAGTCCAAGGAAGCAAGTGAAGGAATCGCTTACCAGTGGAACTACATGGTCGAAAATCAATGTAAACCATATACGATTTCCTCCAATTAATTGCTAAAATCTACGTACAGTTACCGAATAACACTGGATTGTTGAATGTGGAATTGGCAGACGGGGATGGTGGAATGAAAGCAGGAAGTTGCCCTAACAGGGCAGAGTCATCGAGTCTAGCCGACAAGACTAAATCGTTGGTATTGGTAAATTACTTCCGTTCCGACCCGATCAAGTTGGAGACATGTAAGGACAACTCGGGAGATCTGATTAACATGCTTCAAACTTGCCATGCTGCTGCCGGTAACCGTTGGGCTAACTTTGTTGCCGTCGACTATTTCAAGGTTCTGTTCATACATGATTCTTTCCTTGTTATTTAAGCTCATTTTACTTTGAAACCTGAAAATATTGCCACATATTTATACATGTTATTGTTTTGGTTTGGATAGAGGAGTGAAGGAGGAGGATCGTTCCAAGCTGTGGACACTTTGAATGGGAAGCTGTTATGCGGATGCAATGATGTCCATGCATGTGTGGTGAGTCAAAATTACATTGCAAATGAATGTGGTTCATAGCTTTATGTGTGTTTTTAATATAAATCACTTTTTAAACTTATTTTGAACCTTTAAAATTAGCGGAAAAGGTGTGTTTGTTTTGTGATTGCAGCCTGGATCAACAGCCGGGGCCTGCACAAGTACGTAAGATGAATTCCAGGCAGAGGATGGTTGAAGACTAGAGACTACATCAACGTTTTATGGTGTAATGAATTCACTCATATCGTAAGAGTACTAGTTGTATACATGTACAAGTATATGATATCATGATATAAATATACTAGTTGGGAGCAAGCATATTTGGCCGATTGACTAAGCTACTCATTTTCCTTAGTCGTCATGGTTTCTAAGCCTACTAGTAATACTCCATTCCTTCTATTAGAGTCCCTCTTCCCCTCCCCTCTAGGTAATATTAGGTTTAGATAGAATTTGTTAAAAATAATTAAATATACTATTGTAAGAGTAGTTTTACCAATCTCATACATTTTGTCATGAATCATAATGGTAACAAAAGCATACTTATCTCACCTCACCATACATTAAGCATACTTTTTTTTTTTTCCAGAATCGTCCAATAAACACATAAACATAGCGGAGAAGATGTTTATATTCATGCCACCATTTGTAATAGCAAATCTTGACAATATAGTTTGAGAGTTTTTAAAATATTTAAAAAAATTTAAGAGAAAATTTAATTAGAAATATTTAATATTTTTAAAATATATATGAATTTTTAAATTTAAATTTTTGAGAGGTTTAAATTATTTTTTAAAATGTAAATTTTTGAAATATTGAGGAGCCAGGGGCCCACTAACCCCATGGTCTGCTCTGCCCCTGTGTAAGAGTCGGAAACTATAATATACATACATACAAAAGCTTGTGAATTGCAGAAAGATGTGATCCTTCTACCGATTGTAAAGCTATAATATATCGTCTGCGAGGATAACAAATAGCAAAACAACTTTTGAGAAACAAATTGAGGTAACCAATGTAATATAAACCGGGGTAAACTACACGAAATATCACTGAGTTTAAGGATCTAACTCGATTATATCACTAAACTAAAAGACAATACCATTATACCACTGAACTTTAGTAAAATGGCCGATTATACCACTGAACTTTAAAAGGTTCAATTATACCACTAAGCCTTTTTGGGCTATATGAGGCATCAAAGCAAACATACCAAAATAATATCGTTTTGGTTAAGGGTTTATATCACCCAGTGGTATAATTGAACCTTTATTAAAGTTCAATGGTGTAATCGGAACATTTTATTAAAGTTCAGTTGTATAGTCGAACTTTTTACAAAATCAAGTGGTATAATAATATAACTTTTTAGTTCAGTGGTATAATCGAGTCTGATCTTGAAGTCGGTGGTATTTCGTGCAGTTTACCCAAGTATAATAACTTGTAAGAAACATAGCCAAAGCTACATTATAAGCATATTTAATCAAATAAGCATATATAATAGCATTCAAGTTGAAAAGCAATAATGAACAGTTTTCCCTGGCTCGCTTAGCTACTGATGAATACATGGATCCTAACCCACTCTCCAATGACATGAAGTCCCTACTCCCAATCAACTCTCCAATAATGACACCAAATGCCCCCAACCAACTTTCCAGAGAACAATTTAGCATTTACAATTGTGCACCCCAAGTGCTTAGCAATTATGATTAGACACTGAAGTGCAACAAAAACATCAAAGTGGAATAGAAGCAACGAAGTGTTGTCCATTCCCTTGGCCTTTGAAACACTTGTTCTCATGTGAGTGAGTCGGTTTTTGAGAAGAAGAAGAAGTCAGCAGTCAGCACAAGTATGCATCAATATGATGTCGTGTTTTGAGAGAATAACTCCAATATATAAATATAAGTATAGCATATTTTTTGATCAAATAATACCATAAATCATTCATAGAAAACCAAGCATTACAACAGGACAATACAGAATAAAAGCACATAGGCTTGAAACAAGGCAAAATAACTGCCCAGAAAGAACAAACACAAAAGGTTTGAGAGAAGAGTTGCTATCCACCGGAATGAGAAACATGCAGCAGTGAACCACTGAGAGTGGAGAAGCGGCGCCGTGTATATGAACCAACTTTGGGTTCGTCAAACTGGAGGTCTTTGGCGGTCGAATATACCAACGTGTGATTCAAGGAGCCGTACTGACAAAGACGGTGGCGCAATCGATGCCGGGGAGATAAAACTCCCAACAAGAAATTAGAGGTCTCCACAAAAACGGCCAAGACAAAAATGAAGATAAGATAGGAGGAAAAAAACGACCAAATCTGCAGGAAAATAAACAAGAGGTAGAGTAACTGAGGAGGATGAGAGAGGCGGGGATGGCTACCGTGTAGCACCCCTTTCCCGTATCCGTACACCGGGTACGAGTAGGAAATGTTACGACTTCTTTAATAAAAAATCAGGGTAATTTATAATTTTTAGAAAAACTTCTCAATGGCCACCCATCCTAAAATTTCTCTAGCCCAAGTACGCTTAACTTTATTTAAAACCGACATAAATTATTTATTCGACTTCCAATCATAAATCAATTATCTTAGCATACAACTCATCACCTGAGTTTACTCTTAACTTTGTATCTTTCCAAAACTGCCAATCACAACTCAAATAGGTTTAGCAAGTATACATGTCACTATAATAATCAAACCTCAATTAGGATGTCATTACTGTGATTATCTGTTGAGCTTTCCAATTTTGATGCAATACTCTTCTCACTCTCATCTTGATTTACCTATGTGTGTACAATCAAACACACGCTAAGTACGAACTTAGTGAGGCAATAAAGGAAGTAATAACAATTATTTAAACTTTATTCCATTTCATGGCTACATTTATATAGATATATGCCAATGCATCAACTTTCACATTGCATTAGTAATTATTTATTATATGTCAATGTCATAAGATTTTCATGCTTGTCCGTTTATCATAATATGCCTTATATGCATAAATGCATCATGATCACTAGATAAGTACACCTTCATATTAATCATATATCAATATAATATAAACCAAATATAAATTTCTTACCGATATACTTGCTATTTACTTCGAGAGTTCATATACTCCCTAACCTATTTTCCCTTTATTATTCATTAATTTATAGCTCAAATTAAACCTTGAGGACCCTTGGTACGCGAGTCAAATATGCATCGAAGTGCTAATGCACATAAGGTCGTGCCCACCATCCGCACACTTATAAGGCTGTGCTAACCTCCCGATTTTCGCACGTTTATAAGACCGTGCTAACCTTCTGATTCCCCCACGTTTATAAGGTCGTGCTAACCATGCACTAAGTGTCCTTTATATACACTATAGTGCTATCCCGGATACCTAAATATTCAGTGCTGCTGGACTTTATGGCATGCTAACCATACCCTGTCCCTCAATGACTTATTTGGGCATAATTTCCGTATTTATTCCATCCATGACAATGTATATCAATATAATTTATCATTGGCAGTTCATACCCGAAATAACTTTCATAAAATAACATCATATATAACTAGTGATCCATGCATTTGTGTTCAACCTTTGACATATTTAAAATATGTCAAATATATGATCAATGACATAAATATCATGCCAATATATAAACCAGGTAGACTTATCGCAAGTCTTACCAATAATGTATAAAACATCCATGTATCAGATTATGTATGCATTGCACTCACCTGGGCCATTTATTAGCATGCCTCACTAAATCATACTCGATCATTTCCTTTATAGAACCTCGAACCTTCTTTGATTCGGACTTGACTTCATTAATCACATGAATAAGATAAAATATTTGTTAGATTCAAATCTAACAATACCTTAACCATGCTGTCAAATATAATCATTCGAGTATAAAATTTCTAAATATTTTTTCTTTCTTCATTGTACTGTTCAAAAACTCATTATGGTCCTTAGTGACAAATTTGAACTTCCAATAATTCTTCTGAGCTTGCTAACTAACATTTAAATACAAAATGTTTCAAATTCCATTTTCTGACAACTTGCGCTACCTTCAAAGATTTACTTATACCGGGCAGAATATATACTGATCTTAATTTCCTTTCTACTGGAGAAACTAGATCCGATAACGATTCTAACAGTATAAGCCACATAAATTAATAAAATCTAAAACAATTATGAAAATTCTTCAAACTCCCGTCACAGTACTGTTTTGACAGAAACTGCTCTGTAAATTTTCTGACCTTCATTCGATTAAAAATTCATATCTTTTAACTCGAAACTCGAAATCAGTTTCCGTTTGTTGGAAACGAAACTAGACGAACAAATCTTTACAACAGTATAAAGTTCATCATCTAACCATTTTTTGTAGAATTTATGGTGAATTTTCGAAGTCACTGCTAAAATTCAATCTTCTACATAGCTTTCCATAATAACTTCTAATTTATACTAATTTTTTCTTATTTTTCTACTTATCAATTTAGTCTCATCACTTGCTTCAAACCACCAATTCATCATCTTCTTCATCAAATAATTATTCAAATAATTCCCTCTAATTTTCTTTCTTTGCCCAAAATAGTTACTAAAATGCAAAGGTAAGGATTCAAACTTCTTAACTTTGCAATTTAGTCCTCAAATCAACACTACTACCTTAATTCTATTATTTTGAAAAAAAATCAGATTTAATCCCCATCCAAGAATTCATTTCTTATTTAGTCACTTGATTTTGACAAATTGTCAAAATGGCCACTAATTAAATTCAACATCGGTTTAGCATTCTAACATCAATTTCACATCTCCAACATCATTAATTACATAAATACATTCCAATTTCATAAAATTCAGATTCAGTCACTTAACTTTGAATCTTGCCTAATTGGTCCCTATATATATTTAACTTAGGGTTTTGCTTCCAATCAACAAATCAAGCTTATTAGATCATTAATCCAACATCACAAACCCTAAGTTAGACTTAAATCCATAAACCCTAATCTTCTCCATACAAACCAAACTATGTAGGGTTTAAATCCTAACTCAATAACATGATTTTAACATCATATAAGCCTGATTCCAACTTAAATTCAACCATGGAATCATGAAATTTCAAAAGCCCCAATTTTGTTCATAAACCCTAATTTCCTTCTCATGTAAAATTTTCATCAATCAAGCATTTACCCCATGAATTAATTACATCAAAAGATAGAACTTGAAGAGTAGAACAACTTTGTAGTTTGAAAGATTACTTGAAAATCGAGTTTCGAGGCTTGAATCAAGCTTGAAAAATTTTTCTCCCTTTTTCCCCATATTTTCGAAAATGTCAAAGATGAAGAAGGCTTCATCTTTTGTCCTTTTAATTTTAAATCTCTCCAATTATGCCACTTGTATTATATAAATGAATTTTAAATTCATTCAAGTAGGGAAATTACAAAAGTTCCCTTTTATCCAACGGTTGAGATTGATTTTATCATCAATCAAGGGCCAAGATTTAATCTTTAATTTTATTCTTCCAAAAATGGCCTTTGTAACTTCAAATATTTCAAAATTGCCATCCCTACCAAATGACTAATTTTCCCTCAAACTAGTCTTTATTTACTAGTTTATTTCAAAATTGCCATTCCATTATAATCTAACTAAATTAGTTCCTTCTCAACCGGCCACTATTTCATAAATATCATTTTATGATTTTCCATGGCTTATGGAATAACCTCTGAAATTCAATTCAATTCGATTTCCCAATATTCACAAAATACTTCTACTACGATTTATCTTTACCGAGCTATCAGATCTATTCCGAAAATTTTATATTTCCATAATGTACCTCATTTCATCATCCTTCATCCAATGGTCTAGATTTAATCTTGAGCTAGTAGTTACCAACCTTGCCCTTATAATTTTCCAAAATTAAGATATTGCCATTTTTCATCCAATGGCTCATATTTAGCATGGAAAATCAACTTAAATCCAAGGGTTCATATTCTTCCAACACAAAGAAAATATCTTAGACATGTAAAATGACATAATTAACCTTGCCTTATCATCCTTCAAAATATCCTGGATATTCGATTCGATCCGATTATCCGAATATTTTTCTGAACTTTATCGCTTTATAGCCATTAATACAAACTCCGTACAAAAAATTTGGGTAACACGAAAACATCATTCCTCGGGGTAAACTATTCATTTACGGGGTTAAAATACACAACTTTTGAAAATTACACTTTGGTCCCTAAACTTTTCCAAAGTTTACATTTTGACCCCAAAACTTTCAAAATTTTTATTTTGGTCACTAACCAAAAAATTGGGATATTGCATACCGCACCACTTAGAGCACACGGCGCAACCCATGGTAAAAGGGCAAAATTATTTTTTTGAATAGTCTAAAGGTAATTTATAATGTAGTGTCTGTTTATAGATATTTTTAATTTTTTGGCAATACACACACCTTGCAAACAAAACGACTAAGTCAGGGTCACCTTGTAGACAAAATGATTTGACCCTGTATCTCCTAGCATGAACATCATCCACTTTTTCATTGGGACACTTGTTGAATTCAAGTATAGCATATTCTATTTATGAGTTTTGTAAATAATCATATTAGATATTTGTCTGCCATTGGTACATTACTTTTAAATAGCATATGTTTTTAAATATGTATTTGACTTATTTTTATATAACTGTTTTTTTTTTCTGATTACATTATATTGTTAATGTATTTAAATTAATTATTTTTAATATTTATGTTTGATTTATTTATAACATATTTATATAGTTATTTTTAATTTTTGATTAAATAATATTTTTAATAAAATAAATAATTAATTAAATAATGTGTAGGAATTAAAAATCGTTAGAATACACCGAGCCCCTGCTGGAAATCTATTTGGACTCTGAAGGTTCCTAAAAGAGTTCTTGGCTTTCTTTGGCTTTATTTCCATGATAAGCTTCTCACTAACTCAAATCGAGTTGCCCGCCATCTTACTCCCTCTGCATCTTATGACATTTGTGGCTCTCCCAATGAAACTCTCCTTCATATTCTTCGTGATTGCACTGATAGCCGAAGTCTTTGGCTGCAGTTTTCATCTTCACTTGTCGGGTCTGACTTCTTCTCTCTCCCTTTACAGGATTGGATCCTCCATGGTATTTCTAATGCAGGCTATTGTTTTTTTTTTTTTACTGTGAGACCTTGTTCTCTCCTATTTGCTATGTTTTTATGGTAAATTTGGCGCCGCCGTAATGCAACAATCTTCAGAGCTGAACATTAAATTATTACTGTTGGATTATACCAAACGACTAATTATAAGATGATGGTAAAAGACATTTTATCTTGTTTACTAATATAAAGCCATTATTATTTTAGTCGTAATTCTGCGTATACATAAATAAACTGAATTATAATAAAGTCTTTAGAATGAATATTCTTAAAAGGTTCCTAGTCGAGTATCTTTGTGGGCGTGGACAACAATGATACATTCGAGACTAATATGTAGTTAATTGATGACAAAATGTTATCATTGACATAGAGATGTCAAAATCAATACATGAGTATGTGCTAGAGAACGACATACTGGACTGATCCACTATGAGCATGTTTCTTGGATTATTATGTGACAATCACAACATTTCTCATAAGTGATAAATACATGTATGATCATCAGACTTGAGATCGTCATTATTTCAACATTATGAGTCACATATTTTGATACAGTTAAATGTGTGTCGTAACTGAATATACTATAAAGCCGAATATTAGATATGTCACGAACTATGTGGTGAGATATGGTTGGTCAACATAGGATTTGTCCCTCCTACATAATAGGAGTGATATCATAGGCCACTTGATTGAATGAGACTAGAAATGCATGGCCATGCTCGAATAAGTTAATATGAGATATCATAGTTATTCGTTTATAATAATCTACTCATGAAATCAAGAAATATTAGATGGACTATACAAGTGTGACTATTCCATGACTTGTGTCCAATCTAGATATAAGGACAAAAAGATTTGATACATAAACATTAATCACATAAAGGTTATGTCGAACCACGACTTCCTGTAACTTAGGTAGCAATGATGTATTGCTAGATGCCACTAATTGCTTGTAATATTAGAATTGTTCTAGATATTATTGCTAACGTTACATGAACCTACAAGGGTCACACCCTATGATTGAAACAAACATATATCGATTAAGATAGCATATGTACAAAACTGTAGTACACATGTAATCACTCATCTTTATCCGGTGTATAAATATTGTATTAATTTATGTTAGTTTAATAATTAATATATATTTGTTGCATGTATGCATGTTATGTTATACTTTTATTATGTACATGTGATCAATGTGTACGTAAACTATGTATGTGATGTGTCGTGTATGCATTAGTAATTATTATGTGCATGTTTATATACGTTTGCATTTGTGTATTATTAATGCCTTGTTATTATTAAGTGTATACGAATGAGTATTGCATGAATTGTATGTATGTATTATTAAGTGTAATTGTATGCGAATGCGTTTTATCACAGTTATATGTATGTGTACGTAAGCATGTATGTGTATGCTATATATGTATGCGTGTCTATGTATGTGTGTGTTTGCATGTAAGTATACATACGTATTATTATTAATACTATTGGGCTAAATTTAAAAAAAATAAAAAGTATATTAAAACCCAAATTAAGTGTCCAGTCCAGGTTTAAAAACCCAAAAATAAAATAATATACAAGGCCCATTTCGGGCAGACCCAACCAAACCCTAACCTATGTCCAAAAACCCTAATTACATGACTAACCCTAACCCTTTCTCCTTGTACAGCCCAATCTGAGCCGTTGGATCAAATTTTGTTCCAACGACCATGATCGAAAGGAGGGAACCTTCCAGCTGGCGCGTGCGGCTCACTCCCGGGGCTGCTGGACTTCCACTCGCGAGTGGCGTGCACGCGCTGACTCCTCAGATACCAAGAAGACACGTGGCACGATATGGTACCAGCCTCTACAGTCTAAGGTTGCATCCTAGCCGTCTGTCTTCCATGCAATCCCAGCCGTTGGATCAGATCTGATCCAACGGCCAGGATTCAGTCTAGCCGAATAACACCTCCCCTATGCCATCACCATGCCACTGCCGTACCACCAGCTCAACCGCCGCGTCAAACATCACCAAAAAATAAAAAAATACAGGCTATGTCAATAATCAAATATGTAAAAAAGCATGTATTATCTACCAAACAAGGAATCAGAACAAAAAAAGGCAGATATATAGCAGATGTATCCAAACTTTGGTACCAAGTTACCAGTTCCAAAAAATAAATAGAACAACCAAAAAATTTTCGCGGTAATCTCATCTTCCTTTTCTTATTCTTGCATGCATGATACAAAAAAAATAAAGAAAAGCAAAAACGAAAAGTTTTTACCTTAGCCGGTTCGTGTCTCGCAAGCGATAAACCTTCTAGGGTGAGCCATTTCAGGGAAAATGTTTTTTTTTCATTTCGAAACAAGGGTTTGAGGGTTCGAAGTGAAGGTTTCTAGTGGGGTTTTTGGGCTTCACGGTGGTCTAGGTTCCTAAACGGCCGCGGTTTAGGACGGCTTGAGGCGGCCGTTAAGGCCAAGCCTCGCCTGAGACCAGTTGGTTGCGGCGGCCGGGAGATTATCAAAGAGTTTAGGGGTTGTGTTTTCTGAAAAAAATGAGAGAGGGGGAAGTTTTACTTTAAGAGAGTAAGAAAAAGTGGAAAAAAGAAAATGAAAGCGAGAAAGTTTGTTTTTAGGTTGGAATTAAAATTTTTTTGGTCTAATTGCTTCATAAACCCTCCCGCGTTTCGGGAATTTTCAAAACGGTCTCGCCGCTGGGTTTATTTGCACAAGTAGCCCCTCTCCCTTTTTGAAATCTCTCAATTAAGTCCCGAAATTAACCAAATCCGGTTATTAAATGGCAAAACTCCCCTTAAGTCCTTCCGCATTTTGGTTTTTCGCACTTTAAGCTCGCCCTTTGGTTTAATTATGCAAACGGTCCTCATAAGCTTCGTTCAGTTCCCAATTAAATCCCTAAAATCTATTTTTTTGTTCTTTTAAATTTGATTTTCTGTTTTCTTTCATTTTCATTTCAGTCCTCTTTTCATATCTAAATATTTATGTTTTTATCATGTTTTTTAACATGTTGATGTGGCCTTTTTTTGTGTTTTCATGTTTTTTTTCATATATTTCACGTTCGTTATATATATATATATGCCTAGTTTATGATGTTTTTTTATATATTCGTTCGCTTGTTCGTATCATACATGCTTGATTCGTGTTTTTAGTTGGCTCGTATATAGCATGTTTTTGTACTTTAGCATGTATTGCATGTTCTCTTTGCTTTTAGGTTACACGTTAGCATGTTTTCTTTTGTAACGTATAATGCCATGTTTTTATTTCATGTATATAAATCATGTCATGTGTTTAGCATTAAGTATGTGTTCGCCCTTTTTTGCTCGGATTTGTTAGTTTAATACTATGTCACATGTAGGTCATACATATGTTGCATTATGTTTTAGGATGTACACATGTGTTACATTTTTTATTTTATTTTTATTTTAGGTCGTATGTTAAAATCGGTGTATTTGTTACATATTGATAGCATGATATGATTTTAATGTATGTATGTAATTTGTGTTACGCATTAAGTCTTTTCTATGCTCGCATGTTGCTTTGTTTTTCAGTATCATACTATACCATCCGTGTCATATATGTATTATATTCTTTTTTATGTTCAAGTATGTCATAATTAGTTAATTATTGTTGGAAGCATGTTTTCTTTTGTGTTTACGTCTATGCTTAGTTTTTATCATGTTATGTTGTTCCTATTCATTTTTTTATATTTATGCTTTTATGTCTTTAGTTCCATGTCTTTGCACATATTTCTTTTAAATATTTGTTTTCTAAGATTGCACAACGAAATATTAATTGTCAATGCGCTGCCCTTTTATTCGAGCGTAAACGTGACCAGCATTAAGCGCAGTGATGGTGGTCTATCAGTTTATTCTCAAATAACGAGGCCCTTAAAATTTACTCGCACTTATGACCAAATTTTAATTTAATCATCACTTTAATCCAAAAAGTTTAATATTAATAAAGCGGTAATTATTAAAGTACCAATTTTAGGCGGTGTGGGGGTGCTAATCCTTCTCCATCCGTAACCGACTCCCGAACCCCAACAAATTTAAATCTCTGGTTTTATAGTGTCCGACCTACCTTAGTGGCCGGTGGCGAATCTAATTTTGAAATAAAATACGGTTTTTTGCAAAACCCCTACGGAAGACATTATTTTCAAAACAAAATAAAAATAATTTTTAGCAGATATAAAAAGGGGACATCGCTACAGATGGCGACTCCGCTGAGGACGATTTTTTGTTTTTCAAAAACAAAAAAGAGAGTCAAGCTTTTTCAAATGATTATTGCTTAGTAATATTAGAAGTTCCAGATTAAAGTAACTATTAAATTAATATTTGGATATAATTGCGTGTTTATTTTAACGTATTTAAAATTTGGCATATAAACCTATCTTTTTTAAGTGGGGGGAAACGCTAATGCTTTCGTGAGGATATCGTTCCTTCGTGTAGGCCTAGCAAGTACCTTCGGGGATCGAGTACCTTATGCTTTTGTAAGGATATCGTTCATTCGTGGAGGCATAAGCGAATAGGTCTCCCTGAATTGAACCCGATTGAAATGAGCCTATAATGGGTGATGATCGAGGGCCTTGCTACCCTTAGTAGGGTATAGCAAGGACAGTTCTGGTACCTCTTAGCACCAACACTGTATGTAGAGAACTTATAGAAACCCACCCCTTTAGAGCCATGCGGATAACCTATGTGTTTTAGTCGGGATGTAAATAGGGTTATTTTGTTTGTTTACCTTATCTAAATTGTTATTTTATTTATGTATTTATTTATTTTATCTGGTACTGACTCGTTTTCTTTTTGTTTTTCTTTTTGCATACATCATTGCATTTGCATTACATAAAGGTACTGGATCAAGTGGTTTGCCCAATCAAAAAAATTTTCATCATGAAAAAAAGGTATCTTAAGAAAGAAGAACTCAACTCAGCCATCAGACACTGGTCAAAAGTCAATCAGAGGACCCAAGGTAACAGTTTGCCGAGCGAGCGCATAGTGGTAGGATACAGCTATGTGAGTCTCCAACAGAATAATTTATGGGAGCTTAAAAGTATTTGGGAAGGATGGGATCGAAGACTACAAGACTTATTCTGTGATAGTTACGACGACATAGCACAGTTGATATATGTCCGGGTCAACCAACCCTTGCTCCGAGCCATCTTCTAGTTCTGGAATCCCGCTTTTTGCTGCTTCACATTCAACGGGCAGGACATGATGCCTACTGTAGAGGAATACACTACTTTAATTAATCAGAAGAATGTCCAGAAAGATTAGATTTATGTGAAGCCGTCAAGGAACCAAAATTACACTTCAAAGCTCAAAACTTTTACCGGGATGAGTGACGATTGGGTTAATGTCCTGATTCGGCTTTGAGGAGACAACTCAGTCTTTGCATGGGAGAGTATCTGAGACAACATACCCATGCACCCAGATGAGGGGAAGAAGATGAACCTTTTCGCATTGGGAATATATGGCTTAGTCATCCTTCTGAGGGTCCTCGGAAACATCGATGTAGCTATCCTGGACCTATTTGAGTGAATGAAGCGGAAGGCGAATCCAATACCAGCCATTCTAATCAAAACTTTCATTTCTTTAAACCCAGTCGAAAACACGAAAGGGGACGTTTCAGAGGGTGTGCACAGTTACTACAAGTTTGGATTCAGAGCCATATGTGGAACACACCAACAGGGGTTCTGCCGGGAGTATTATTTCGATACTTTTCACCTTTACGAGAGTATTTAGCAAAGTAATGGTGGGAAGACTTAAAAACGAAGAAATTGTATGGTTTCTTTGGGAACATTCAAGACGAAGTCATAGTATGGAGAGTTCCTTGGCTCGGCAGGGTTAGTCACTTCTTATACAACTGCGGCGACTATGACTGGCTGATGATGTTAAGGCTACATGGTGGAATTGCTTGTGCTCCACTTTTGGTGTCTCGCCAATTCGGATCGCGATAGTTCGTTCCCGTTATTGCCAATTTAAGCCGAAGTGAGTTTTCTTTCAAAGGCGAGTTCAGGGCAAAGGTTCAGACCATCATGAGAGCTTGGGATCATTATTATTGGATAAGGGTAGAAGGAGATGACGAGTGTATGATCACCCTGGATTATGATATTTGGAGGCGTTTAAGGATTAACGACAATATTCTATAACCCGACCAAGGACCAACCGTGTCACTCGAGGAGCTTATGAGGATAGTACCGTCTAAAGCGACATTTGGTGAAGTGAACTCGAGGAGGTTAAGAAGAAGATGTGGGCTTTACAGACTTAGCATGCGGATGAGCTTTACAAGGTAAGCTTAGATGTCGACGAACGCGATGGGATCATTAGGCTATTGAAGAAGCTAAACGCAGATTTGAGTGAGAAAACGCCCTTTACCAGAGAGATACTCTCAAACTCCAAGTGAAGGTGCAGAAGGCCAGTCGAAGCCAGTTCTTAGCCGCAGAGAAAAAAAGGATGAACGGTATGCGTTTGGTCGAAAATAAACGAGAGAAGGGCAAACGAGCAATTGAGAAGGCGGTAGAAAGCTGCAAGTTAGCAATCAAAAGTGAAATATGATCCTTCAGGAACGCCATTAATCAAGAGAAAGAAAGAGCTAGGCAAGAGATCGACAAAGGCAAGCAAGCGATCATCTACGAAAGAGAGAATACCGCAGTTTGGAAGAGAAAATCTATGGGAAGTAGGAATAGACTTCTCAAGATGCAAAGCTTGTACAATGACACTGTTCAGAGCTTGAACCAGAGTCAAGATCAGAATGTCGAGTTAGAAGGGAGGTTAGCGGAGTTGGAGCAATCCTTTCAGACCTATCGTCGAAGAAATGGTTTCATAGAACTACAAGAAAGGGAGCGTGAAATTAGTATGTTACGAGCCCGCATTGAGTCATTCGAAGTAACTTTTCAGGATTACAGGGAGAGAATCAGGGTATTTGAAGAAGCTGCAGCTGGTGGAGACAACTATTGGCGAAAAAGACTTCGTGATGTTGCCCAGATGGTTTAAGACAGAGACTAGTATTACGCGACCCTGATGATGGACATACAACGAGTTGCAAGGCATGTGACTGACTTAGCTGCCAAAGCAGAAGTTCTCCGACCTTTCGTAGTCGCGGACATGGAAGAAACGCCTAGGTTTATCAAGCTGCTTAGATCTATCGAGAAACTAGGAGATAGAGCTAGGGCTTATGTGTAGAACTTTGTGTTGTAATCATGACTCTTTTGAAACAGGAACCCTTTTGTAATCCTGACCTTTTGTAATCTGGACTCTTTAGTTCCCATGAAAGTAGTTCAAAAGGGTGACTACCAGCAGAATCAGTACATTTTTCTGCATACATTTTCGATTGCATCATGGCATTTGTATCTTTATACATGCATTTATCCATTTCTGCAATAATATTAATAGTGTAAATATTGTGGCAGTGAAATTAAAAGTTAAGTCAAAACCATTCAACATCCATACCTTACCCGGTTCCAAAGCAAACTTATGGAAGATAGAATAATCAGTCTGGAAAAGGTGCAGAAAGATCTGGACGCACATTTTGATGAAGCCAAGAAGAGCCTCGGCGATCAGATCGCTCAATCTCAAGCTACGATAGTATCCGACATAACTGCATTGCTGGCCAAAAGCCTTGGGAAGGAAAAAAGCTAAGGACGAAGTTGCTCAAGAGCCAGAAGGCATCTCATCTCACAGCAAGGTTCAACCAAAGATGTCAAGTTCGGCAAGAAGAGTATACATTGACCCTGTTGGGAGATCTGCCAGTCTTCAAGCAGGGGCATCTAAAAACCAACCCACCGATACGGAGGTATTCTATGAAGAAGAGGTGCCATATCTGAATTTAGTGGAGAAAATTAGAACTGAAGTGAAAAAAAAGTGGGAAGAAAGGTTTCGTCTCATGGAGGAAAAGTTTAAAGCACTGCAAACCACAGAGGAATTGGGGAATGAGGCCAGTGATCTAAGCCTGGTATCTGACCTTGTCCTACCACTGAAATTTAAAACTCCAGAATTCGACAATTATAACGGGACTTCGTGCCCTTCAGCACACGTGACCATGTATTGCCGGAAGATGGCAGCCTTTATCAAGGATGATAAGCTCTTAATCCATTGTTTCCAGGATAGTCTGACTGGGGTAGCACTCCGATGGTATACCCAGTTAAGCTGGGTAAATATTAAGAATTGGAAAGATCTTTCGAAAGCATTCATCGATCAGTACAAGCATGTGACATACATGACACCTAGCAGAATCATGTTAGAAAACATGGGGCAGAAGTCCAACGAAAGTCTGCGACAATATGCCCAGAGGTGGCGAGAAGTGGCCGCTCAGATCCAGCCACCAATTCCCGAGCACGAGATCATGCCCCTATTTGTAAATACTTTGAAGGGGACGCTGTTCGATCACCTCATCAATAATACAACTCAGAGCTTTGCCGATTTGATCAGGCCTGGGGAGTCTCTTGAATTGGCAATCAAAAGCGGCAGGATTGACAGTGGGGAGAGTTCTCGGAAGTACAACAAGAAGAATGAGGTAAACACCATGAGTACTTACACTGCTCCGAAGAACTTCACGATTTCCCAGCCAAAAGCATCTGAGGGGAAGGTTCAGAACTCAAACTAAAGAGAAGGGAAAGCTCCGAGAAAAGAACAAGAGAAACCAGCCTTTACTCCGCTATCGGTCTCGTACTCCGAGCTTTACTCTTAATTGCACAAAGTTGATTTAGTCCGCTCGTACTATGTTACTCCATTCAAACCTCCATTTTCGTCCTGGTATGATCCGAACGCGCATTATGATTATCATGGCAGTGCCCCTGGTCATCCCACAGAAAATTGCCTAGCATTCAAGAAACTCGTACAAAGTATGATTAACTCTAGGGTTTTGAAATTTAAGGAACCAAATGTGGCTGCTAACCCTTTGCCCAATCACAGGAACCGTGGAGTGAATGTTGTCGAGGAGTACTATGTCAGGAAGACTAAAGAGGATGTGTCGGCAATTAAGTTTCCCTTACGGTAGGTTTTCCAGCAATTATACATGTCCCGCTTGATCGACAGGGGCATGGTAGTGGTGCAGAAGGGGTGTAGAGCTTATTGCGAGTTCCACCAGGATGTAGGGCATGACATCCAGCAATGTGAAGAGTTTAGGATATAGGTTCAACAACTAATGGACAACAAGAAGATAGAGTTTTTCGAGGAGATTGTATGAGAGAAAGGGTTAGAGGTATGTACATATGATAGCCCCAACCTCAAATATGGAAGATGCATGCCTTTCGTCATCTCCTTCAGGCCATAAAGAGCAAGTTCATCTCAAGGGGAAGCTAGAAAGGTGGCCCCCAAAATCATTATCTCAGCACCTACCCTATTTCCATTCAAGGACATGCGACCCTTGGAACTATACAGCCAACGTGACCATACCAGAGAAGCCAGAATTTGGTGAAGAGAAGGGTCAAACAGTAGAAGAAGAGCTAGCACAGAAAGTTAAACAAACAAAGAAGGATGAAAGTGTCAGCGAAATAGGCCATTTCACGAGGAGCGGTAGGTGCTACTCTTCAGAAACTTTGAAGTCTGCCGAAGCTACCAAGGATAAAGAAAAAGATACATCAACCGGTCATGCTCAAATATTTGGTGAGGAACCCCCTCTGAAGATTAACGAGCCGGTAACTGACGCTCATGCAAAGGAATTCCTGAAGTTCCTGAGACATAGTGAATACAACGTGGTGGAGAAGCTATGAAAGAACCAGCGAGAATTACAGTACTGGAGTTGCTTCTGAGTTCAGAGAAGCATCAGGAGGCATTGTTAAAGGTGCCAAATTAAACATTTGTACCCGGTGATATATCTGTATCCAAGTTGGACCGAATAGTGGGGCATTATTATCGCGTACAACCACATTACATATAGTGACGATGAGATCTCGGAGGGAGGTATGAGGTCCACCAAAGCTCTCAACATCATAACCCACTGCAAAGGGTATGTGTTACCAAGAGTACTGATTGATAATGGGTCGGCATTGAACGTGCTACCAATGGCAACTCTACAAAAGTTACCAATAGATGATTCTCACATGAAACCCTGTCATAACTCCGTAAGAGCCTTTGACGACATACAAAGGGGAACACTTGGAAAGATCGAGGTGCATTTGTTGATTGGGCAGACTAAGTACACAATCTACTTTGTGGTGATGGACATAAAACCAACCTACAACTGCTTATTGGGAAGGCCATGGATCCACTCTACTGGAGCCGTTCCCTCATCACTCCATCAAAAACTAAAGTTTGTGATCGAAACAAAATTGGTCATGTAGAAGCCGAGCAGGAAATCATCGCCTCAGTTACATCATATGCCCCCTATATCCAGAATGATGAAGATGCCGCGGAATGCTCTTTCCGAGCACTGGAACTAGTAAATGCTACATTTGTCGCAGAAGGTAATGGATCCTTAGCCCCGGGTTATCTAACTGCATCAAGATGACCGTGTCTAAAACTTTGGGCTGAGGAGCCAAAATCGAAAGAGGGCTAGGAAAAGATTGCAAGGAAGCTTACGAGCCAGAAGCGTTGATAAGTGTTCAAAAGTACTATTTTTCTTACCCTTTTTACTCATATTATTGTTAGACTTAGGCTCATATTAGTTGCATAATTAGCCATTCATGCATTAATCCATGTTTCCTTCCATCGTTGAGCTTGATTACATAACTTGGTAGTTTTTGTGGGAAAATATGCTGCTTTGGTGTGTTTTGTGTGTATATGCAGGATCACTTGCCAAAGCAAGGCTAGAGCTAGTTGCCAGGGCAATGCATGAAGGAGACGCCGAGCCAGTTGCCAGGGCAATTGTCGACAAGAGCAAAGGTGATATGGTAGTCGAAATTGATGACTAGACAAGCCCAAGATGACGTGGAGCAAAGCCCAAACCCAAAGGAATTTGATTTCCATGCAGAGATTAAAGAAGAATTAAATTCCAAGAAGATAGGAGAAGTTCTAGTAGGAATACAATTATAATAAAGAATTATATTCTTTAAAGATAATTTAATTCCAACTTAACTTCCTCCTCAAAGAAGGACTTTGGCCTAGCCCTATAAATAAAAAAGAGATTTCGACAATTCCATAGAGAGCAAGAGAGGGAAATTTTGACAAGTCCAATGAGGGCAAGATGAGAGAATTTTCGACAAGCATCTAGGGCAAAGAGGATTTCGACAAGCCTCCTTCTTCATCCTTTTCTTTCTTGTTCGATTGGGTTCATGCTAGGGATTATTTATCTTGTGTTTCT
Organism: Hibiscus mutabilis; assembly: GCA_019671005.1. Classification (NCBI taxonomy): domain Eukaryota; kingdom Viridiplantae; phylum Streptophyta; class Magnoliopsida; order Malvales; family Malvaceae; genus Hibiscus; species Hibiscus mutabilis. The sequence continues at coordinate 45,617,442 of CM033726.1, read as the reverse complement.
TTGGAACCTAGCCATGAACTAAATCTACTTGGCTATGGTTATTGTGTTTTGTGGTTGTGAGACACTATTGGTTTTTGTTTAGGTAATAAGAGTTTGCACTTTTCTATTTCAAGGTTTATTCATTCTTGGTTCTTATTCTTTTTTGCGAGTAAATTGGGAGTGGATCTCGTGATTTCATCTATTTATCTAATATCGGGAGAGTTAGATTCAAGAAATGAATGAATATGATATTTATTCAATCTATTGATGGTGAAGATTAATCCGGCTTAGGAATAAGTTAAGGATTTCAACGGCTAAGAGGAGCGCAAGATTGGTTGTTGTTCACCCTTGATTCACGCAGGGATGTATTATCAAGGCATGCACAAGTAGCTAGAGTTTCGACTTAGGGATAAGAAGAAACCATTGAAGAACGCTTTGCCGAACCTTGAAGGTTGCTACCCAGAAGCCCAAGTAGTTGCCCAACTAGTTGCCCAAGCAACCATCGATTAGTTGCCAAGGCAACCCCGTTGTGCAAGTTGCCACGGAAACTGAGTTGCTCGTGCACTCTTTTACCAAAACGATCCAATCGGCTATCACACCTCAACTCACGATAACCTGGCCTATCTCTCTCTCATTTGAATTCATCTTTTCTTTTACTTTATGGCCTTCTAGTTTAGTTATTAGATAAACTCCTATAATCTTCTATTTGTGTTTTTACTTTTTACAGTGCAAGAGACTAGATTCTTGAAGTGGCACCAATCCTTGTGGAGACGATATCTTTTATACTAAAACTTGCGACGTGTATACTTGCACATTTGCGTAGCACTTATTACGCTTAACAAGTTTTTGGCGCCGTTGCCGGGGATTGGCAATAGCGACTTTGTTTTTATTTTCTTGCACTTTCTTTTTACTTTTCTTGTTTAAAATTCAAAGGGCTAACAAACTTTGGTTTTGCATTGGTATATGACCAGGGCGAGACCAACTTCACCAGAATATCCCTTTGATCCAGAAATCGAACGAACCTTACAAAGCCTTAGACGAAGGATAAGAGAAGCAATGGCAAATCAAGACGACAATATGAATCAAGATGTTCGAGCAGGAGGATGAGTGATTCTTGCATGAAACAGAACTATTCGAGACTATCTTGAAGAAGATCTCGATGGACTTAACCCAGGAGTTGTCGCACCTGAAATTGAAGCCGACCACTTTGAGTTGAAACCGGTAATGTTTAATATGATCAACACAATAGGTCAATTTGGCGGCTCAGCAATTGAAGATGCACGGAAACATCTGAAATCTTTCCTCGAGATTTGCAACTCGTTCAAGATACACGGAGTCACCCTCGATGACTTACGATTAAGATTATTCCCCTATTCACTGAGGGATAGGGTGAAAGCATAGTTGAATAGTGTTGCGTGTGATAAGTGCTACGCAAATGCGCAAGTATACACGTCGCAAGTAATAAAGTGATATGAGTATCGAGTATCGTCTCCACAGGGTTTGGTTTGGGCCACTTTGCTTAAGTTACTGCACTGAAAATAAAAACACAATTGATAATAGAGGTTTTAATTAACGAGAAAAGTAAAAACAATAAATTAAAAGAATAGATGAAAGAAAAAGAGAGAGATAGGCCAGGTTATCGTGAGTTGAGGTGTGATAGCCGATTGGATCATTTTGGTAAAAGAGTGCACGGGCAACTCAGTTGCCGTGGCAACTTGCACAACAGGGTTGCCTTGGCAACTAATCGGCTTTATGAAGCCAATTGCCGTGGCAATCAGTTGTCAAATTTTGCTTTAAGTAATGGGAAGAACTAATTTTCTGAAGGGCTTTATGAATCCAAACACCTTTTTCTTTTGGCCTCTCAAACATCTCCATCAGTAGAGATTTCGATGGCTTCAAATCTTCCAACCTCGGTTCCTCAAGACATACCTGCAATGGACTAGGTGAGTTTTTAAAGAATTCAAAAGGTTCAACTATTACCTACTCATATTCCGTTGGCAAAGTATTATCATCTCGTTGATCTTGCATGTGGTCGTGTAATTGCCGTGGCAATTGTAGATGAGAGCAATCTACACATTCCTGCTTCAACATTAACGTTGTAACTTTCTGGGCATCAGGTTCCTCAGAATTTGCTGTAGTATTGTTGTTCTCAGCTTCACCGAGTGTTGTCGCGGCATTGCTCTGTTCAGGCTCCTCAATCATTGCCGAGGCAATTTGTTGTTCAAGCTCATTATGTGTTGGGCAGTCTCTCTCATTGGCATCCTCTTGACTTTGAGGTTCTAGTTGTTCCTCACACATCGGAGAGATTTCTTTGTATTGCTCCTTATCCTCTCGCTTTGGGACGTCAGTATCCCTAGGAATGAATTTTTGGTGCATGTTATCCATGACATATGTGGATTTCCCAATTGATCTTGAATCCCCTAAGGTTGCATCCCACTGAGCTATCCTCGTATCCATAGATTTTGATAGTTCTCGAATCTCTTCAATTGATCCGTCAAGTCTAGCCAAGGAAGCTAGTAACGTTTCCTCCAAGGAATTGGAATGCTCTTGAAAAGGACTACATTGCCATGGCATATCTGTTGCTGCGGCAAAATTGTCATGGTAAAAAAAATTTTGAGCTTGTTGACCATACCATGAAGAATTTTGCTGCTGGTTCCCTCTATGGTCCTCCATGTAGTTATATGCACTGAAAATGTGAGGGCAATTTTCAAACACATGATGTTCTCCACACATAGCACAAGATTTTTCCACGGTATAAGTTCTTTGGGCTTTTCTCGGTTGGTATAGGTAATCATCAAAGGGTGCAAGAAACTCTTGATTGGATTGATTCATATCTTCCAACATCATCTCTCGAATAGATCGGCTTTTATTTCCTGACATGTTGATGTCCCTTAACTTGTAGCGCACCTAATTTTTTTTTTTGATAAAACAAACAAAAAGAAAAGTTAGTAAAACTAATAGAAAAAAATGCAATAACAAAAACAACTAACACCAATTGCCAATCCCCGGCAACGGCGCCAAAAACTTGTTGCGTGTGATAAGTGCTACGCAAATGTGCAAGTATACACGTCGCAAGTAATAAAGTGATATGAGTATCGAGTATCGTCTCCACAGGGATTGGTTTGGGCCACTTTGCTTAGTTAGTTCTTGACCTGAAAATAAAAACACAATTGATAATAGAGGTTTTAATTAACGAGAAAAGTAAAAACAATAAACTAAAAGAATAGATGAAAGAAAAAGAGAGAGATAGGCCAGGTTATCGTGAGTTGAAGTGTGATAGCCGATTGGATCATTTTGGTAAAAGAGTGCACGGGCAACTCAGTTGTCATGGCAACTTGCACAACGGGGTTGCCTTGGCAACTAATCGATGGTTGCCTGGGCAACTACTTGGGCGTCTGGGCAGCAACTTCAAGGTTCGGCAGAGCGTTCTTCAATGGTTTCTTCTTATCCCTAAGTCGAAACTCTAGCTACTTGTGCATGCCTTGATAATACATCCCTGCGTGAATCAAGGGTGAACAACAACCAATCTTGCGCTCCTCTTAGCCGTTGAAATCCTTAACTTATTCCTAAGCCGGATTAATCTTCACTATCAATAGATTGAATAAAGACCATACTCATTCGTTTCTTGAATCTAACTCTCCCGATATTAGATAAATAGATGAAGTTACGAGATCCTCTCCCAATTCACACGCAAACAAGAATAAAAGCCAAGAATGAGTAAACCTTGAATAGAAAAGTGCAAACTCTTATTACCTAAACAAAATCCAATTGTTTCTCACAAAAACAAAACACAATAACCCCAACCAATCAAGTTAGTTCATGGTTGGGTTCAAAAGATATACAAAGAATAATCCCCAAACCATGAATCTAATCGAAGCAAAGAAGAAGAAGAAATCGAACTCTCTCCCTCCTTGCTATCTTGTCGAAATTTCTCTATTTTTCTCTATATGGATTGTCGAAATCTCCTTGCTATTTATAGGGCTAGGCCAAAGTCCTTCTTTGAGGAGGAGTTTAAGTTGGAATTAAATTATCTTTAAAGAATATAATTCTTTATTATAATTGTATTCCTACTAGAACTTCTCCTATCTTCTTGGAATTTAATTCTTCTTTAATCTCTGCATGGCAATCAAATTCCTTTGGGTTTGGGCTTTGCTCCACGTCATCTTGGGCTTGTCTAGTCAATAATTTCGACATCCCTATTGCATCTTCTCTTTGTCGACAATTGCCATGGCAACTGGCTCGGCGTCTCCTTCATGCATTGCCCTGGCAACTAGCTCGGCATATCCTTCATGCATTGGCCTGGCAACTAGCTCGGCATTGCTTTGGCAAGTGATCTTGCACATACACACACAAAAACACACTAAAGCAGCATCTTTTTCCACAAAAATCACCAAGTTATGTAATCAAGCTCAACAATGGAAACAAACATGAATTAATGCATGAATAACTAATTATGCAACTAATATGAGCTTAAGTCTAACAATAATATGAGTAAAAAGGGTAATAAAAATAGTACTTTTGAACACTTGTCAAATAGCATTCCTGCCGGATCAATAGCATCTTGGACTGATCTTTGTCGTGATTTCCTTGCTAGATTTAATCCTACAAATTTGACTGATAAGCTTCGTAACGACATTACTTCTTTTCGGCAGGCAGATGATGAATCCCTGTACGAGGCTTGGGAGCGATATAGAGAACTTCTACACAAATGCCCCCTACACGGATTCCCGATGTGGACTCAAGTAACAATGTTTTACAACGCCGTGAATATATCAACAAGGATGATGCTAGATGCCTCGGCAAACGGCATACTCCTAGATAAGTCGCCGGAGGAAGCAATGCAAATTTTAAATAGGCTGGCCAAGAATGATTATCAATTCCCATCCACTAAAAGAGGAGGAGTTAGACGCCAAGCCACAATACATGAATTAGGATCATCAGATTCAATTTCGGCACAATTGGCCACTTTAACCAAGATGGTCCAGAACATGCAAAAACCAAACAACACACATGAAGTCAAGGTAATGGATTCTTTTTGTGAGTTATGTGGTGATAACCATAATTCTTCTGAATGTATGCAGAATCTGGAATCCAGCTTCTATGTGGGGAATTACAATCGGAACAACAATGTGATGTCCAATACATACAATCCAGCTTGGAAGAAGCACCCAAATTTTTCATGGAGTAATCCCAACAATGCTCTAAACCAGAACAATCAGAATGCACAAGCATCGGGATTCCAGCAGAATATGCCGCGGCAACAGTTGCCACAGCAACAACCGACGACATCTAGTTCTTTGGAAAATTCTCTAAATGCTTTTATGATGAAAACTGAATCTTATATGGCTGAGAATAGTAATTTCATAAAAAGAACTAATGCTTTTATTAACAGGACCGAGATGAGATTGCACAACCAAGAGGTGACAATCAAATTATTGGAAAGTCAAGTCGGATAGTTTGCTCAAAATCTGAACACTAGACCGCAATGAGGTTTACCTAGCGATACTGAAGTCGCAAGAGGAACTGGCCATGAGCAATGTAAGACGATCACCACTAGAAGTGGCCAACAACTTAGAGAGGTTCAAACCCGCTCGTCAAACAAAACTCCACAAAAAGATCAAGACGAACCTAGCGGCAAAGCCTCAGATGCTGAACCAGGAATTGTCGCGGCAACCGGCAATAAGCATGCCTCGGCAACCGACGATAAAGACACCTCAACAACTTGTGAAAAGCATACCTCGATAACCCTAGTTGATAATGCCTTGGCAACTCCAGTTGTCCCGGTAATGCCGTCAATCAGGTTTCAAACCCATGAAAGGATCGAAGATATCCGACTTCCACCACCATTCCCACAAAGGTTGAAGCGACAAAAGCAAGAATACCAATTCAAGAAGTTTCTTATATCCTAAAGCAAGTCCACATCAAATTGCCATTGGTGGAAGCAATTGAACAAATGCCAAACTATGCCAAGTTTCTTAAAGACATTGTGTCCAAGAGAACAAGGCTAGGAGAGTTTGAAACAGTTGCCGCAACAGAGGGATGCATGGCAATGTTGCACAATCGTATGCCACCCAAGTTGAAGGATCCCGGAAGTTTCACAATACCCTGTTCCATTGGAAATCACTATGTCGGGAAAGCATTATGCGACCTTGGGGCTAGCATAAACTTGATGCCTAAATCGGTTTTCCAGAAACTAGGAATCGGGAAGGTAAGACCTACAACAGTCATGCTGCAGCTAGCCGACAGATCCTATGTGTATCCAGAGGGAAAAATCGAGGACATCTTTGGTAAAAGTTGATAAATTTATTTTTCCGCTGACTTTATTGTTTTGGATTGTGAAGCGGATGAGCATGCACCCATCATTCTCGGGAGACCATTCCTAGCAACAGGAGAACCTTGATCGATGTTGAAAAGGGAGAACTCACAATGAGGGTGAATGACCAGCAAGTTAAACTAAATATGTTCCAAACACTAAGGCATGCCGATGATCCGAAGAATGCCAACTTCTTCATGCCACGTGAGTTTAACCGATGAGGAATTTAGTTGCCTCGGCAACTACATTGCCGATTAAGAGAAACCTGAGGAGTATGAAGAACCGGTAGATAATGAACAACAAGAAGAGGCAAATTGGCTAGTCAATCGACCAGGTACATACTTTGAACCCTTTGGATTACTCGGGTAAGAAAGGTAAGCTCGAAAAACCCTCTATTGAACAACCACCGATTCTTGAGTTGAAACAATTTGCGAGCAACTAAAATATGCATACTTAGGAACCGATAATACATTGCCTGTAATTATTTCTTCTAAGTTACAGCCTGAGAAGGAAAAGAAGCTGATCAAGATGTTGAAGCTACACAAAAAGGCAATAGGGTGGACAATTGCCGACTTGAAGGGAATTAGCCCGACAGTGTGCATGCACAAGATTCTGTTGGAAGATGATCACAAACCTTCAATTGAGGCCCAGAGGAGACTGAATCATACCATGAAAGGGGTTGTAATGAAAGAAATCATCAAGTGGCTTGACGCCGACATTATATACCCTATCTCTGATAGTACGTGGGTCCGGTACAATGTGTACCGAAAAAGGAAGGTATAACGGTGGTAAGTAATGAAAATAATGAACTCATTCCAACCAGGACTATGACCGGTTGGAGGGTTTGTATGGATTATCGAAAGCTAAACAAAGCCACTAGGAAAGATTACTTCCCATTACCCTTTATTGATCAAATGCTTGACCGTCTTGCAGGTAAACCCTTTTATTGTTTTCTTGATGGTTATTCAGGTTACAATCAAATTGCCATAGCACCAGAAGATCAAGAAAAGACAACCTTCACATGCCCATACGGTACTTATACCTTCCGAAGGATGCCGTTGGGATTGTGTAACGCCCCAGTAACCTTCCAAAGATGCATGATGGCGCTCTTTTCAGACATGGTCGAAGACTTCCTTGAGATCTTCATGGATGATTTTTCTGTTTTTGGTAATGACTTCGACAGCTGTCTCGGCAATTTAGAGAGGGTGTTGGCAAGATGTGAAGAAACAGATTTAGTCCTAAATTGGGAGAAATGCCATTTTATGGTAGACGAAGGAATAGTGCTCGGCCACAAGATTTCATCCAAGGGAATTGAAGTAGACAAAGCCAAGCTGGATGTGATCGAGAGATTACCCCCACCAAGTTCGGTTAACAGAATTCGAAGTTTTCTCAGACATGCAGGTTTTTACAGGAGGTTAATTCATAATTTTTCTAAAATCACTAAACCCTTGTGTAATCTTCTTGAACAGGATAAAGTCTTCGATTTTGATGATTCTTGCACCCAAGCATTCGAAACCCTAAAGAAAAAGCTTACCTCGGCACCCATTCTCGTTCCACCAGATTGGACGCTACCTTTTGAGCTCATGTGTGATGCAAGTGATTTCGCGGTAGGAGCAGTCCTAGGCCAACGCACAGGTAAGACCTTCCATGCGATATACTACGCTAGTAAAACTCTTAGTAGTGCTCAAGTGAATTACACAACAACGGAGAAATAGTTACTAACTGTAGTGTTCGCATTTGACAAGTTCTGATCCTATTTGACTGGTACAAAGGTAATTGTTCATACGGACCATTCAGCAATCAAATATCTATTTGCTAAAAAAGATGCTAAACCTTGTTTGATCCGTTGGATATTACTTTTACAAGAATTTGATATTGAAATTAAGGACAGGAAAGGAACAGAAAATCAAGTGGCCGATCACTTATCACGTTTGGAACGCAATAGGGAAGAGGACGCGGATCTAGAGATATGCGATGCATTCCCAGATGAACAAATTTTAGTTGCCTCGGCAACCCTCGATGCCTCAGCAACCATGGATCCACATGCCACGGCAACTCTTGACGCCTCAGCAGCCTTTGATGCCCACGCCTCGGCAATTTTGGGAGCAGTTGCCACGGCAGCACATGCCTCGGCAATACCCTGGTACGCGGATTTAGTTAATTTCCTTGTTTGTGGTATTTTACCTTATGGCATTACTCACCAAGGGAAGAAGTGGTTCCTCCATAATGCTAAGCATTACTTTTGGGACGAGCCTCTTTTGTTTAAACAATGTGCAGATCAGGTTATACGCCGATGTATCCCTGAAGAAGAACAACAGAATGTACTCCGGCAATGTCATTCTTCACCCTATGGAGGACATTTTGGAGGAACTCGTACCGCGGCCAAAGTTTTGCAATCTGGTTTGTATTGGCCAACATTGCACAAAGATGCCCAAGACTTTTACAAGCAATGTGATCGTTGCCAGAGGACGGGCAATATCTCTAGACGACATGAGATGCCACTCCAGAACATCATCGAGGTGGAATTGTTCGATGTGTGGGGGATCAATTTTATGGGACCTTTCCCATCTTCATTCGGTAACCTCTACATCTTACTTGTTGTCGACTATGTGTCTAAATGGGTGGAGGCAGCTGCAGTTCCCAACAACGATTCCAAGACCGTGCAACGATTCTTGCAGAGAAACATATTTACACGGTTTGGGATGCCAAGAGCAATTATCAGTGATGAAGGCAAGCATTTTGACAACAGACTAATTGCCAAGATGTTGCAACGCTTCGGCATATCACACAAGATCGCCACGGCATATCACCCACAAACCAACGGGCAAGCAGAAATTTCCAACCGGGAGTTAAAGGGAATACTCGAGAAAGTTGTAAATCCCTCAAGGAATGATTGGTCATTAAGACTAGATGACGTATAGTGGGCATATCGCACTGCATTCAAAACACCCTTAGGTATGTCCCCCTTCCGACTTGTCTATGGCAAGACATGCCATCTACCGGTGGAAATCGAGCACAAGGCATACTGGGCAATCAAGACCGTGAACATGGATTGGGAAAGTGCCGGACAAAAGCATTTATTGGACCTCAACGAGATAGAAGAATTTCGTGCACTCGCCTATAACAATGCACGAATCTACAAGGAGAAAACAAAGCGATGGCATGACAAGAAACTATTGCCACGACAATTCACGCCAGGGCAACTAGTTCTCCTATTCAATTCTCGGCTAAAACTTTTCCCGGGAAAGCTGAAATCAAGATGGTCGGGACCATTTGAAGTTGTCAAACCATTCTCCCATGGTGCTGTGATAATCAAGTCCATCTCTGACAACCATGAATTCAAAGTTAATGGACAAAGATTGAAGCACTACAATGGTGCCCATGTGGAACGTAACAAGGAAGTGGTCAACTTAGGAGATGCATGAGCATGCTCTCCTTTGATTTTTTTTTTCTTTTTATTTTCATTTTTATTTTTAGGAGATATTTTATTTTTCTTCATTATCTTTAGTTTTCAAGTTTTCTTTGTTTTCTTTTTCACAACAAGACTCACAACTACTATGCTAAGGAAATTTACTGCCGAGATCCTTGCCCCGGCAACCAATGAAGAAGATGCTGCGGTAACCTACATCGTGCCTGCACAAGCTGATGCCACGGCAACCAACCCTGAAGATTCCACGACAACCAAAGCTAAAGACATCCCGGCAATAAGAAAACAACCATCTCGTTCAAGCAAGAGAATCAAGACACCGACCAAAAGGAAACTAATCATCTACGATGACGAACTCTCGGAGTAAGTCTTCGTATGCATTTTATTTTTCGTTATTTTTATTTTTCTTTAATGCACGCATTGAGGACAATGCCTAACTCGAGTTTGGGGGGGATTGTTATTAGTAGTTACCATGTTTAGTTACATTAATCTTAAGTATTACATTTAGGATACATAAATTGCTTGCCATGCCTTTAATTGGAACAAGAATTGCTTAGATTTGATGAATATTCAATGATGACTTTGCCAATGCACTTAATTGATAGAATTTTTATTCTAGGATAACCATGGAAAAACTTAGAATTTTACTATGATGCTAATTTTGATGAAACACTGTTGTGGTTTGATTGATTTAAGGAATTCTAGTGAACTTAGGTTGATAATTAACAAATTGGGGGATTAGAATAAAAATTGGATGAATGCTAGAGGTGCCTGAAATTGGCTCTAGCATGTGTTAAAAATTTATCGCTAGAGGTGCCCGAAACTGGCTCTAGTATATGTTAAAAAAAATTATAACTAGAGGTGCCCGAAACCGGCTCTAGTCGAATAAATTAACTTAAGAAAACTAAAAACAAAACACTAGAGGTGCCCAAAATTGGCTCTAGTTAAAACATGTTAAAAAAAACCCAATGAAGTAATTTGAAAACCTATTGTTTGCATAGAATCCGAAAAATCAACTTGCACACAACTTCGCACACACTCACAAGCATTATAGTTTGATTCCGAGTAATTCTTAAGTTTTCTGAAAAATAAAAAGCCAATCATACTTTGTGCCCCGGTTCAGAGAATTGAAATCAAGTTCAAAGCTAAGTTTGTGAAAATTGAAGTCTTGGCAGGTAATTATGAGTTTGCATTGCTTGAGGACAAGCAATAATTCGAGTTTGGGGGTGTGATAAGTGTTCAAAAGTACTATTTTTCTTACCCTTTTTACTCATATTATTGTTAGACTTAGGCTCATATTAGTTGCATAATTAGCCATTCATGCATTAATCCATGTTTCCTTCCATCGTTGAGCTTGATTAAATAACTTGGTAGTTTTTGTGGGAAAAGATGCTGCTTTGGTGTCTTTTGTGTGTATATGCAAGATCACTTGCCAAAGCAAGGCTAGAGCTAGTTGCCAGGGCAATGCATGAAGGAGACGCCGAGCCAGTTGCCAGGGCAATTGTCGACAAGAGCAAAGGTGATATGGTAGTCGAAATTGATGACTAGACAAGCCCAAGATGACGTGGAGCAAAGCCCAAACCCAAAGGAATTTGATTGCCATGCAGAGATTAAAGAAGAATTAAATTCCAAGAAGATAGGAGAAGTTCTAGTAGGAATACAATTATAATAAAGAATTATATTCTTTAAAGATAATTTAATTCCAACTTAACTTCCTCCTCAAAGAAGGACTTTGGCCTAGCCCTATAAATAAGAAGGAGATTTCGACAATTCCATAGGGAGCAAGAGAGGGAAATTCCGACAAGTCCAAGGAGGATTTCGACAAGCCTCCTTCTTCATCCTTTTCTTTCTTGTTCGATTGGGTTCATGCTAGGGATTATTTATCTTGTATTTCTTTGGAACCTAGCCATGAACTAAATCTACTTGGCTATGGTTATTGTGTTTTGTGGTTGTGAGCCACTGTTGGTTTTTGTTTAGGTAATAAGAGTTTGCACTTTTCTATTTCATGGTTTATTCATTCTTGGTTCTTATTCTTGTTTGCGAGTGAATTGGGAGAGGATCTTGTGATTTCATCTATTTATCTAATATCGGGAGAGTTAGATTCAAGAAACGAATGAATATGATCTTTATTCAATCTATTGATGGTGAAGATTAATCCGGCTTAGGAATAAGTTAAGGATTTCAACGGCTAAGAGGAGTGCAAGATTGGTTGTTGTTCACCCTTGATTCACGCAGGGATGTATTATCAAGGCATGCACAAGTAGCTAGAGTTTCGACTTAGGGATAAGAAGAAACCATTGAAGAACGCTCTGTCGAACCTTGAAGGTTGCTGCCCAAAAGCCCAAGTAGTTGCCCAACTAGTCGCCCAGGCAACCATCGATTAGTTGCCAAGGCAACCCCGTTGTGCAAGTTGCCACGGCAACTGAGTTGCTCGTGCACTCTTTTACCAAAACGATCCAATCGGCTATCACACCTCAACTCACGATAACCTGGCCTATCTCTCTCTCATTCAAATTCATATTTTCTTTTACTTTATTGCCTTCTAGTTTAGTTATTAGATAAACTCCTATAATCTTCTATTTGTGTTTTTACTTTTTACAGTGCAAGAGACTAGATTCTTGAAGTGGCACCAATCCCTGTGGAGACGATATCTTTTATACTATAACTTGCGACGTGTATACTTGCACATTTGTGTAGCACTTATTACGGGCAACAAGTGTCATCACTAAGAAGGATCATTTTGGGCTTGGTTACAAACCGAGTGTTCAACAGAGGAGGGAATAGTATAAGAGGAAAGAATAACAAAGAAGAGCTAGACTTAAGGGAGAAGACATCTCGTAGATACCTTTGTCTTTCCCTCATGTAAAAAATGTTTTTGTCTCTGGTGGATTCGACCGTACAGGACAGAAGGTCCAGGAAGCAATTATAGAAAATGACAGGCTTAATGAGAAAGAGATGTTCAACGGATCACTTGAAGGGATATCCATCAACATGGTAGCTGGAAATGACAATGGCAGCAGCGTGTTGACCAACATCTGCCCATGCCATCCTGGGGAAACTCTTGATAACTGGAGCTACGTTGATCTACCTGTAGTCTTTAGGGCCAGATCAGAGTAATGCTCCGAATTAACCCTTTTTGTTTTTAGCCCATAAGCAATAAGGATCTTTTGTATAGGGCACCTATGTTAACTTTTTGTTTGCAATGAAAGAATATCTTCCTCATTTTCTCAAATGGCAAACATCTCATTTACTTCATTCATTTATTTTTTATTCATATTCATTCACTACACTTAAAATCATTCTCTTCCCAATACATTCGTTCTCATTTCATGTAGGGTACCCATAATTAACTGCATGAATGATTCAAAATCCAATCTCGAGGTAGATTTTGAATACCCAGAGATCTCGGTAGAAATTGAACGGGAGGATGATGAGGCTGAATGCGAGATACCTAAAGAGTTGGTAAGGATGATGGTTAACGAAGAAAGGCAAATTATGCCCCATCAAGAAGAAACAAAAATAATGAACTTAGGAGCTGATGATGAGAGAAAAGAAGTGAAAATCGAAACTACATTTTCCTCAGAAACCAGGCATGAACTGATAGCACTGCTCCAAGAATTCAAAGACGTCTTTGCTTGGACTTATCAATATATGTCGGGCTTGAATACAGACATAGTGATGCAAATGTGCCAACGAGGCCAGAATACAAACCAATCAAGAAAAAGCTCAGAAGAATGAGGCTTGACATGCTGTTAAAGATCAAAGAAGAGCGGAAAAAATAGTTTGATGCTGGTTTTCTAGAAGTTGCCAAGTACCCTGAATGGGTCGCAAACATCGTACCAGTGCCAAAGAAGGATGAGAATGTTCACATGTGTGTAAATTACAGGGATCTCAACCGAGCAAGCCCTAAAGACAACTTCCCTCTGCCACATATTGATACATTGGTGGACAATACTGCAGGACACTCATAGTTTTCATTCATGGATTGTTTCTCAAGATACAACTAGATAAAGATGGACCCAGAAGACATAGAGAAGACTACATTTGTAACCATGTGGGATACGTTTTGTTATAAGGTGATGCTCTTTGGACTCAATAACACAGAGGCGACTTATTAAAGAGTGATGGTGACTATTTTCCACAATATGATGCACAAAGAGATAGAGGTATACGTGGATGATATGATCGCTAAGTCCCGAACTGAGGAAGAATATCTTTAAAATCTGAGGAAACTATTCTAAAGACTACGAAAGTACCAGCTGAAGCTTAACCGGGCCAAGTGTACCTTTGCAGTCACATCTGGAAAACTCTCGAGGTTTGTAGTAAGCAGGAAATGGATTGAGATCGATCTGGAAAAAAGTAAAGGCCGTTCAGAACCTTCCACCTCCCCATACTCAGAAAGAAGTCTAATGTTCCCTAGGAAGGTTGAACTATATCTCCCGTTTCATATCTTAATTAACAGACAAGTGCGACCTGTCTTTAGACTACTCAGAAAGAATAATCTAGGGGTCTAGGATGAAGAATGTCAGGAAGCTCTAGTGAAGATCAAGAAGTACTTGATGAATGCTCTTATTCTAGTTACACCGGTACCAGACAAACCCTTAACTCTTTACTTGACAGTTTTTGAGAACTCGATGGGTTGCGTGTTGGGGCAACATGATGAGTCTGGGAAGAAGGAAAGAGCCATCTACTACCTAAGCAAGAAGTTCAATGATTGTGAAACTCGGTACCCGCCAATTCAGAAGCTATATTGTGCTTTGGTTTGGGCTACCAAAAGGCTTAGGCAGTACATGTTATACCATACTACCTGGTTGATATCCAAATTGGACCCCCTGAAGTTTCTAATAGAAACGCCGACATTAACGGGAAGGATGGCTCGCTGGAAGATGCTGTTATCCAAGTTTGACATCATATATGTGAGCCAGAAAGCTATGAATGGAAGCGCCATAGTAGATTTCTTAGCTAGCCGTGCTTCAGATGATTATGAATCGTTGAACTTCAATTTCCCGGATGAGGACTTGATGTGCATTACAACCAAGGGAGACGTTGTTTCAGATGATGGCTCATGGAAACTTTACTTTGACGGAGCTTCCAATGCCCTAGGCCATATAATAGGAGCCGTGTTCATTTCTCCAGAAGATGTATACTATCCCTTCACTAGTAGACTAGAATTCTTCTGCACCAATAACATTGCCGAGTATGAAGCCTGTGTCATGGGACTAAACGCAGCCATTGAAAGAAAGATCAAAGAACTTCTAGTATATAGAGATTCATCCCTAGTGATTTATCAGTTATGGGGAGAATGGGAAACTAGGGATCCAAAGCTAGTCAAATATTATGAGTTGATCCAAGAGCTCGTTAAGGAATTTGAAAAGACCAGTTTCACTTACCTTCCTAGAGAAGAAAACTAGATGGCAGACGCCTTGGCAACCCTGGCTTCCATGTTCAAAGCAAATACGAGAGTAGAGATGCAGACTTTTGAAAGGCCGGCTCACTGTTGTAATGTGTAAGAAGAAATAGACGACAACCCTTGGTATTACGACATCTTGCAATATATCAAGTTTTAAAAGTATCCCGAAATGGCAAATGAAAATGACCGAAAAACACTTAGAAATATGGCAGCGAGATATGTTCTAGACGGGGAGATTCTGTATAAAAGAAGCCATGACCAGACCTTATTGAGATGTGTAGAAGCCCGAGAGGTGAAAGAAATTTTGGCAGAAGTGCACGATGTTTTGTGTGGAACGCACACCAATAGTTTATCAATAGCCCAAGAAATCATGAGATATGGCTATTTTTGGTCAACTATGGAGGGAGACTACATCGATTATGCCAGGAAATGTCATAAGTGCTAAATATATGCAGACAAGATCCATGTTCCTCCATTACCGTTACACACTATGAACTCACTGTGGCGGTTTGCAGCTTAGGGCATAGATGTTATTAGACAGATTCATCCAAAGGCTTCCAACGAACACCGTTTTATTTTGGTTGCCATTGATTACTTTACTAAATGGGTAGAAGCATCATCTTATGCCAACATCACAAGGATGACAGTGTGCAAGTTCCTGAAGAAGGAGATCATTTGCCGATATGGGTTGCCAAAAAGGATTATCACCGACAATACTTCCAATCTGAATAACAAATTGATGACTGAGGTGTGTAACCAATTCAAATAACACACCATAATTCCACGGCCTACCGCCCTAAGATGAATGGGGCAGTGGAAGCGGCAAACAAGAACATAAATAAAATCATTGCGAAGACAACAGACACCTACAAACATTGGCATGAGAAGTTGTCATTTACTATGTTCGCCTATCGGACATCTGTTCGCACATCAACAGGGGCAACGCCCTATTCTCTAGTGTATGGTACAAAAGCAGTACTCCCTATTGAGGTCGAGATCCCATCACTACGGGTTTTAAATGAAGTGAAGTTGGAAGAATCAGAATGGGTGCAAGCCAGGTTCGACCAGTTAAACATTATTAAAGAAAAGAGGCTGAAAGCTATCTGCCATGGTCAGATGTACCAAAAATGAATAATGCGGGCATATAATAAGAAAGTGCGCCCGGGAGAATTCTGAGAGGGAGATCTGGTGCTTAAGAAGATCTTCCAATTCAGAAAGATTCTCGAGGGAAGTGGACGCCTAACTGGGAAGGGCCATAAGTCGTCAAGAAGGCCTTCTCAAGAGGAGCATTGATTTTAACTGATTTAGTTAAGAAAGTGCGCCCGTGAATTCTGATTCAGTTAAGAAATACTATGTTTGAAAAAAAGAGAAACATGAAAAATGAAATGATAAAAGAAATAAAGCGAAAACCTGAAAAGGCATCTCATTAAAAAAATATGGAGAGCTCGAGGCGAAAACCCGAAAAAGGGCATCTTGAAGCAAATGAAGGATCCTAGTTGAAAACCCGTTAAGGGCGGCTTGAATAAATTTTGAGATTGGGCTTCCGACAAGTAGAGTCATCCTCACGAGTACCAAAAGAAGGAGCTCCAGGCAAATATTCTACTCCGGTTGACAGGATCATGCATGATTCATGCTGTGGATACTTGGGGTTTTGCATTTCATGTTTTGCTTTCCCTTTTCCTCATGTTTGCCATGACTTTTTTAAAACTGTTCCAAATCCTTAATGTTAATAAAATCACATTTTTGAAACTTCCATTCCTTGTCTTCTTGGTTTTTCATAAGCATCGTGCAAACGGGTTAACATAGACTTATGATAATAAAAAGATTTTTGAGCATTACTATGATCTAACCCTGAAATACAGGTGATTAGAAAACAAGATTAACTTTGTCCTCTAGCTGTCTACATGATGTATGTTGAGGTATGACGAGTAGAAGGCTTCGAGCATCAGGATAAGATAACCAATGTCACATACCATTCATACTTGCCGGAGAAAGTATTCAAGACAACAATACAGATCTCCCAGGTGAAAACCCGTAAGTGCACCTTTAAAAAAACTCTAAAGTAAAAACCCTAAAGGGCGTTTTAAAACTCTAAACCAGAAATTAAGAAAAGAAAGGTTGAAATGGTTAAACCCGATAGTAAGATGGGGGTACCGTCACCAGAAGGAGAAAAAGGAAGAGAAAGTAAAATAGAGAGTCGAGATTGACTGACTGCGGAAACAGATACATCAGAATATTAACATTCATGCATCATGGATAGTTAGGCATCCTTAGGATTAGGGACATGCTAATTCATAACATTTTGTCCATCTTAAACATGTATTTACAAATTGCCATTGACTTTTGATCTACCCCTTTGCAGTGAAGAGGTGGATTCATTGGAAGAAAGATTTTGGCAGCCTTCGTAGCGTGAGTCCAGAAAGGTTGGTAGCCGTTCTTGGCGTGAATCTCTAAATTTGAAGAAAGATTTCAGCAACCTTAGTAGCGTGAGTCTAGAAAGATTGGCAACCTTCGTAGCGTGAGTCCAGAAAGGTTGGTAGCCGTTCTCGGCGTAAATCCCTAAATTTGAAGAAATATTTCAGCAGCCTTAGTAGCGTGAGTCCAGAAAGATCGACAGCCTTAGTAGCGTGAGTCCAAAAAGATCGGTGGTCATTTTAGCGTGAATCCCAAATGAGAAGATAAAGGTTCTACATAGGAATGGGCTATATTTTTTAGTACTCGCAGCGAGAGGTTCTATATAGGAAGAACCCACAGCTCCGAGATTCCAGAAGCTAAAAGTTCTATATAGGAATGACTTCCAGCTCCAGGGTTTGAAAACTAGCAGTTCTATATAGGAAGGACTTGCATCTCTAGGGTTTGAAAACTAGTAGTTCTATATAGGAAGAACTCTCAATCAAAAAATCCGTCTGTGACGTAGAAGGTTTTATATAGGAAAGACCCGTCGCGTTGAAGGCGAAAAGTTCTATATAGGAAGGACTCCAAGCTTTACCGTCTTAGAGTGAAAGGTTCTATATATGAGGGACTCGTAACTCAAGACTTCAGAATGAAATGTTCTATATAGGAGGGACCTGTAGTTCCAAGATCGAAAGGTGAATAAGTTCTATATAGGAATAACTTACGAGCCTGTAGATTCAGCCGAGGAAAAGCGAAAAGTTCCAAAAGAACATGTGATTCCAAAGCTACAAACATGGAAGTCAGACAAAAATGAGTGCTTATGATCTTTGCTTTGTTCCCGTTCCTCGAGAACAAGCAAAGAGGGGCAACTGTAATTACTCATCTTTATTCGGTGTACAAATATTGTATTAATTTATGTTAGTTTAATAATTAATATATATTTGTTGCATGTATGCATGTTATGTTATACTTTTATTATGTATATGTGATAAATGTGTACGTAAACTATGTATGTGATGTGTTGTGTATGCATTAGTAATTATTATGTGCATGTTTATATACGTTTGCTTGTGTGTATTATTAATGTCCTTGTTATTATTAAGTGTATACGAATGAGTATTGCATGAATTGTATGTATTATTATTAAGTGTATTTGTATGCGAATGTGTTTTATCACAATTATATGTATGTGTACGTAAGCATATATGTGTATGTGTATGCGTAAATAAGCATGTATGTGTATGCGAATGCATTTTATCACAGTTATATGTATGTGTGTCTATGTATGTGTGTGCTTGCATGTAAGTATACATATGTATTATTATTATTATTATTAATACTATTGGGCTAAATTTAAATAAAATAAAAAGTATATTAAAACCCAAATTAAGTGTCCAGTCCAGGTTTACAAACCCAAAAATAAAATAATATACAAGGCCCATTTCGGGCAGACCCAACCAAACCTTAACCTATGTCCAAAAACCCTAATTACATGACTAACCCTAACCCTTTCTCCTTGCTCAGCCCAATCTGAGCCGTTGGATCAAATTTTGATCCAACAGACATGATCGAAAGGAGAAAACCTTCTAGCTGGCGCGTGTGGCTCACTCTCGGGGTTGTTGGACTTCCACGTGCGCGTGGCGTGCTCGCGCTGACTCCTCAAATACCAAGAAGACACGTGGCACAATCTAGTACTAGCTTCTCCAGTCTAAGGTTGCATCCTAGCCGTCTGTCTTCCATGCAATCCCAGCCGTTGGATCAGATATGATTCAACGGCCAGGATTCAGTCTGGCCAAATAACACCTCCCCCATGCCATCACCATGCCTCTACCGTACCACCAGCTAAACCGCTGCGTCAAACATCACCAAAAAATCAAAAAATACAGACTATGTCAATAATCAAATTTGTAAAAAAACATGTATTATCTACCAAACAAGGAATCATAACAAAAAAGGCAGATATATATCAGATGTATATAAACTTTTGTACCAAGTTACCAGTTCCAAAAAATAAACAGAACAACCAAAAAATTTCATTGGTAATCTCATTTTTTTTCTTATTCTTGTATGCATGAAACAAAAAAATAAAGAAAAGCAAAAACCAAAAGTTTGTACCTTAGGCCAGTTTGTGTCTCGCCAGCGATAAACCCTCTGGGGTGAGCCATTTCAGGGAAAAGGGTTTTTTTTTTCGAAACAAGGGTTTGAAGGTTCGAAGTGAGGGTTTCTAGTGGGGTTTATGGGCTTCACGGTGGTCTAGGTTCCTGAACGGCCGTGGTCCAGGATGACTTGAGGCGGCCGTTAAGGCGAAGCCTCGCCTGAGACCGGTTGGTTGCGGCGGCCATGAGATTACCAAAGAGTTTGAGGGTTGTGTTTTCTGAAAAAAATGAGATTACCAAAGAGTTTGCGGCGGCCATGAGATTGTTTGTTTTATAGGTTGGAAATAAAAACTTTTTGGTCTAATTGCTTCATAAACCCTCTCGCGTTTCGAGAATTTTCAAAACTGTCTCGCCGCTAGGTTTATTTGCACAAGCAGTCCCTCTCACATTTTGAAATCTCGCAATTAAGTCCCAAAATTAACCAAATCTGGTTATTAAATGGCAAAACCTCCCCTTCAGTCCTTCCGCGTTTTGGTTTTTCGCACTTTAAGCTCGCCCCTTGGTTTAATTATGCAAACGGTCCTCATAAGCTTCGTTCAGTTCTCAATTAAATCCCTAAAATCTGTTTTTTTGTTCTTTTAAATTTGATTTTCTATTTTCTTTCTTTTTCATTTTAATCCTCTTTTCATATATAAATATTTATGTTTTTATCATGTTTTTTAACATGTTGATGTGGTCTTTTTTTGTTATCATGTTTTTTTTTCATATATTTCATGTTCTTTATATATATATATATATGCCTAGTTTATGATGTTTTTTTATATATTCGTTCGCTTGTTCGTATCATACATGCTTGATTCGTGTTTTTAGTTGGCTCGTATATAGCACGTTTTTGTACTTTAACATGTATTGCATGTTCTCTTTGCTTTTAAGTTACATGTTAGCGTGTTTTCTTTTGTCACGTATAATGTCATATTTTTATTTCATGTATATAAATCATTTCATGTGTTTAGCATTAAGTATGCGTTCGCCTTTTTTTGCTCGGATTTGTTAGTTTAATACTATGTCACATGTAGGTCATACATATGTTGCATTATGTTTTAGGATGCAGACATGTGTTACAATTTTTATTTTATTTTGCATTTTAAGTCGTATGTTAAAATCGGTGTATTTGTTACATATTGATAGCATGATATGATTTTAATGTATGTATGTAATTTGTGTTACGCATTAAGTTCTTTTCTATGCTCGCATGTTGCTTTGTTTTTTAGTATCATACTATACCATATGTGTCATATATGTACTATATTCTTTTTTTATGTTCAAGTATGTCATAATTAGTTAATTATTGTTGAAAGCATGTTTTCTTTTATGTTTAGGTCTCTGCTTTGTTTTTATCATGTTATGTTGTTCCTATTCATGTTTTTTTTTATATTTATGCTTTTATGTCTTTAGTTCCATGTCTTTGCACATATTTGTTTTAAATATTTGTTTTCTAAGATTGTACAACGAAATATTAATTGTCAATGCGCTGCCCTTTTATTCAAGCGTAAACGTGGCCAGTATCAAGCGCAGTGATGGTGGTCTATCAGTTTATTCTCGAATAACGGGGCCCTTAAAATTTACTCGCACTTATGACCAAATTTTAATTTAATCGTCATTTTAATCTGGAAAGTTTAATATTAATAAAGCGGTAATTATTAAAGTACCAATTTTGGGTGGTGTGGGGGTGCTAATCCTTCCCCATCCGTAACCGACTCTCGAACCCACAAATTTAAATATCTAGTTTTATGGTGTCCGACCTACCTTAGTGGCCGGTGGCGACTCTAATTTTGAAATAAAATGCGGTTTTTTGCAAAACCCCTACGGAAGGCATTATTTTCAAAACAAAATAAAATAAAAATACTTTTTTAGAGAAACTAAAACAAAATTAGTTAATATATATATATATATATTTGATTTTACTTAAAAACTAAAATTATTATAATTATTGTAATTATATAGATAATTTCGTTAGTATATATATTTTAATACTAGATAATTATTGTAATTATAAAAAACTATTAAAATATATATCCGTAAAGAAACCTAATTCAAGTAGAATTAGATTTTACATATTTAATTATATTTGGTTAAATATATTGTATATTTAATGAAACCGTATTTAAGTAGAACTAGGTTTCTAAATGCTATATAAAGGCACGAGGTCTAGCAGCCACAATATGCCTTCTGCTAATAACCTCTCTAATAGTTAGAGAAGTAAAATATTGTTTGTTTCATCCGGGTGGACTGCGTAGAGGTCGGAACACTGCTGTGACGACTAGGACTCAACATCATGCTAAAGGAATTGGATTCTTCTTATGTCTCTGCAGTTTTTCAGATTTAATTAAGGTAATATTTCATCCTTTTTACCTCGAATTTGTTCCTCGTACATGATCATTGGTAGAATTCATCGGATATTTTTTCTGCTGTGTCATGGGTTGTACTAACGTTTCCTAACAATTACAACTTTGCTCGGCATTAGTACTCGTTGGGCTAAGCTTTATGCATCTGCGATTACCCATGTGTCCAGCATGCAGTCTCCTCCGATTTAAATGATCCAATGGAAGCCACCTCCCTCAAGCTGGATTTGCCTCAATTCGGATCGGGCTGTTTCTATCACCTCAAGTTATGGTTCGATGGGAGGTAGGGGTGTTCAATCGTTTAACTGACCAAACCGAACTAGCTAAATATCATTAACCAAAATTTTAAATTCTTTAACCGTTAATCGAATCAAATTTTTTTTTTAAAATTAACCGAACCAAACTTTGTTTGATTAATTTTTGAATTAACCGAAATAACTATGGAACACCTAAATTTTTGGTTAATATACATATATATTCGGTTAATTTTCGCTTAATATATATATTAATGTAAGTTTAATATATATTATATTTAATATCGGTTAATTAACATGTTTTGAACTGAATTAACCGATAACCGAACTTTAAAAAAAATTAACCGTTAACCGATCTAACATTTAAATTAACCGACTGGAATTTCGGTTCAGTCAGTTAATTTGGTTTTAACTGAACAGTGAACACCCTTAATAGGAGGTACTTTTTGTGATCAATATGGTAACTTCTTGTCTGCTTACTCCAAGCGTATAGGCAAAACAAGTGTGTTGCAAGCTAAATTATGGGGAGTTTTGGAAGGATTACGATTCACTTGGTCCCAAGGCTACTCGTGCATGATTGTAAAAAATTATAGTGCAGATGCTTTCAAGCTCCTCTATGCCCCTTCTTCCAAAAGTCATCATGCCTTAGTGAGGTCTATTTCTTCAATGTTATCCAGATCTTGGGTTGTAGATTTTGTTCTCATTCGACGTGAGGCGAACAAGGCCGCAAATTTCATGGCAAAATCCAATCATAGGACCGATGGTTCTCTTATAGCTCTCTTTGATCATCCTGACAGTCTTACCGGTTTACTCTAGAGAGATATTTTCGGTTCTCCTTATGCTCGGCTAAGGAGCACCTAATGTATTGGCTTAAGGCTCCTCTTTATTCTAAAAAAACTAGTAATAACTTATAAAGTGAAAAGGCACTCGATTTAAATTTTAGTTTAAATATTTTTTGATATAAACATCTAGTTTTATTGAAAAAAATAAAACATTCAAATTATAATGAGGGTTTTCAATCATAACGTAAACTAAACACATAATTTGGACATTTTTTCAATAACCAACGATATAAGAAACTAGCCACTTTAAATCATACAAGGACCATACAATGAAAAGGTTAAAAACCCAATCAAAGACTCAGTCAAAAGATTGATACGAACAAATCTGACTACATCGGTAAACAAACCACAAAAGGGATCAAACTACTGAAAGACCACCGAAAACCGCAAATCAGAGCCGAGCATCGTGAGAAATCCATCCACAAACGCAAACTGCGTATCCAAATCCAATTCGAGTGTCCAAAGTAGTAAAGATCAGTAGGATAACCAAATAAGCACCATGTAACTCCCGTAACTCAGTCTAGTCGTTAACGCTAGATTACGAAATATCACATTAGGTTTGCCGAAGCCAACCTGAACGAAACCACCTAAACCTGTCCATTTTTTTCTTTTTATCTTATATAAATGCTTTATTAAGTCCTATATTGTATAACAAGACAGCAGAACAAATATCAAACCATTTGAACTCAATCCAAGCATTCGATTGCAACATTAAAGCCTTTAGGGACCAAAATGTAAACTTATAAAAATTAAGGACCAAATTATAAATTAATGTTACCCCCAATTAATTAAGTTCATTCCATGCCACTATGTGAAATTTCATCAAGATTTCATATCAAGAACATCTTAAATTGAGCATTGAATAAAACAATGACCAATTTGCAAAGAATTAAACTTCAACAGACAATTATTAGAATTACCGGTCATTGTATCGATACGGCCATGCCTGTACCGATACTAATCTTTTTACAAAGGTTTACCGGTATGCCAAGCCTCTTACCGATCCTTAAGCCAAATAAATCCCTCATCGTACCGATACGCTGGCTCGAGTATCGATCCTCGGTATAAATATTTGAGACAAGGATTCCAGTAGCTAAAACGCATACCGCTACGGTCCCCCATGTACCGAAACCTTGTGCAAATCTTTAGGGGTGTATCGATACGGCGACTATCCGTACCGATACCCTATTCAGAAATCTTGAACTTTTGAGCCTTATACAGACCCGCGTACTGAACCCAAGGGACCCGTACCGGTACGATTGGGTCTGTAATGACCTCTTGGCCAAACATATGACATCTAGGCTCAATCAAACATTTCCCAACCACATGTAAATAACATACAAATTATTCATCGACAAATTCCTAACATACCACTTATGCATGGTTATCAATCAATTTAGGGAAAACGCCAAGATAGACCTATAGGTATGGTTTCTACCCAAACATATGAAATCCTTCCCAACATGCTTACACCCTCAAACAATCATAAAGCATGTCCACATCAAACAAAACAACATGTCCAAAGCAAGAACAACTCAGTTCAAATCTCCCAAAGCCCGAGGTCACATTGCCCCTTATTATTACAAATTCGTTTATAAAAGCCATACTTGCAAAAGTCAAGTTCTTGGATACCCTCTTGCTCTAATTGTTGCCTCTGAAAGCCTATTTATCTAAAATGGCGAGAAAAGAGCGTAAGCACAAAATGCTTAGAGATGGGTGCTCAAAAACACTCATCAATGCATATAAAACCGTTAAAGCAAAACCAAGCTTAAAACTATAACAACTAGTCGTGCTATGCTTTTCCAACGTTTAAAAGATCATTCACATATAAACTAATCCTTATTCAAAAACATGTATCAGGACCATAAGCATAATCCCATATGCAAGAACCTCAATTTAAGCATCCACATGCATATCATTTCATTTGCAAAGCTTAAAGAGCAACATATGCATATTTCACTATATGCAAATACTTTTACATTCATCATGATACATTAGTTCATATATTGGCACTAAAGTGTCCAAAACAACTCATTCACATTATTTGGAAACACATCAGATACATAGATTTCCTTGGTGGTTCCTCTAACCCACCTTTATATATATATATCCACCAACTCGAGTATAACGGTACAATTACAACCCCTCAAGAGCTACGGTTCTCAATGGCTCGAGTTTAATGGTTCAATTACAACACCTCAAGAGCCATGAGGCGACTTATTATAGTGCACTTTAAACCTTATGGCATGCCAACTATATCCGATAACATTTAATACCTTTCTACTTTGCCAATATATACTTTTTTAACATGTTATCTTACTATTTTTCCATATGCAACTCATAAACCATTTATAAAAGCAGTGAACCATGCTAAAAAACAACACTAGCATTTCTTTTGGAAACCATCGACCGAAACTCACAAGTATTCATGTATTTTACCATTTACATTGCATTTCATATGGAAATCATGCATATAAACATTAGGTACCAAATCATTCTTCGTGAGTAAAAATATGCATTTATAAAATATATGCCAAAATCGAGTAATTGAGAGTAAACCACCATTCACTTACTTTCGAGCTTAGTTAAGTTTGCTAGACTTAAACTAAACTACCAGGGTAACCTACCAAACCTTAATATCTCTAAAACACATTCCCACTCACTGATGCACAAAACCTCTTTTACCGAAGTGGAAATTAACCTTCCAAAGCCTTCAAATTCCCATCGACCAACAACGAATCACTCTCCCATGTTTCGGCTACATAAGACCAGAGGAAAAATGCATCACTATGCATTCAAAACACCTGCAACCCATACTCCCCCACATCTCCAACACTCCGCAACCAAACGCCATACACACTACCGAAAACCAACTTAAACTACACCTAAACAAAACCCAACTACTTCCTAATGATTTGACTGTCCAAACCTCAACAATTAACATCAAGAAACACGTCTATACCACTATTAAACCTCCAGCAACCATAGAATCCTAATCCCAACCCAAAATCTCATGAAAAACAACCTAGAAAATTAACTAACCAAATAGTTTCGGGTTTTATTTTGTTAATCTCATTTCATAACAACAAAACACATTACAAATATGATCTTAATCAATCAAAACTTCCAACAATTCATTACTTAGCAATCTTTTTAAAAAATCACCAATTAAAACTTGATTTAATTCATCTTAATTAAATCAAACATCAAAAACCCATAAGAAAACAACATCAAAGAGCCAAACAAAAATGGAAGATATTTAGATGAGAGAAAATGAAAATTATCTTTTAAGATGACTTCTTCCCTTAATTGGCTCAATTGCCTTGCAAAACTCTAAGAAAATAGAAGATATTTGATAGAAAATGATAAGAAATGAAAAAGAAATCAAAGTAGAACGAAAATCAAGGGATTACAAGAAATCTTTGAAGAAATCATAGTTTGGTTGGGAGGAAAAATGAGAGAGGGAAAATTTAGAAAAGTCGGTTATGTGAGAAAATGATGAAAATGATTAATGAATTAAAGATCTTTTTAATTCCTTTTAGTATATCTAAAAACCACTTAAAAAGAGTCCAATTAAGTGATAAGTTTGATTAAAAAAATGGGATGGAAGCTCTCTAAATATTCTAAAATTTGGCTCGTTTGCATTTTAGTTACTAAAATAATTTTGAAATCTTTATATTTTAGTCACCAAACCAAAGTGTCATCCAATCCGAATTGATTTTACCAAATCGACGCTTTAAATATGTTTAATATACCAATTAAACATTTTAGGATATTTTTACTCATTTTATTTTAGCCAATAAAAAACATTTATTTCCCGAAATTAGTCGAATTAGCTAACCCGGTTCTCTCGAACCGTTTAACTCGACCCACTAATCTTCTAGGCCTAACCTCGAGGCATTACACACCATCTTAATCAGTTGAGGTGATGTAAAATTCAACCCTGAGAACAATAAAAATGAAAAGAAAATAGCCAAATGACCGTCAATAAAGACAAAAATATATGTCAAAAGGTAAAAAAAGACGTGCCATAAGACATAGAAAAGCATGCCACAAATGTAGACTTATTCTTAATAAAAACTAAATAAAAAAGAAAAACATAGATATAATATAATAAAAACTAGTAAAGAGAAAGAAAGATTACCAACGATCGACAATAAACACCAAAGTTGATACGGCCGACGACGATCGAACAACATGACATATAAAGTTGCTAGAGAGAATTTTTTTATAAAAACAATTTTTAGTTAAAATATTAAAAAGCGTTTAAATCTTATCTTTGTATTTTTTTGAACAATTTATACTTAGGGAAGGGGGAAGAGAATTTGCTCCTAAATAAGTTTTGAACCCACAACCTAGGAGAGAGGTGAGGATGTCAGCTGAGAGCTTTGATCACTTGCTCTAAAGATTGTTGACAAATCTTATATTTGTATTTGGATAAACTTTTACATTTTATTACATTTAAATAAGCTTTTAAAATATTAATATATACGTAAATTAATTTCTTAACGTACAATTTATATGAAGAAATCTTAATCTTTAATTCATACCTTAATAAATATTCAATATTTTCTTAAATAAAAACTAAAGGATAAATATTTATTTAGTAAAATTGTTTTAGCGGCCTAATAAATTTGGATATAGTACACAAATGGTCCTTAAACTAAGTAAAAATGATTTTTTGAGAATTGAAATTTCAAAAATTATAAAATGATCATTAAATTTATCAAACTATAACAAAATTGTCACTAAGTTTTTTCAAACTATTACAAAAAAGATATTAAACTTATCGAACTATTGCAATATGATCCTTAAACTTGTCAAAATTTATCACTATTTTATACCATATAGTGACTATTTTGTAATAATTTTATAAGTTTCATGAGTATTTGTAATTTCTAAAACTTATTGTCCAAAGGATTTTTTGCCTAGTTTAATAATTATTTATTTACTTTAACATATAAATTTCTATATGTTAGATTTGACAAAAGTTAAGGCTAAATCACAGGCATTGAAAAAGTCGTCATTCCCTGCAAATTTCTTACTCGTCTCTCTTCCTTCACTCATGGCGCCTCACTCGTTTCTCACATGCCGAACCCCACTCTCCCTCCATATATACTCCCCTTTCAATCGCATCTCTCAAACACAAAGAAAAACAAAGCCCTCCCTTGTTTTCTTTTGTTGCTTCTTCTTTTCAAGTAACAATGGTACTTGAGCCAGCAACGGCAACCCAGACAGCCGCACCGGCAATGCCTCAGCTGAAAGATGAGCTTGACATTGTTATACCCACCATACGAAACTTGGACTTTCTTGAGATGTGGAGGCCATTCTTTCAGCCCTACCATCTCATCATTGTTCAAGACGGTGATCCTTCAAAGACCATCAAGGTCCCTCCGGGCTTTGACTATGAGCTTTACAACAGGAACGATATCAACAAGATTCTGGGACCTAAGGCTTCTTGCATTTCCTTCAAGGACTCTGCTTGTCGTTGCTTTGGTTACATGGTGTCTAAGAAGAAGTACATTTTCACCATTGATGATGATTGTTTTGTAAGTTTCTTTTCTTGTTTTAATTTTCTTTGAGATGTTTTGGAATCAGGGTTTTTGTTATTTCAGTTGGATTCTTTGATTAGGTTGCCAAGGATCCATCGGGTAAAGCAGTGAATGCACTTGAGCAGCACATCAAGAACCTGCTATGTCCATCAACTCCCTTCTTCTTCAACACCTTGTACGACCCCTTTCGAGAGGGCGCCGATTTTGTCCGTGGATACCCGTTCAGTCTCCGCGAGGGTGTCCCGACTGCTGTTTCTCACGGGCTGTGGCTAAACATCCCAGACTACGATGCGCCGACCCAACTCGTGAAGCCTCTCGAGAGGAACACTAGGTTTGTCGACGCGGTCCTCACCATCCCGAAGGGCACCTTGTTCCCCATGTGCGGTATGAATCTGGCTTTCGACCGCGACTTGATCGGTCCTGCCATGTACTTTGGACTCATGGGTGATGGTCAGCCAATCGGTCGCTACGACGACATGTGGGCTGGCTGGTGCATCAAGGTATACATTAGTACCATTCGAGTTGATTCATTTGTATTGCTCCTTGCATATTGTCAAGGGACTTTACCATTTTAAAAAAAACTTGTCATTATCTCAAGATTTCTTTTTTTTTCGACATGAAATTATTCTCACCCATTTAATCTCGTGATGCTCTCGTCACGAGTCAACTACACTTATGATGGGCTATTGTCACGATTGTTCACTCTAACTACTTATTTATGGGTGTTTCCAATCAAAGGGCCGCTCTAATACCATTTGTCACGGTCATTATGCTTTTTCCAAAAGACACATTTGATAAGATGTGTAGTGTCACCGCTTATATATCACAAAACTCAATTTTTTCGACGTGGGATTAATGTCTTTGACTCTTTCTGGGTGTAACAATATGCTTTATGTGTATTGAGGTTGATGATTGTTTCATATGTAGGTGATATGTGACCATTTGGGATTGGGGGTAAAAACGGGTCTACCTTACATCTACCACAGCAAAGCCAGCAACCCATTCGTGAACCTAAGGAAGGAATACAAGGGCATTTTCTGGCAAGAAGAGATCATCCCCTTCTTCCAGCAAGTAGTCCTTCCAAAAGACTGCACCACAGTTCAAAAGTGCTATATTGAACTGGCTAAGCAGGTGAAAGAGAAGCTTAGCAAAGTTGATCCCTACTTTGACAAGCTCGGTGATGCCATGGTCACTTGGATTAAAGCCTGGGATGAGCTCAACCCACCTTCTCTGTCGAATGGCAAAGCAGCTTAGATTTTTTTCCCCAACAAATTACATTAATTATTGGTATTCTATTTCAAATGCTTTTCAATACACAGCTGCAACATTTTTTCCCTACTGTTTTAAATCGAGTTTAATAATTTTTGTTTGTTATTTCCTCACTAGATATATATTATATAATTTTTATCAACTTTATGTTATGAAGTTACAAACATGAATAAAAATATGTTTTAGTTGATTCAGAATTGCTTTTAGAATATGTTATAAAAAAAGAATTGCTTTTAGAATATTAAAAAAGGGATGAATTTAAGATAAAGTTATGGTTGCACCTTTGCCATCTTTTATCTTCGGAGATTTTTGCAAATTGTGCGGTCCAGGTCCAGTTAATGCCTGCATTTTTTCAGCCAGAAAAGTACAAGACCTTTTTTCTATCAATACAAGTATCAATCGATTAACAATGCAGCGAGTAGAGTTGAGTGAAAGGTGTGCTATTAAAGAATAAATGGATAAAAGCATGTCAATTTAATCCGAATTCGATCTGAAGAAAAATTTTGGTTGAAAAAGTCTGAATTTGAAAAAAAGGATCTGAGTGCTAATAGAAGACAGATTGGATATGGATATTGTCAAGATCTGATCCAAAACTGATCTAAGTCTATGTCCAATCCAAGTCCGATCCATATATGAGATCAAATAAAATTATTTATGACTTTTAATTCTTTAAAACAAAATATCATTTATAGTATTTACATTAAAACAATAAGACAACATATACAAAATAAAAAATTTAACTTAGAAACATTAAAAGAAACAAAAATATATATATATTAAGTAACTTAGAATAATTGTAAAAACAAAATTAACTTATATATATCCATATTAAAAGTGATAATAAAAATATAAATATATTAAAATAAAAGTTAAATAATAATAATATTTACCATGATTTATATCTAATAACTAAATTTAATATTGTGTAATATATCTATGAATATCATATGCAATTATGTATATATACATAAATATGAAAAAAAGAAACAAATGTAAGATAAAATTATAGACAAACAGAAAATAAATATAATAAATAAATAAATAAAAATATCAGTTAATTACAAAATTTAAGAAAATTAGTGAATAAAATATTAAATGATGTAAAATTGTAAGATAACGTTAAGATATATTAGGTTAAAATTATGAATTAAAATAGGAAGCAAATTAAAAGCATAAATAATAAACACAAAAATTTAAATGTAGTCAACAAACAATGGACGAAAATGGATAAATACATGGCATAAAGCTAAAAAAATGCTCCCAACGTTTGACTGAATAGTCACTTTGGCCCATATTCTTTTTTTGAGCAATTCAACCATCAACATTTCATTGTGGGTCAAAATAGCCCATCTGCGGATAAAAACTGTCAATCAACTGACAATAAATGGCTTGAAATGACTTGACAAACATATATGACAGTGCATGCTGACATGACAGTATCATATAGACGAATGTGTTGACTTGAAAAAAACGTAACATCAGTCAAAAATAATTTTATAAAATTATATAAAATATATATTTTTATGCTGGCTTATCATTCTGTCAAGTCATTTCAAATTATTCACAGTCAGTTTTCTAACAATTTTCATCCGTAGATGAAACATTTTGACACAAAATAAAACGATGATGGTTGAATTGTTCCAAAAAAGAATAAGGGCCAACGTGACTATTCAATCAAACGTTGGGGGTATTTTTTTGACTTTATGCCTAAATACACAATTAAATGACATAATTAAAAACGAAAGAAATTAAATACACAAAATCATGTACTAATTTGCATTAAAATAAAAATATCAGAGGGCCGAAACATAATATACCCTAAAGACGCTACCCCTTGGACTCGGGTTAACACTAGGGATGACAATTTAATCCGAATCCGATACGAAAAAATCCGATCCAAATCCGAAAAAATCATCCGAGTTCGATGAATCAGATTTAGACTTGGACTTCATACAGTCCGATTCATTGCCATCCCTAAGAGGGAGTATATTTATTAAAAAAACTATTGGAAACAAAGAATTTTGTTTTTCATTTTGGTTACCATTTTTTAAAATGATTTTTTTGGAAAACGAAAATGTATAAATAATAAATGATAATTATTTGATATACTGGCGGTGGAAACTAAAAGTTTCCACAAGCGCTTTTATTTTAGGGTTCAGGGACTCAATTTAGGGTTTATGTTTAGTAATTTACAATTGAGGGATTGTGAATAGAATTTAGGGTTTATATGTTAAAACCTAAATCCTCAAGATATTACACTAAAACATAAACCTTAACCTATAAACCCTAATTCTAACCCTAAACCCTAAATTCTAAGCATTGCCCCTAAATTCTAAACTACTAAACCTAAACCCCTAAACCCTACACCCTAAATTAAGTCCCTAAACCCTAAATAAAGGTGCTTGTGGAAACTTTTAATTTCTACCGCCAGCGTATTAGATATAAATCCAATAATAAAATGTTAGGAAATCTTTAGAAGCGATACACACACCATTACATACAACCAATGCTACAAAACACTACACATCATTATTTTTAGTGACTTTTAAATAAATATTAAAATTCTCATAGACTCATCATGCAATTAATTATTTTTTAAAACACAGTTAAAATTTGGATTGAATAACTCTTTTTCTTTTTGTTTTGTAGTATATTTTTTTATCTTTATTTTGGATTGAATTTTTTAGAAGGGATACACGCCGCTACATATGACTAATGCTACAAAACACTACACATCATTATTTTTAATGATTTTTAAACAAATATTAAAATTTTCATAAACTCATCATGCAATTAATTATTTTTTAAAACACAGTTAGAATTTGGATCGAATAACTTTTTCTTCTTTTTGTTTTGTAGTATATTTTTTATTTTTAATTTAAAATATTATTTTATATTCTTCATTCTCAGCAAACTCACTCACCCTGAAGCCCGCTCTCCTACCGCCGTCGTCGAAGATTGTTACCGTCATTTACGATTTTTAATGATTTTTAAATAAATATTAAAAAATTCTCCTAGCAGCAACACAAGAAAAGATTGGTCATTTAGATAGCTCTTGGGTGGTTCAAAAATTGGCCATTTAGATAGCTCTTGGGTGGTTCAAAGGTCCTGAGCAATGTCCAGATTAAGCTGCTCTATTAATCAAGTTTTGCAATAGTAGATGTTCACTACTACCTACTTGCAGAGCTTCATTCCGATAAAAATTATCTTACAATTTTTTTTATTTAAACCTTAATCCCGTAGTTTATATATTTTTTATGTAAGATGTAAAAAACTTCTAAACTTGGCGCTACAGAATTTGGATTGTCAACAAGCAATTCGGAACATGAACAAAAATAAGGGACACATTTTTTAGCCATTAGCTTTGTGCTGTAAATTCAAATCATGTTTACGTTATGAAAATGCCTAACCGCCAGAAAGGTGATCAGACTATACTACTTTTTTAGTTAGGTGTCTAAATTTTGTTTTGTGTCAAATTAGTGCCTAATGTTTCATTTTGTAACTCAAATGCCGTGTTTCCATGAGAGACATTAAATTTTTTTTTGTTATCCAATAAAAATACGACACATGACATATTTCTGTTATTTTCTTTAATTTTTATTTTTTTTAAAAATCAAAAAATCTTTAATTTTATATAAAAACAAAAAATCTTTAATTTCTCTAAAAAAAACCCTAACCCTAAGCCTAAATACTTAAATCCATATTTTCCCCCTCTGACCACCGATTAAACGACCACTGCCCACCCTTATCTTCGTCGGACCCCCACAAATGAAAACACCATCATCCCATCGTTGAAAACTGACGAATGAATCGTTGATTGCACCGTCGAAAAACATCCAACAATAAAAAAAGCCGATTGAGTTTCTAACCAACGACTTGTAAAAACAGATAAGTATGAAATGTTTCATTCAATTCAATTAAATCGGAATTGTTTTATAGAGTCTTTTAAAGACTTGGTTACAAGACTCCAATTATAATTAGGAGTTAGACTTATACACATATTGTATCTATTATCACTCTAGCTTATGATAAGATTTTATCCATATCTGTATTTACAAATACAAACTAAACTTTATCATTTAATTCGACTACAACTCACACTCTCCCTCAAGCTAGTGCATGTACATTGTATAGTCCCAGCTTGAATAAAAACTTATCGAAGACTTGCTTAGGTAGAGCTTTAGTAAGTACATCAGCTAGTTGTTCTTCTGTAGGGACATAAGTTAAGTTTGCAGTTTCACCATTCACCTTTTCAACAATAAAGTATCTGTCAATCTCCACATGCTTTGTGCGATTGATAAGTGTTCAAAAGTACTATTTTTATTACCCTTTTTACTCATATTATTGTTAGACTTAAGCTCATATTAGTTGCATAATTAGTCATTCATGCATTAATTCATGTTTCTTTCCACCGTTGAGCTTGATTACATAACTTGGTAGTTTTTGTGGGAAAAGATGCTGCTTCGGTGTGTTTTGTGTGTATGTACAGGATCACTTGCCAAAGCAAGACTAGAGCTAGTTGCCAGGGCAATGCATGAAGGAGATGCCGAGCTAGTTGCCAGGGCAATACATGAAGGAGACGCCAAGCCAGTTGCCAGGGCAATTGTCGACAAAGAATAAGGTGATATGGTAGTCAAGCCCAAGATGACGTGGAGCAAAGCTAAATCCCAAAGGAATTTGATTTCCATGAAGAGATTAAAGAAGAATTAAATTCCAAGAAGATAAGAGAAGTTCTAGTAGGAATATAATTATAATAAAGAATTATATTCTTTAAAGATAATTTAATTCCAACTTAACTTCCTCCTCAAATAAGGACTTTGACCTAGCCCTATAAATAGATCACCATATTGTCAACTTGGAAGAGAGCAAGAGGAGGGAAAATTTCGACAACCCCATAGGGCAAGAAGAGAGAAATTTCGACAAGAGAGCAAGAGAGGGGAATTTCGACAAGTCCAAGGAGGGCAAGAAGAGAGAATTTTCGACAAGCATCTAGGGGCAAGGAGGATTTCGACAAGCCTCATTCTTCATCATTTTCTTTCTTGTTCGATTGGGTTCATGCTAGGGATTATTTATCTTGTGTTTCTTTGGAACCTAGCCATGAACTAAATCTACTTGGCTATGGTTATTGTGTTTTGTGGTTGTGAGAAACTATTGGTTTTTGTTTAGGTAATAAGAGTTTGCACTTTTCTATTCAAGGTTTATTCATTCTTGGTTCTTATTCTTGTTTGCGAGTGAATTGTGAGAGGATCTCGTGATTTCATCTATTTATCTAATATCGGGAGAGTTAGATTCAAGAAACGAATGAACATGATCTTTAGTCAATCTATTAATGGTGAAGATTAATCCGGCTTAGGAATAAGTTAAGGAATTCAACGGCTAAGAAGAGCGCAAGATTGGTTGTTGTTCACCCTTGATTCACGCAGGGATGTATTATCAAGGCATGCACAAATAGCTAGAGTTTCGACTTAGGGATAAGAAGAAACCATTGAAGAACGCTCTGTCGAACCTTGAAGGTTGCTGCCCAGACGCCCAAGTAGTTGCCCAACTAGTCGCCCAGGCAACCATCGATTAGTTGCCAAGGCAACCCCGTTGTGTAAGTTGCCACGGCAAATGAGTTGCCTGTGCACTCTTTTACCAAGACAATCCAATCGGCTATCACACATCAACTCACGATAACATGGCCTATCTCTCTTATTTGATCTCATCTATTCTTTTACTTTGTTGCTTTCGAGATTAGTTATTAGTTAAAACTCCTATAATCCTTTATTTGTGTTTTTACTTTTTTACAGTGCAAGAGACTAGATTCTTGAAGTGGCACCAATCCCTGTGGAGACGATATCTTTTATACTATAACTTGCAACGTGTATACTTGCACAATTGCGTAGCACTTATTACGCGCAATATGTTTTTGGCGCCGTTGCCGGGGATTGGCAATTGGTGTTAGTTGTTTTTGTTATTGCATTTTTTTCTATTAGTTTTACTAACTTTTCTTTTTGTTTGTTTTATCAAAAAAAAAATTAGGTGAGCTACAAGTTAAGGGACATCAACATGTCGGGAAATAAAAGTCGATCTATTCGAGAGATGATGTTGGAAGATATGAATCAATCAAATCAAGAGTTTCCTGCACCCTTTGATGATTACCTATACCAACCGAGAAAAGCCCAAAGAACTTATACCGTGGGAAAATCTTGTGCTATGCGTGGAGAACATCATGTGTTTGAAAATTGCCCTCATATTTTCGGTGCATATAACTACATAGAGGACCATAGAGGGAACCAACAGCAAAATTCTTCATGGTATAGTCAAAAAGCTCAAAATTTTTTTACCATAACAATTTTGCCGCAGCAACAGATATGTCATGGCAATGTAGTCCTTTTCAAGAGCATTCCAATTCCTTGGAGGAAAAGTTACTAGCTTCCTTGGCTAGACTTGACAGATCAATTGAAGAGATTCGAGAGCTATCAAAATCTGTAGATACGAGGATAGCTCAGTGGGATGCAACCTTAGGGGATTCAGAAGATCAATTGGGGAGATCTACATATGTCATGGATAACATGCACCAACAATTCATTCCTAGGGATACTGACATCCCAAGGCAAGAGGATAAGGAGCAATGCAAAGAAAGCTCTTCGATGTGTGGGGAACAACTAGAACCTCAAAGTCAAGAGGATGCCAATGAAAGAGACTGCCCAACACATGATAAGCCTGAACAACAAATTGCCTCGGCAATGATTGAGGGAGCCTGAACAGAGCAATGTCGCGACAACACTCAGTGAAGCTGAGAACAACAATACTACAGCAAATTCTGAGGAACCTGATGCCCAGAAGGTTACAACGTTGATGTTGAAGCAGGAATCTGTAGATTGCTCTCATCTACAATTGCCACGGCAATTACACGACCACATGCAAGATCAACGAGATGATAATACTTTGCCAATGGAATATGAGCAGGTAATGGTTGAACCTTTTGAATTCTTTAAAAACTCACCTTGTCCATAACAGGTATGTCTTGAGGAACTGAGGTTGGTAGATTTGAAGCCATCGAAATCTCTACTGATGGAGATGTTTGAGAAGTCAAAAGAAAACGGTGTTTGGATTCGTAAAGCTTTTCAGAAAATTGGTTCTTCCCTTGATTTACAGCAAATTTTGGCAACTGATTGTCACGGCAATTGGCTTGAGCAGCAATTGCCACGACAACAAAGGCTATATCCAACTATGATAGAAGTTGACAAGAATGAAGTAATTGAATGGTTGAGAATGAATATAATTTTTCCTATTAATATATTTGTGCTTTCGAGTTTCAAGCCATACAAACAAACATTCTTGTTCTACAAAGCCATACTTGAGTCTCATTTTAATTAGGCTTTTATTGGAGCTTGGTATCTCCACCAGTTCAAGTGATAGCTTTGTAGAGTTAACTTCTTCTCTCTATTCCCCCTCTATGCATGTTTCAACAAAGTAGAGTTTCTCCATGTGTGGTTAGTTAATCAATCGATTGAAGGAACAACCTGCCAGCCTGCAATCGAATGGAAAAGTTACTTATTTCTCTGCTAGGTCATGAGCTAGATAACATGTCAATATAGATAATAGAAGCCAGATAATATTAGAAGCAAATGATACTGCAAAAATCTCGTACATGTTAGGTTGTGACTGATTGAAGCAAAGCAATCTTCAGCTCATTTGTTTATGAAGGTGATGACAGTAACCTCCCCTTGATGGGAAACAACTTTAAATAAATAAAGCATCAAATATCATATATAGGACCATGGAAAATAAAAGAAAGGTTAAAAAAACAATAAAAGCAACATCTCTTGGGCTGAAGAAATCAGGAGTTCAAGACAATACCGTGTTAGGAGCAAATGCACCCCAAAATAAACGAGGTAAATTAGATCCCTGTAATCAGATGTGGAGATGTTATTGGGAAGTGAGATCAATATCAAATAAAAACAGCAACAATGATTCAATAACCATAAATTTTATTACCTGATTTTGTCCCCAAATCCAGAGTCTACTTGTTGAGATGGTCCCATCATTTTCACGAGGTTCTGCAATAGCAGCAGTGCAATGTGCCCCACAAGATACAGATTTTACAAACTCCGTCTGCAATTGTTTTACTTTCTTTGGGTATTTCCTCCCCTTCTCAGTGCCATCTCCTAGCTGTCCAAACTCGTTAGCACCTAGCAAGATATATCAAAATATAATTCTTCATTTCTTCTTCTTTTCCTGATATGAACACACAAAAATAGAAAGAACATGTACGTCTTCGGAAAAGACTACTTCATTTATGTTTCCAATAGTCAGTAGCACAAAACCTTCATAGATTTACTATCAAAACAATCTACACCTATATTACTCCATCTCTTCATTTTCCTTGAAGTACAGTGTCCATATACGGACATGTGTATCAAGTTATGACCCTTAAAGAACTCCCCTAAATCGTGAACAAAATTGAACATACCTATGTCGATCACATATCCGAATCAGACACACACGTCTAAGATACATAGATCCATACCAATGACAGAATACCATAGATCTACACTAAAGATAAATTCCTGTTAACAAGTAGACAGTCCAGAAGCAAATTAGTTAATACCAATATAATTCAAGCAATACAAACAACCAAATCGGCTCAAAGGAAACCAAACAACACAAAAAGGTATGTCATTGGACCAGAACAATTCCAGCCATCGGCAACGAAAGTCAATAGGAAGATCAATACAATCAGAGCAAATGAGAATAAAAATACCAAAGGCACCATATTCTTCAAACTTGAATGACAATACAAAAACTTAAACAGGGACTTAAGAAATGAAAAACAACCTCAAGGAGAAAATGTCCCAAAACCAATAGAATCAAATCAACATAACCCACCAATACAACGAACACAAACATTCTAAATATCCTCCACAACCACAATTTCAAACCACCGAGAACAGAATTCAAATGGCAGGATAAATAACAAGAACAAAGATCATTTTCAAAATGAAAAACAACAAATCAAATTCATATGAATAAAACAAACAAACCCCACGTGAATAATGACCCATCTGAGGCCACCGCCGCAGTATGCTCACGGTCGCAAGCGATATCCAACCAGCGGGAATTTGCCCCCGCCGGACACCCAACAAGCTCGGGCGATAGCTGTTTAGGGATCCTAAGGTGTTGCTCTTTCCCTCCCCTACCAGTCTGGCCCCTATGATTATATCCCCACACATAAATTGCACTTTTTGTTGGAATATTCACAGAACCGGTCATTGTTTCACCCATAATTGCATCAATATCCATCCTGTTTACAAACAAATATAGATGCAAAAAATGAGAAGAAGCTCACAACATTTGTCTATGATATGAAATTTCTATAAATTTAACAAAGAAAGGGAAATTAAAGGGTTTTTCTTTTCAATTCAGCTTGATGCCGTTGCTTACTTGTGTTTGGTAGGTGGGAAATGGAAGAAAGGAAAAAGAAGGGCAAGAAAATCCCAGACGAAAAATAAAGTTCTTTTCAATTAATAAAGGAAATGTTGATGATACAAATAACAATACGCGATCGGTTAACGTGAAAATGGAGGAAAGAAAGGAAAGCAGACTTTAAAAAGAAAGATTCTGACTTTTTTCAAGAATTAATTCACCTCATTTACAATTCGACAAAACTTTGATTGATTTCAAAAGAAAAGAAAAAAAACTTGAAGAACACACCTCAGTTTTGAGAATGAAATTGGAATTGAATTCCTTCGATTAAATAGAAGAAAAAAATTGAATCGAGATTTTATTACAATACAAAAAAGTGCAAAGACAGCTTCTGTTGTTGATTAATAAGCGGAACCGGTGGTGTTCCAGGAACCTGGGAATCGGGTAGGATCTAACCAGGTTTGGGATTATGAATGACCCGAATGCTCAAGACCAAAGTAACCGTCTACAAGAGTTTTATTTTTTTCTCTTTGGGCAAATATAATTGTTGGTACCTAACTTTAGCATTTAGGTACAAAATGGTACCAGATTTTTTTAATACAATTAGATATCTAACTTTTTAATGGTGTAACTAAGTATCAACTTTTTAGTGATGCAATTAGGTACCTAATTTTTTTAGTTATACATGTTTCAGTTCTGATTGGTTCATACATATAATTTTAATGTTATTTACTTAAATGATGTTTTGTGTTACAAATTCAAAAGTTAAGTGTTAAGATTCTAAGTATGAACACATGTAATTTAAAAAAAGTTAGTTACCTAATTGCAACAAAATAAATAAATGTTGTGTACCCAATTACATCCAGAAAAGATTAGATATCCAATTGCATCAAATAATAAAAGTTGGGTAGCTAATTACACCAAAAATATTATGAATCTAATTGTACTATTAAAAAAGTTAGGTACCAAATTGTATCATCAAAAAAGCTAAATACCTAACTGCAAAAAAATGGATACCACGTGACACATAATTATTATGTTTCTAATAAATAAACATTAAATAAAATATGAAGATAATTTTCTACTCTGTTTCTCAGAGCCAGTTTGACATTGCTTTTGAAAAATGATTTTAAAATATTAGTTGTAAGATTTAATTGTTTGATATTACTGTTAAAAAGTATTTTTTTAAAAATAAAATATCTATTTTAAATATGATATTATAAAGTAAAAATAAAAATAAATTAATTTAATAATACTTGAATTTGTTTAATATTATAAATATAAATATATCGATTTAAATCATTATTATAATAGTAATACTTTTTAACTTACTAATAATATTTTTGATATACAAAATATTGATTGAAAATATTTTTAAGTAATTAATAAATTTATTTGTAGAAAAAGTTTGAAAAAGAATTTTTGTATTTTTTTGAGTCGAGAGTTTATGAAATTTCATGTTAAGTCGAGTTAATATGAACTTTTAAGCCTCATGTAATCACTAATTTTATTCGGAGTGTTAACCTGACTTTTATTATTTTCTGTGAATATTCGAAATAATGAGTTTTGGTTGTTATTACCTTGTTTTTTATATAATACAAAACAAAACAAGACAAAGAAAAACCCAAACAAATAAATTGTTATTGGCATTAATATCATTATTACATATAATTTTCTATATCTTTTGTTTATTATTAATATATATTACTTTTATTATTAGTATTACTAATATCATGTTATATGGCATTATGTTTAAAAACCCAAAAACACTATTGGTATACTTATATTAGTATTATTACCATATATATATATTAATCACCATTGGAATTTATTATATTATAATCATTATCGTTATTAACTACTTTGGCTTTATTATAATATATTATTATTATTATTAGCTACTATTAGTTTGTTATTATATTATGATTTGAAAAACAATTATCATTTGTTATTCTTGGTTAGTTATTATTATTATTATTATCATTATTATAAAAAAAAAACCCAAAAAAATAAATAAAAGCCCAAGTAATATAAAATACAGCAGTCCATTTATTAAATATTACAGTCCATTTACAAAAACCCAAATAACAATAATACAATACATATTATCTTGGCTCGTTAAGAGCCCAATACTTAGAACACTAATGCCCTAATCAACTTATTTTTCTATTCTGCGCAGCCAACCATTAACCGTTCGATCCAAAGCTTATCTGACGGTCCAGATTGGAGCAGAGCCAGCTATCCCGCACATGTTCGCGCGCTCAAATAAAACCTCAGCCCTTCCATCTCCTCCCGCGTGCCACGCGCCTGACTAGCAGGCCCCTTAGAGTTCCCACGCTCGAGTGTGCTGTACGCGGGACTCTCTAGCTTCTCTCTGGTCCCCTCCACCGCCACGTCGACCGGCCAAATCTAGCCCTCTTCTCCCTCGGCCAGATCATCACATGCAACAAAAAACAAAGGACAGGCCTCAGCAAAGATAAGGAAATTAAATAATTTCAGAAGACATGCAACACGAAAACAGAAATGGCAGATACAAACAAGCCATTATCAGATAATTTCAGAGCCAACAACCACTGACAACCACTGATAAGTACTGATAAGTAGTTTATTTGGCTGCCGTTTATCTTTAATTATGCCTTTAATGGTTAGTTCATGTTGTTGATTTGGATGTTCTTGTGCATTTTCTATGCAGGATTACAATTCTGGAAATTGCACTTAAAAGACAACATTTTGCAGTTTTATTTTTTAGAATCAAGGCTGGGCTAGTGGGCAAGAATCTGGGCATGAAGCATCTGACGTGGCATCCAGTCAGCGGATTCTAGAAGGTCCAGTCAGTGGCTTCTAGAAGGTCTAGCCAACAAGGAGGGATGAGCGGATCAACTGCATTTAAAATTCAAATTAGAAATTATCTTTTGTTTTAGGATTTAATTTGAATATTTTCAAGAATTATCTTCTATCATTTTTAGGTTATTTTTAGGGTTTCAGAATACTATAAATACCCCATCGGGTAAGCTAGAAATGGATCTCTCATTCTTAGATTTGTTCTTGCTTTCTAAGTTCTATAAAATTCTCTTTTTTCTTACATTCTTATTTTTAAGTTTTCATTTATTTTCTTTTAAAATGTTGAGTATGATTTCTACCATAATCATGCTTAGCTAATTTTCCAATTAGCTGAAGGCTTAAACCGATGTCTCAATTCCGATTATGAGAATTGAAAAGCACTTAATTTCTTCAGATATCTTTCTCAATTTTCTGCAAACTTGGATTGGCAATCGGCCTTTCCTTTAAAAATCTTTACACTTTTATTTCAAAAAGTGCAATTTGACTCGAATGTTGTTTGAATTAATGTTGGGAGGAAGGATCGGCTTGTAGCATATTCGACTTCCTATGAACACACTTAACAATGGATTCGCTAAGGGAAATTGAGATCGGGTTCAATTCTCATTGAAACAACATAACCCGAGTCGGGCTTTTCTAAAACTTAAACTGTATTGGTGCTAGAGACAATAGTCGTGTTTAGTCCAAATAAGGACTGAATATCAAGGATTGGCTTTGATTTGTTGGTTTACCCAAGAGAAAAGTAAGTTACAAGGGTTGGGCCATGTAGACTGTAACCGGCATATATCTGGAGTAAAATCTTCTTCGATGATCAGTTGGAATTAAGGCAAAGCGAAGCTTAAGGATATTCTTTTTAATTGATTTTCATTTCAAAATTACTTTAGCTATTTTCTCTTAATTTATTCACTTTACATTTATTTTCTACTCTACTCTCTTGATCAAACCCCCTATTTTGCTTAATTTGGTTAATCCTTGCTTAGTTCTTGATCCTAAATATGTTAGGTTTTGTTCGCCATGATATTGAAGTAGTTATAAGGAGATTAATTGGAACTTTGGAACGGTGGGTAGTTTTTGAAGTATAGTGTGATTACTTTGTACGTTTGAATGTGTGACTTGCTCATGAATAGTTTGATGCTAAGAAAAATTGCTAAGTTGTCAGTGCTAAACCTATGCATGTCGATTATAGATATACGAGAAATTAATTGCCATAATCCTAGGAATTGTTGAAAAGAGTCTTCATCTAGACATCTAGCTACGCAAGTGTATAAGTAGAATTCTATCTATAACAAGCTGTGACTGTTATGCTTCTATGTTTGTGAATGGATTTGTTTGTGATTAAGATGTCGTGGTGCGCAAAACCTTTAGGAAATAGGTATATGATTATTGTTCCTTCCATGTGAATGGTTGTAATAAGCTTATCTTATATATATATATATAATTATAATCTTATGAATTAAACAGGTGACTAATTTAAAGGTTAATTAGAAATTTGATCATGAGATTGTATCCTAGAGTATGATAGTGAGAATGTAGGTTAAATTGGTTTATGTAATTATAATAACCTTAGTAATGGAAGGAATGTTGTAATAATCACATGAAATTTTTAGTTTCCAGTATAGACAAACTTTTGTTCAAATGATCCATGTTAAGAATGGAATTTTTGTAAATGTACTAATTATCTTTTGTCATCATTCATTCCTTTCATTCTTCCGTCATTTATCATTTCATATTGAAGTTGTTTACAATGGAGCATCGTAGCAAGACCGACACAGTAGCGGTGCATAAGGCACCTAAAAATTGACACCATATCTTTATTTCTAGTAAGTTAAAGTTGAATGTATATAGCATTGTTGAAATTGTTAGTTGGTTAGCGATATGTATTGCTTAGGCTAACTCTGGAATGATGTTTTTACAGTATAAGTGAATGTAAATGACTGAAGGGTGGTAAAAAGAAAATGAACAATAGTGTAAGTGAGAAAAAGAGAATACGATTGTGTGTTGTGTATTAGTTTGTAAAGTGTACATATTATAAAAATTTAATAATTGTGGGTATAATACAGGCGACAAAAGCACTTGGTTTGCGATGGGTTCAAATGACTGATGTAGAAAAGAAGCCTTATATTGATATGTACAAGGAGCAGAGGTAGACTCAATCGAAATGGATATCAAAAGGCAAGGTGAAGAAAATAGTGGAGAAGGAAAAAGTTAAAAAGGTAAGTGAAAGTGTATATTTCTTGTTAAAGAAAGTGTTAAGGGTGCAAACATGTTGTAACATAATATATTTAAGCGTAACATTACAGTAATTATTGTTGTATTAAACATTGTAGAAGATATCATCGAGATGTAGCATGAAGAAATTGTCAAATATGTTTAAAGAGATGCAGAAGATTGACATTGTTGTTAAAGAATTAGGGTTTAGCCATTTATTTGGAATGAAACT
Source organism: Hibiscus mutabilis (assembly GCA_019671005.1). Lineage (NCBI taxonomy): Eukaryota > Viridiplantae > Streptophyta > Magnoliopsida > Malvales > Malvaceae > Hibiscus > Hibiscus mutabilis. Next base: position 45,572,815 of record CM033726.1, on the reverse strand, counting down.
GCGAGCAATTCATCGCGGCCTATGTTGCGAGTTAGTGGAGAAGTTTGATGTGGAAAGCTCGACGATTGAATTTAGTGGACACAAAATACCTGCACTGGTAGAAGATATAGAAGCTATTCTGGGTCTGAAGAATGAAGGTCTGGATGTTGAACAGGCCACGAGAAAAATTAATGGAAAAGAACTAGCGATGAAGCACAAAATCAGTACGGAGGCTACATATCAACAACTTGAGGGGAGATAGTAAGTGGTGCTTTTAAGGGGGATGAGTTGAAAGCTCGCATACTGTTGTATGTTGTTGGTGTGTTCTTATCTCCACATACCAACTTTGTGCCTTCCATAGAACATTTCAAGTTATTGTGCTCAGCTGGATTGAGTGGAAAATTGAATTGGTGTAAATATGCGTACGAGAGGTTACTTGATGGAGTAGCCAAATGTAAAGCTCGTGTTGGGTTGGCTTACATGACCGGATGTATTCCTATCCTTGAGGTAATATATTTTTAAAACTATGTCTCGTTCCAACGTAGTACTTTATTTCACCCACGTTTTATTTTTATTATAATGTTCTAATTAATATAAAATGTAGTTTAAATTATTTGATTATTGGAGTGGAATTCCGAGCAGAGGCTATGCTTCTACTGACGGTCGTGCTCGCATTCATGCGTGGGGAAGAAGGATGTAGGCAAGATTGTAACCCGCCTAAAGGGAGAACGACCTGCCAAAAAACTAAAAGTAAGTAGGTTAATAAACTTTGTATTTTATAGGGGGTTGTAATGACATGAAATGAATTCATGGTGATGTTTGCAGGTACTTGGGTCTGATGATGAAAGCTATGAAGGCGAAGAAGGTGGAAGAATGACTGGTAGTAATGATGTTATTATAGAGATATTACAGAAAGTTATTTCAGACTTAGGTGAAATAAAAGAGAGTCTTGAAGCTCGTGTCGAAAAGGTGAAAAAATTGAAGAGAGTTTGGAGACACTGAAAGAGGAATCTAAGAACGTTGTTGAGCAGGTTGCGGGTTTAAGCGCAAATATGATGTATATGAAGAAGGCTTTACGTATAATCGATGCAAAGTTTGGCATTGACCTTGAGGAAAGGAAAACAAGGGTGGAGAAACCAGAAGTCGAAGAGTCCAACCCGAAAGATGGACTTAATAGTGACGCTGAAGCGTTGATAGACGATGTCACCTTGTTGAAGGAAGACACTGTTGTGGGCGAAATAAAGAAAAATGTATAATGAGTATAACTTTTTATTTTGATCAACGTTTCATTAATTTAATGTAAGTGATTTTTGTTGTTGAAAAAGTTGATGTTAACTTGTAGGCTAAGCCAACAGTGGCCGCACTGTCAAAGGTTAGTGGCAAAGGGATTCGAGTAAGAATGAGAACTCAGAACATGAAATAAGTCACCATTTCAAAGAAGTGTCATGTGGAGCTTTTTTGGTTTAAGTAGGGTTTAGAAAAAACTTGATTGGTTGTAATGTTAATTCAATGATTTACTTTGAATGCCCTTAGCCATTTGATTAGAACATGATATGGATGGATGATCTCGTTGACGTTCGTTTAGAACGTAAATCGTTTTTGTAATATGCCTTCATATGGGTTCTTTAATTACTTATGTTTGACATTATATATAAATTGGTAGAAGGTGTAATACTTACAAAGTGATTAAATATTGTAATTCTTTAATGTTATTCAATATTTCACATCAAAGGTTTAAGCGTTGCAGGTATTGGCGTATGTTGAAATACCCGATGGAGTAGGGGCTGCAGCTAAAGGCACACGTGACTATATATGGAATACGCATTTGCCCGAAGGGTAAGCAATCTATAATGTTGCTACAATGTAGTTCGGTTCAATATAATTTTAAAGTTATTGTATATGTGCAGCGAAATCCTCCTAGATTTTGGCCACATGTAAATGACTGTCAGTGATGCTGATACATTACGACCAGGAAGTTGGGTCGGTTCAATGGTTAGTAGAGTGTACATGTTCTAGTAAGCAATAAAGTCATTATTAATGAAATGTAATCTGATAGTTGATATAAGTTTTGTGTAAAATTTAGGTTATTGATGCTGTTGGGTGGGCGATTATTGATTAAGAAAGTAGGACGGAATGTCAAGCAAGGAGAGGGTATCTATCTTGTGCATTAAGTGTATGTTAAATATTGAAAAAGTTAGTGTATATTAAATAACAAACGTATGCGGTTTTCGAAACATGCTGAATAATAATGATTGTCTTTTAGGATCATCTTGTATGAGGGCTACTGGATGGTGCGCAGATTGCTGATTATTAGCGTTTCAATTTCAAACCATTCGGTAAAATTACCAACTGGAAAATGGTATGAAGAAACAGAATTTTTTTACAAACCATTTGCAATTTATTACATAGGTATATTAATGGGTATCGTTTATTGAAGGTAGTAGTGAAATATTTTATACAGGTCTTTATCCCCATGAATGACAATGGATGTCATTGGTATACTTGTGTGTTGGATATTGATCGTGGGGAATGCAAGATACTAGACAGCTTGCCCACAACTCGAGGCAATACTGCAAGAGTGTCTGCTATTAAGAAGTTGGTAATAAGCGTTAACTTAGATCTATTCAACAATTTTTATTGATGTTACACAATAAGTAAAAATCTATATATGTTTGTGCATCTACTAAATACGGAAATAAATTTTTTATCACCTATGTTTGCCTGAGCATTTCGGGACATATTCCACGAACATATGCGATGTCGAGCAAGTGGGAACACAGTTTTTATAGCCCTGTGCCTGGCCCTTTCACCATCTGTCACCACTGAGACAAGAGCCTTGTTACACATAGCCTCTAAAAATTCCCTCAGTACCCATTCAAAAGTATCGGCAGTCTTATTAGCTAGAAATGCAACAACGAAGACAATGGTTTGATGTGGTGATTGACACCAACTATAGGCATTAGAGGCCGCCCATACACATTTGCCTTGTACGTTGTGTAAAATGCAATGACATTACCGAAACATGCATAGTCGGACCTCGATGTTGAATCACACCAAAATAAATTATGTAATTCCGCTGAGTTATCAAGACTATACTGTATGTACAACCCGGTACGCCATTTGTTTTCAAATTACATCGAATGTAGACCCAGTATCGGTATGGCAATAGGTGTACCGATATGCGTACTTAATTTCAAAACATCGAATGTAAGACCAGTACCGGTATGGCAACAGGCGTACCGATACTCGTACTTGATTTCAAAACATCGAATGTAAAATCAGTACCGATACGGAAATAGGCGTACCAATACGTTTACTTAATTTCAAAAGGTCAACTGTAGAACACGTACCGATACGCTACAATGCGTACCGATACGTGAATGTTTTATTTATACTTCGAATGCAAAATAAGTATTGGTACATCTATACGCGTACCGATACTCCTTGAGGCAAAAACAAAAATTTTCAAACGAGTACCAGTACAACAATGCACGTACCGATACCCTATTGCCTCAAGATTTTCCAATGAGCAATTTACGTACCGGTACGGATTATGGAGTTCTAGTACCCATTTCTGAGTACCGATACTCGACTTCGAGTACCGGTACACCCTGTTTTGTAACAGCTATTTCTATATTCGACAGGTACTGATACTTGAAGACGCGTACCGATACCTGGGGTTGACAGACAACATTTATTGCGGGAAAACTTGCTTTTCGACGGCTATATTCAATTCTCCAACTACCTAAACGGCTAGAATTCAATGAGATGGTATAAATACAAGCCTCAAGTGTAGCTACAACAACCAATGAACCTACATTGATCTACATCCAAGCATTCAATCAAAATTCAACCCTTTGTGCTCTTAAAAGTCAAATTTTTGTACCAACTTGTAAACTTCATTGTAATCTTTTATTTCAAGTTTGGGGTTGAGTGTTCTTGTAATTTGGGAAAATATTTACCGTGCGAGGATATTTTGCCCAATTCCTTTCTTGTAAAAGAGTGATCTTGATCAAGCTTTGGGTAGAAAGCTTATTTCAAGGTAGTGGATGTAGAGCTTGTTAGAAGCTTGAACCATTATAAATCATTGTGTCCTTTTGTCTATCTTTTTCTTTTTGCTTCCTAAAATTTAAAATTGCCAATTCACCCCTCTTCACCCTTGGTGATATATTATAAGAAATTCGTGTATTAAATTATGTTTTCTCGTAGGAAATTATGTCAAACCTATTACCTGCTGAATTGATCAGGCCTTTAATTTGGCTTCATTTAAGTGTTGTTCGCTAGAACTAGCGAGCAAAGCTAGAGGCAAATACCATGACTACGTCTCAAAGGACCGAAACCCAAAGTCCAACCAACTTAATGCCCCCACATTCGTCACAAGCTGGCGCTACCCAACTCGGCGATAATAATACGCCTCAATCTTTTATCTAAACAGCTTGTATTTCTTATGTATAAGAGATGTGGGATTGTCAGCAGTTGCTTTGGTCTAGACAAGTTCCCTTGTTGGTGGGTTGGACTTGGATCAGAGATTAATGAACAGTTTACCTTAATCTGTCTTTCAACCCCAAATTCACTGCCATCAAACCTTATAAATCCTCATCAAATCGTCGTTCCTAACTAGTAAAATTGTTCTTGAACTTTAATTTAGAGGGTCGAGAAACCTCAAAAAGTCGGACAATATCCTTGGCTATTGATCCGAGGGAAAATCCTTGGCAACGACTGCAGATATAAGAGGAGGAGGATTGACAACGTGCGTTGCACAGTTTGTGGCCATATCCTGGAGACCAACTTACACGTTGACTTGTGATTGCTCGGTTTCTACTGCCCTTCGGCTAAACGGGTCAGGTTCTTTATGATTAGATTATTGATACTATTGCTCCTCTCTATGGTTTCAAAGTTGATAACAATGGAAATTACTGTACTAATGAGATTATTGCTAATTAGGGGTGTGAAAAAAAATCCGATCTGATCTATCTGATCCGTTTATCTATTGATCGATCTGAAATTTTGGATGTCCAATTCGTTTTTATTTTTCGGATAATTCGGATTGAATACGGATAGTTATTTTGCATTCGGATCGGATATTCAGTTATTTAAAATCTGAAAATTCATTTTTTATAGATACAAATCTTGTTATATTTGATATTTTTACTTATTATAAATGAAAAATTAAAATTTTCATGGATACAAATCTTGTTATATTCAATAATTTGTTGATTGTTATATTCGAAAACCCAAAATTTTCATGGATAGGACCGCCAAATTTAAAAAATACTTAAATAAAGTCATAAATTCGGATATCCGATCCGAAAATCCGATATCCGAAAAAATCGGATCTGATTTTTTCCGGATCGGATATGAATCACTAAATTGTAAATCTAAAAATTTTGAATATCTGAAATTTCGATTCAGATCAGATCGAATGTCTGAAATGCACACTCCTATTCGTAATAGTTTGAGTTTAGCCAAGTGAATTGAGACTTTTACTAACTCTCAATGAGTCTAATTGAATTAAAAGTTGCAGGGCCAAATGGACCACCAAAACATAGGCTAATGTTGTAGCTTTGAAGCGTAGGACTTGAGGTTTGCATGGGACGCTGGCTTTGGTGATCTGATAGTGGAAAGTGACCATAGAAGTGTTATTGTATATGGAGAACTGGAGAAGGCAACTACTTCAGAGTTCAGCCTTGTTCGACTCATAAAGCAGCTGTGCCGCGACTACTTAAAAGATTGGTTTACATACACTCCAGTAGGCAGTAGAGATTTCAGAGCTGTTATTCAAGGATACATGGAGACTTGGAGTGGTATCCAGGATCAGTTTTTGTATAGGTCCTACTTTCTTTACCTTCTTACATCCTTAATCCCTTCATTGTTAGCAAAATGAAAACCATTCACATTATGCATGAAAAACACTTGTTAGGGAGCCGTGGCCTTAGCCCAAAATGGTATAAGGTTATAGAGAAATGAATAAGGAAAATGAATTACGAAAATATTAAAATTCTAAAAAAATATTAAAAATTAGCAAATTTATAGAACCATCACATTGAAACACGACGACATTAATGTAACATTAATCAATAAAAAAACTGTTAAATTTATTAGCTAATGTTGGTCAAATGAATAAATTGATGAAATTTCATAGTAAAAAACTTAATTCAATAAAATAAAATTCAGTGATTTAATTGAGGCACCCTTAATCCTAAATAAAAGTGAAGGATACAAATCTTAAGCTTGTTAATGCCATATGAAAAATTTGAGGCAAGGAAAACAACTTGGATGAATCTATACTCAATATTAGGCACACTACTTCCGTAGATTAGAAGACAGATGAATGGTGTTGAAAAAGAACAAAATCCGCTGTTTTTTATGTTAAATTTTAATATTTAATTCTAAACTTTAATTTTAATTTTAAATCTTATTTTCTTAGTGTTGAGACATAAATAGATATATTAAAAAAACCTATGATTTTTATTTGTTGCAAAACGTTTTTGGCAATGAAGTTTAGCTAATACAATAGGACAAAAATCTTCTCCTCTTTTTTTGTGTTTTTCTTGTGCTTTAACACCAAAAAATTAAATTATTATGGAGAATAACAGAATATATGAAATCGCCAAATCGTAAGCCTTAATTCTAATTTTAAACCTTAAATTTTACCTCTTAAAAATACATCATACACTTAATACCATAAACTTTAAATCTTAATTTTAAACTCTAATCTTTAAACTTTCAATTTAATTTTTTAATTAATAATAGAATATAAATAAGATATCGAAAAGAGATATGATTTTAACTCTGTACAAGATATGATTGTGGAGGTAGTAACTGATTTACACGGAATGACGACAGATGTTTATGCTGAGTTTGTGAGGATTCTGAACGTAGTGATAAGATGTTTTATAAAACATGGTAAAAGCAAACACAAATCTATAAGAGGGCACAACAATTTTAATCAAAGTCATGCTTTCTTAAAATACATAGAAAAGAAACTGATTTCAGACATAAATTTTCACCTGAATGAAATGCTTTCCCACCTTTTCTCTTTTCGGTTTCAGGCAAAGCATGAGATTATATATGCATTCATTTATAGTTATAATATTTATAGGATACTTCTAGAGTCTGTCTTGTAAGAAAAAGACAAGAACATGTACTGACCGTGACCTGAATCTTAGTTTTGATTTAGAACCATGGAGGGTCGATCTCAATTTCAACGTAGATGAGTTAATTATGCCCCACAAGTCACATGTACTGAACAAAACCCAATTTTGCGAGATAAGGTTAAAGAAATCAGATCTCTTAGACTTTTGCTAGTAGGTGATAACAAAGAGGATGAAACTACCACGCTCGACGAACACCACTAAATACTACTAACGCTAAACATCGCCGAATGCAATCAAATTAATTAATAAAGATTAAAAATCTCAAGGACTCAGCGTATAAATTATAAATTATTTAAAATAAAATTTCAATTAAATTATTTTCCATATATATATTATATTTTTTATTTTTTAAATAATTGGATCAAATACCAACCTTAGTCAATTTAAAAAAATTAAAAAACCCGAAACTCTAAACCCCAAAACCGTAAACCCTAAACACTAAACCATAAAATCAAACATTGGGTTTAGGCTTTAGACTTTAGGGTTTAGGCTTTTAAGTTTAGGCTTTATGGTTTAATATTTAGGGTTTATGGTTTTGAGTTTTTATTTTTTAAATGGATTAAGGTTGGTATTTATCTAATTATTAAAAAAAATTTAAAAATATAATATATAAAAAATAATTTAATTGAAATTTTATTTTAAATAATTTATAATTATACGTTGAGTACGAGATTTTTATCTTTATTAAACAATTTAATGGTGTTCAACGATGTTCAGCGTTAGTAGAGTTCAACGATGTTCGTCGAGCATGGTAGAATTTTCCTAACAATAAAACATCTATTCATACATGTTCTTAACATTTTGACAATGTAAGCACATCTTATAGATAAAAACGATTGAATTCGGATCTCCTAGGATGAACATCATCTGTTTTTCCACTTAAACCACTTGCTTAGTTTATTTTTCTTTATTAAAACAAGGCTTAACCGTAAAAAATGTCCACGTTTCTTATGTCTAAATTATTCCGTGACCTGAATCTTAGTTTTGGTTTAGAACCATGGAGGACCGATCTCAATTTCAATGTAGATGAGTTAATTATGCCCCCACAACTCACATGTACTCAAAACAAAACCCAATTTTGTGATAAGGTTAAAGAAATCAGATCTCTTAGACTTTTGGTTGTCGATCTATTTACCCTTTCTTTAGGGTAAACGTCACCGTTGATTATTAAACTATTCTAGCTTTTTTGTTTTAGCTACCAAACTATTATTTTGTTCAAAATCGTTATTAATATTACGTTTTTCCTATGTTGGTTACTAATGTTATTTTTTTCTTGTTTTAGTCACTAATTTATTGCTTCTGTCCTATTTTTGTCACTAAACTATCCCGCTTTCTTTTTTTTCATGAGTTTTTTAACGGCGGGGACCAAAATAGAAAAACACATAACATTAGTAATTATTTTACCAAAAATAATAGTTTAGTGACTAAAAAAGGAAAGTAGAAATAACTCAGTGACTAATGATGATATTTACCCTTTTCTTTATTAAAACAATTTTAAAAGTATTAGAACTTTCAATTTCAAGTTGACAGCCAATTTTGTCGTGGCACTGGCCAGTGAGACCAAGGGCACGTGAAATTCTTTTGCGGTCGTCTTAAAGGATCTCGTGAACCAGCAGGGACCCCCGTTTTCAAACACGCATATATTCTGGTTTAACCTATCCCACATTCAATCTTTTTACGTATACAAAACTAGAGAATGTCATTTCTTCCGGAAATAAACCAATCTTCCCAGTTTTAACTTTGTTTTCGTATAATGACATAAAGTAGGCAAACAATGACATCCGTAAACGTTTTTTTCTTTCTTTTTAATTAAATTAAAATATAACAAATGATTGAATTAAAACAAAATACAAGTAGAGGTGGACTTGTTTATAAACAAAGAGACTTGAAAATAATTGTTATTGACAAGCTCCCTGTGAAGCAAAGAGACTTGAAAAATGTGTTGGTTCTTCCTTGTAATAATATTGTGGAGTTCCATAGCTATTGATTTGTCAGAGGGTAGCCATGGCCATCGTCAGAAGAAATCTGCTGCTGTTGTTGGAACTGTGTACTGTGATACTACGTGTTTCCATGAGGAAATTCCTAGGAGTAGCAGCCATTTCATTTCAGGTCTAACTCAATTTCCGAACATGTCTAAGCTTCCAGTTCCATCTCCATCTTCTAGTCTTAATTGATGTTGGTTTACGTGTGCAGGTGCAGCTGTTGCCCTGGAATGCAAAGACGGGACGAGTTCAAGGCCGAGTTTTGTGCAGGAAGTGAAAACCAATAAGCATGGTGAATTTAAACTCCATCTGCCTTTCTCGGTTGGCATAAGGGTGAAGAGGATCAATGGATGTTCCGTGAAATTAGTTAGAAGCGGAGAGCCCGATTGCGATGCGGTGGCCTCGATACCAACTTCGTCTGCACTCCGTCTGGTGTCGAGAAAGCACGGGACTCATGTTTTTTCGGCGGGGTCTTTCAGCTTCAAGCCAATGAAGCAACCGAGCCTGTGTAAAACGGAATCAAATGAAGTCCCGCATCATATGGAATCATTCTTTTTTCCTCCAAACCCTTTTCTGCCTCCGCCACTGTTTCCGAATCCGTTTCAGCCTCCACCGTTGCTTCCTCCCATACTTCCGCCACCGGCTCCTTTAATTCCAAACCCCTTTCAACCTCCGCCAGCTCCACTAATACCAAACCCCTTTCAGCCTCCGCCAGCTCCACTTATTCCAAATCCATTCCAGCCTCCTCCAGCACCGCCAGCTCCATTAATTCCGAACCCCTTCCAGCCTCCTCCAGCACCGCCAGCTCCACTATTTCCGAACCCCTTCCAGCCTCCTCCAGCACCTCCAGCTCCACTATTTCCAAACCCCTTTCAGCCTCCTCCAGCACCTCCTGCACCACCAGCACCATGGTTTCATCTCCCACCAATTCCTGGACTAACTCCACCGTCGCCGCCACCTCCATCTCCACCTCCACCAGCCTTCCCTTTTCCTTTTCCCCCAATCCGTTTCCCACCTGTACCACCTTTCCCTGGTATCCCCCCTGCTTCTTCCTCTACTTCACCATAGAAATCTCCTCCGTGATTGAATACCATCACAGTCTAGTCGCTGTTAATTTGTTTCTTTTTCTATTTTCTGATGATTTTCTTTTATATACAGTTACATAATCTACATAAAACGGTGTGGGTTTTCTCTTGGTTGTATGTAGAGTGATTGACTGTGCCATTGTGAATAAGAAGCCCCCGTGACTATGGCACAATTATTGTACTATATTATAATAAATGATCTCAAGTTTTTTGTTATTGTCTGGAATCTAACAAGAATGTGATCCCATCCTCTCTTTTTTTTTTAATGGAAAATGTTTGGATTTGTTAAGCAATGAGTAGATTAGTGAAGCCTGCTGATCTCTATGATAAATAAGGGTAGCAGCAACCGGTCAACAAAAATGATGGTCATGAGAAGCCCACGGATGAACCGAGGAAGTCAGGCCTCCTGAAAATTTTAAACTTCCATATTGTTTAGGTATTTTCCTTGTATTCTCTATAAGTTTGCACCCTTAAATTGCTAATATAACTCCATGACCTAAAATTATGTTCTCGTTCATGCCAGAATCTTAATTAGTTTAATGAGAACAACAATGCGTGTTTGTCTTATTAACATAGAGATTGCGGCGTGACTAACTCCTCCGGCACCCCTCGGATTATCCATTATTGAGCAGTTGGTTGACATATATATATAAAGCCTAGCTAATTCATGATTAGTGGTGTCGACTCTGATGTTGAATATTGTTCTATGTTGTGTGTGTTTTCTCCTCCGTTGTCAACCAACTGCTCAATAATGGAGACAATAAATAGAATGCTGCAGATGGGGACAAATTTGAGACAGACTACAATTGTACATTATAACTGCAACAATGTGACCTTGCAAATCGAAAGAGGCATAAACATGTGCATTTGATTTAAAGACCTTATGAACATGAGCACTCCAATCGGATAAACAAAATAAAGGAACTCAATGCACAAAATAGGAAAATGGGACTAGAATCATACACTGGCTTTTCCCTGTTCTACGCATCTTATAAGCCGAAAGGAGTTTGTAGCGATGTTGCCACTTCAATTCAATGAGTAGCAACTGTGTTAGGTTGTGTCTGCATGTAAACCATAAAAGTAGCTGATCTGGTGCTTTAAAAATTGCAGCATTGCCCAACTGAGGCTGAATTAGAGTTGTGGTTATTTACAAGCGTTGATGAAAAAAAATTACCAATGGTACCAGAGAAAAGATGATTGTCCATTTAGGGACAGCCTAGAGAGCCATGTTGAACCCATAGGTCAACAACCTGTTATCCTTTCACTGCCAAGAGAGGGAAGTTGTCGCTGCTCTGTGAAACCAACCATAAAAGTAGCTGATCTGGTGCTTTAAAAATTGCAGCGTTGCCCAACTGAGGCTGAATTAGAGTTGTGGTTATTTACAAGCGTTGATGAAAAAAAATTACCAATGGTACCGAGGAGAGAAAAGATGATTGTCCATTTAGGGACAGCCTGAGAGAGCCATGTTGAACCCATAGGTCAACAACCTGTTATCCTTTCACTTTGCCAAGAGAGGGGGAAGTTGTCATTTGCTCTGTGAAACCAACCATAAAAGTAGCTGATCTGGTGCTTTAAAAATTGCAGCGTTGCCCAACTGAGGCTGAATTAGAGTTGTGGTTATTTACAAGCGTTGATGAAAAAAAATTACCAATGGTACCAGAGAAAATATGATTGTCCATTTAGGGACAGCCTAGAGAGCCATGTTGAACCCATAGGTCAACAACTTTGTTATCCTTTCACCGCCAAAGAGAGGGAAGTTGTCATTTGCTCTGTGAAACCAACCATAAAAAGTAGCTGATCCGGTGCTTTAAAATTGCAGCGTTGCCCAACCGAGGCTGAATTAGAGTTGTGGTTATTTACAAGCGTTGATGAAAAAAAAAATTACCAATGGTACCAGAGAAAATATGATTGTCCATTTAGGGACAGCCTAGAGAGCCATGTTGAACCCATAGGTCAACAACCTGTTATCCTTTCACTGCCAAGAGAGGGAAGTTGTCGCTGCTCTGTGAAACCAACCATAAAAGTAGCTGATCTGGTGCTTTAAAAATTGCAGCATTGCCCAACTGAGGCTGAATTAGAGTTGTGGTTATTTACAAGCGTTGATGAAAAAAAATTACCAATGGTACCAGAGAAAATATGATTGTCCATTTAGGGACAGCCTAGAGAGCCATGTTGAACCCATAGGTCAACAACACTGTTATCCTTTCCTTTGCCAAGAGAGGGAAGTTGTCGCTGCTCTGTGAAACCAACCATAAAAGTAGTTGATCTGGTGCTTTAAAAATTGCAGCGTTGCCCAACTGAGGCTGAATTAGAGTTGTGGTTATTTACAAGCGTTGATGAAAAAAAATTACCAATGGTACCAGAGAAAAGATGATTGTCCATTTAGGGACAGCCTAGAGAGCCATGTTGAACCCATAGGTCAACAACCTGTTATCCTTTCACTGCCAAGAGAGGGAAGTTGTCGCTGCTCTGTGAAACCAACCATAAAAGTAGCTGATCTGGTGCTTTAAAAATTGCAGCGTTGCCCAACTGAGGCTGAATTAGAGTTGTGGTTATTTACAAGCGTTGATGAAAAAAAATTACCAATGGTACCAGAGAAAAGATGATTGTCCATTTAGGGACAGCCTAGAGAGCCATGTTGAACCCATAGGTCAACAACTTGTTATCCTTTCACTGCCAAGAGAGGGAAGTTGTCGCTGCTCTGTGTGAAACCAGCCTCACGTTATGCCTTCCTCTCTAGGGGCAATGAGACTCGAGCCTACGCACAAGCCTCAGACCAACTCTTAGCTTGGAACGGGCAGGTCATAGTCAAGACATCATGAATTCGACCCCAAGGCTCGAACTGAAGTGCAACCACCTTGATGCCCCCACCTGGGTTACAAGCAGAAGCTACCCCACTCGGCATGCTAGCAGTGCCTCAATTATCTATTTAGACAGTTTGTATTTCTTACGTATAAGGAATGTGGGATTGCTTCCAGTTGCTTTGGTCTAGACAAGTTCCATTGTTGGTGGGTTGGATCGGAGATTAATGAATACTTTACGTTGATCTACCCTTCCAACCCAGAATTCACATACATCAAAGCTTGCTTGGCTTCCAGTACATACAATTTCAGGTTACTCATGGAGATGGAGTAGTACTTTTTAAAGCTTAAACTGCTGCATCTAACAAAATCATGTTTTTAACCCGCTAATGATACCTCTTTGCAACATAATCCACATCTCAACTTTGAGAGTTTGCTATTTAATGACATTTATCGGTATACTAATACGAGTTAATACGACATATTTACTCGGTTATCTCCAATCACGGAACCACTCTTACAATGGGATGACCTTGTTCCCCCAACATTTTTGGTTTCATTCAACTTTAGCCCCTGGTAGTTTAAACTTTATCCAGAATAAGCCTTCCCTATCTTTTTATTTCGGGGTTAGGTAATTCCCCCGCCCACTATCCAATCCCAATTTGGTCCCTGCTTATCTCGGTTCTCAGATCTTGGATATTTGAATCCTAGAAAAATGCAGATTTCGAACTCATAAACTCAGAGTTGTTATAGGGCCATTAGTTGAGATTAAGGTGGTTCAAATTTCATCTTTTGACAACCACCACCACCACATTAACAAAAGGTCAATGATGAGATCAAATTTAATCGAGAACTGTCGAATTTTAAGTTTAAAGTCTAAATATTATTATTATTTATTAAACAATAACTTAAATTGTTCAGATCTTTCATCACCCATAAATAAAAAGATACTGTGCACTTGGACAAACTTAGTTCAATTAATAAATAAATAAGATAAAATAAAATATCAAATTATATATTAAAATATTGATATCTCAGAATTTTAAACTAAAAGCATGCAACTTGGTGAAATCTACTAAATATTATATTACAAAATTTAAAGTATAATTACACATTTGTATTAAAATAAATTGTGATAAATAATCAATAATCTATTTACTATCAATCAAATATTAATATAACATCTTTACTGCAAATCTGTTAATTATTATTAATCATTATTACTATTTTCATTAATTTATATTATGTGAAATATCATGTGTTATTATTTTCTTATAATTTTCTTTATGTTTATGGTTTTATTTTTTGAAAAATATTTCTAACTTTTATAGTTTGTATAAAGGAAAATATTTTGATACACAAGCTTGTGTAAACTTTAGTTCACACAAGCCTTTCAAGTTTAGGGTTTAGAGATTTAGGTTGTGGTTTAGGGTTTATGGGTTTAAGTTGAGGGTGTAGAATTTAAGGTTTATGGTTAGAATTTAGAGTTTAGGGTTTAAGGTTTAAGTTCTAGGGTGTTAGGTCAAGGAATTTAGGTTTTAGATTTTTATAGCTTAAATATAAAGGGTTGTATAAATATTTTTTACACAACTTGTATATTAAAATATAACTCTTATATAATTTACCCTCTGTTAAGCCATTGCAGCATAAAAAATATGGTAAAGTTCACAAATGGTCACTGAACTTTGTTAAAAAAATAAAATGGTAACTAAACTTTCAAATGTTACAAAATGACAATTAAACATTGTGTTTTGTAACAAAATGGTAATAAGAACGTTAAACCTCGTTAAGTATTTAATGTTTATGTTATAAACTTTGTATAATAGCATATTTGATCATTCATATTTACACATTCAATCAATTTAGTCCTAATTTGAAAAAATTCACTAAATTTAGCCCTCGTTATTTACATATTCTTTCAGTTTGATCCTTAAAGCAAAATTCTAAAGTTGTTCCACTACATTTCCAGCCACGCAACTTGGTCCTCGTGTTTACTAGACTTGATCCTCGTGTTGGTCGCACTGGTCCTTTGGTGGGGATAGTTGTTTCATTTTATGAAGTTTTCAAGTACACTTCACATCACATGCTCCGAGTATAGTTATCCGACATAAAGATGTAAATAAAAGAATGACACACATATGGTCCCCCATCAAAAGATCCATCATGTTGCTTCAAACAACCTTGAAAACGCTTTTCAGTCCCTTGATCAAGACTCAAAAAAACAACATTCTTCAATAATTCTATGATCTGAAAATTCCAGGTTGTATCTTGTCCTATTCTTTTTCACATAATGCAAGCCCTGATTCAATGTGCAAGTTAAAACATAACAGCAGAAACCTTCTTTTCTTTTTACTATTAAGAGTTCCAATAAAGTGTATTTTGATGGTTCAATTGTTTTAAATACAAAGGATTACTCTTCATAAGGTGTTATTTAGTCTCTGTCATTTACAAAGGATTCTAAAAGTGATATTGGAAGCAAAGAATCAAAAAGTAGAAGAAACAAAAATATTAAGTAATAAATAAGTAAATGATCAGGAACCAATCCATATTAACCAAACAATCTCTCAAAACAAAAGCAATCCCACTTCCCAGAAAAGAAATGGAACTTGATAGATACATCCACATAGCAATTTGTGACCTAAATGAATAATAATAATATAATTTAAAAGGTGGTGTAGGATGATAAGTCTAGAGGGTGGATGAGGTATGTGAGTACCAGTGCCAGAAGCATCATAATGTAAGCAATCCTTGGTCAATTGAAGTTCTTGCAAAATAATCAAATGAACACATGTAAATGATCTAATGCATTTGCATTTTCAAGAGAAAAAGAAAAAGAAAAGCTTCTGTATTTTAACTGTGAGAAAAAACAATGGAAAACCAGTGTTTTTTAAGAATATGGGAATCAATATATCAGGTGAAGAAAACTTTCCAACATTTCTAAAGACCCAAAAATAGTTTGTAGAAGACAAGATTAGTTACCGTCACTTGTAGGAGAAGGAGAAGGAGCTGGTGCGGCAGACTGAGCCTCGACATTGCGCGAGACGAAGGCGAAAACAAGAGCAACACTCATAAGAACCCTCAAGGGAATGGATGCCTTGTTATCAGCAAAGGGAAATAATATGAGAGCGCTGAACAGAAACACAGAGTTGAAGACAAGCTCAGAGAAGAAGAAGAAAAGGAAAAGTGGACAAATTCTGAAGAGGGAAGCTTGGTTTAAATAATGAGGTTGAGATTATATAATTATAGGGGAGTTAATAAAGTTTGTAATTGTAATGGATTTGTAAGTAGTAACAATGAAGGCAAACCAGGGAATGTAGTGGAACATCTTTGGAATTTTACTTTGAGGACCAAATTGAAATAATATGTAAATAACGAGAGTTAAATTTAGTGATTTTTTTAATTATGACTAAATTGATTGAATGTGTAAATATGAAGGATCAAATGTGTTATTATACAAAGTTTTATAAAAGAAACATTAAGTACTTAACAGGGTTTAATATCCCAGTTACTATTTTGTTACAAAACACAAAGTTTAATTATTATTTTATAACATTTGAAAGTTTGCTTACATTTTTTTTAATAAAATTCAATGACCGTTTGTGAACTCTACCTAAAAAATAATCAATTAAGCCCGTACTCCAAAGAAAATTAATTAAGTTCTTACGGACATCACGTGTCAACATTGGGGCTTGTAATCCATGTTAACAAAGATTAATTATTAACGTGCTTAAGTTAAGGGTGAGTACACCAATGGTCACTGAAATTTTAGGGCGCTTTTATTTTGGCCACCGAACTTTTAAAATTTTTATTGGGGTCACCAAACTTTTATTTCGCTTTTATTTTGGTCCTCTTGTTACTTTCCGTTAGAAAATGCTGACGTGACCCATTAGTTTTCTTTTTCTTCAAGGGTAAACTATTAAATGGTCACTAAACTTTTAACACTTTCATTTTGGTCACCGAAATTTTAAAACTTTCATTGGAGTCACCCAATTTTTGTTTTGCTTTAAAGTAACCCCGTTGGTTTAAGAAAAAAACTATTTCAATGTATAAAAGTATTCTTTCAATGTATAAAAAACAAAAGTAAGAAGTAGATTTTACCTTATGATTATCGATGAACAATATTTATAGCTGTGTACATTGATGTATTTACCAACATAAAATATTTTTTATATATCATGTTCCTGAATATTGTCTGTAATGTAAACCCATTATTTTGATCTATTGATCACATTGTATGCAACCTCATCTTCAAGCTACTTCAAGGTTAATAAGTACAAGGGAGATAAAAAAACATTGAGGTTAATTATTGACCAAGAATATATCATTTTAGTTTACTTCTGAAAGTTGCATCCAAAAGTTCTTCCACAAATTTCTTAGAATATGCAAGCAGAATTAATGCCCCCTATGTTTAAGTTCAAACATTAATTTTCTTAGCCGTTAGAGACGGAGTTAGGATCAAACATTAGGAGGGGGAAGAGTCTATTATCCTTAAAATATAAAAATCGGTAGGGAAAAATCTTATTTGATTAGTATTTAAACTAATAAGGACCTAAAATACTATTTTACCTAAAATCGGGAGAGGCAACCTATACATCCCTTCGTCCTTGTTCGCCATCATGTTCGGTGTTTTTTTGATAGATGCCTTTGTGTTGGGTGACTCCAATGAAAGTTTTAAAATTTTGGCGACCAAAATGAAAGCGTTTTAAAAGTTCGGTGACCATTTATATAGTTTACCCTTGAAGAAAAGGAAAATTAACGGGCCACGTCAACATTTTCTAACGACAGGTAATGAGAGGGACCAAAATAAAAGCTAAATAAAAGTTGAGTGACTCCAATAAAAACTTTAAAAGTTTGGTGACCAAAATGAAAGTGCCCTAAAATTTCGGTGACCATTGGTGTACTTTACCCTTAAGTTAATAAAAAGACTTGATTGATTAAATTTTCAGCTATAAAGGCTGATGTGGGTGTATATTTTCCATGAAGGTTTAATTACTTTTTTATTTTTATTGAGGCCTTTTTTAACCTTAAGTAAAATAATAATAATCTTTTAAGGGGTCACAAAGTAAGGTACCGAAAGGATGTAATAGTGAAATAAGGGTCTTTGAAGATTTTCAAAAAATCATTTTAAGCTCCTTTGTGAAAAAAAATACATCTAATTGAGTCAACGAACTTGAAATTTACAACAATTAAGTCATTTGAATAACGAAAGTTTTCTTTGATTATTACTGTACTGACGTGGTCGTTAATCGGCTGATGTAGCAGTCCACGTGAAAATGATGATGTGGTAGAAAATTTAACTTTTTTTAAATGAGTGCTTATTTTTTGGGGAAATGGTATGATTGCATTAAGTCAAGAATCTAACACGGGCTGTACTAGCACATGCCTCATTAAAAATCTCCTAAACCTAGTCGGAGGAAAAGAGTACACTTGGTAGTACTTAACAAAAGTCAACCAGGATTAATCCGCACCAAGGAAAAGAAAAACAACATCAACATCAACCATAACTACTATGGGCATCCGCATGCAACAAAGATATAACCCAACCTGAAGGTGATCCAAACCAAATAGGTTCAAAGTTATCAAAACAAGAGTTCTTGGCTAGAGCATCGACCACTCTATTCCCATCACGCAGGACATATTGAATTTTCACAGTCTAATTGCTCTTTCTAAGCTTATCCAGATGCGAAATCAAAGTTTATGAACCAAGGAAATCATTACGTAAAACTCAAAGAGCCTCCAAGCTATCTAACTCAAGAACCACATTCTGGAACCTGGCATCCCATGCAAACATCAACACAACATACACACCCTAAAGCACCAAATCGACCACCAAGTAGATGCCGACTTTAGAGTAAACACAAAATCACTCGAACCATGCCAACCAATTGAATCGTGCGACAAGAGAGAATTGGGGCCCATAACAGTAGCTATCCGTAATAGCACATACGGAGGAAAGAGATGCTAAAAGAGCTGTCAGCACCACTCCATCGAAACCATTTTTTACTCGACATAAAAGTAGCTTGACGGTTAAAAATAGGGTTTTTTTGTTTAATTTGATCTTGAAAATCATTTTGGAGTCGCCACCGATCACTTTGAGGTAGACTAGACACCATAAAAACAAACCAAAGATTCATATTTTAGAAATTTGGGTTCATGAGTCGGTTATGTATGGGGTAGGATTAGCACCCTAGAAATGCCCATTATCGGTATCTTTAATCTTACGTGGCATTTTGGTATTTCGAATAATAATTTGAGTTTAATTTAACCATTAATTATTAACCAGATTTAAATTCCAAATGAAGATATTCCTTCTATAAGGAAATATATTTTTATCCGAATATGAGATTAGAAGCATCCAATTACGTCAAGACACCCTCATTCATATTCAAAAATACATTTCCAACATAAAAGGTTTTTTAATGCATGATCAATTATTGTCTTGTTTATTTTAAGTTTTAACTTAAGAAGGCTTTAATTGACTATGTTTTATTTAATTCTATGAATATTATTTAACTTAAAGGCTTATATGAGATAACACTCAATTGCTTAAGCACCATCCATGTTTAAGCACCAAAATTATATATAATATTCCTAGTCTAATTATTTAATCTGATTATTTAAGTTCTAGTCTTAATTAAGGCTCTAGTTAATTGACTAAGTTAATTATCATCTTCTAGGTTCTAACAAATATTATTTGTTCTATTTTAAAAGCTTATGTTGAATAACACCCAATTACTTTAGGGTAATACTCAAATTAAAACTTCTAGATTTCCCAAATAATACTTGTTAATATGCTATATGCAAAATTTAAAATATGCATCATACATATAAGTTAATTGCAATTAAGTAAAGAAATAAATCAAAATTAAAGGATAAGACTAAATTGAAAGAAAATTAAAATTGAAACTGATTTTATTCATAATAGAGACTAAATTGATATACAAGAAAAACTTTAAGGGCCTAAATCCATATATTTCCTGGATAAACACGCGGATCATCCTAACCCGACCCGGTTGCTGCTCATGGACCCCTTATGCCCAGTGTCAAACGACACCGTTTAGGAAAGGGTATATAAACCCCTTCCTAAAGCCAAAACCGACTCTTCATTTTCATTTTCTAAATTTCACTCCCTCACCTCCATCTCTCTCTCTATATATATATCCTCTGAAACAAACACAAATTTTCTAGAACCCTTCACCAAAACAGGTCAAATTCATTGATTTGGGGATGAATATTCATTGAGTTCTTCAAGAACTCGATAAGTCTCATCTTTTTCGGCCACCTTCTGCTATGGCCTCCACCGTCAGATTGATCTCCACCACTCTCTGATAACCTTAAATCGTTTGCCAACATCACCCTTGCCATATTTCTTCTCTTGTAGACAGTCGTAAGGCAATTTTCGGCCACCAGCTAGAATCTTAAAATTTTCCCTAAAATTGATTTTAAACCCTAAACACCCTAAAATCTATTTTGGCTCGACCGAGCCACCTATCTCTGACCACCTAGGATCTAGTCTACCCAAAACCCTTTCCTTTTCAACTCTGCCGTAACTAGTCACACTCCGACCATCAAAATAAGCTTCATATCCCCTTATTTCATTAATTTCATCTATGTTTTCCTTTATATTTTCCTAAACCTAACATTTTTATTTCTAATTTTTGGAGGAAATAAGAAGCGGAGAAGAATGATACCTTTGCAATATTGTTCTGGTGGTGGTCGAACTCCTCCGGCGACGATCAGACTCTTCCAGCACTAGCGAACCTTCGAACGATTTGGTTTCCTAGGTAAAACCATCTCTTTCCTCTTTTATTAATATATTTATTATCATTATTATGTTTAATGATATGTAATTAATAGTAGTTAATGATCTGACATTTCTCTCTCTTGAGTATTTATAGGTGAGTGGGAAATGATGCAATAGATGATGTCATGTTCATGATGTCACGAGCCAACTGGGTTTGAAGAAGCACATATCCAAGTGAAGAGGAAATAGACCAACCAGGGACTGCCACGTGTCCACATTTGAGCTGGAAAACTGATTTTTGGATTAAATGTGTGTTTGTTGAGTTGAATATGTATCAAAATAGGCAGGAAAAAGATTTAATTATGCATTTTGGCTTTTAAACCGGGCTTTCGGTATTTGGCATTTGTAATGGAACACTTATTATGTAAATGGACTGATTTTTAGATTTACTTAATTATTTACTATTTATTTGTTTATTTAGTTTTATTTATAGAGAATATATGTATATTTCCATGCTCGGGTAAAATTTGGGTATTACAGTTGTCCCTCTTTACTCATTGTTGTGGAACAGGAAGTCGGCAAAGACTGAAAAGACACGAATTTTGTCTGAGCTGGCCAAATATTGCTCTGAGCTACAAGTTCTTCTCATTATGTACTTCTACTATCTATTACCCTTTAGAAAGCTTGAACAAGTTCCTTTTATTAAGAACTTCTCAATCTTTCTATCAAGGTTAACCGCAAAGTCTGAACTAGTTATTCTCATTAGGAACCCATTTATTCCTCTTGAGCATACTGATCCACCTCTGTATAAATGTATTGAACAAGCGAGCTCTTTTCATTAGGAACTCCTTAACCATTGTTGGAACTGTTGATCCTCCTCTCTGTAAAGGTGTCAAACAAGTAAGTTCTTCTCATTAGGAACTCCTCATTTTTCTTGGAAACATTGATCCGCTTCTCTATAAATACGATGAACAAGCGAGCTATTCTCATTAGAAACTTCTCATCCTTCTTGAAAATGTTGATCTGCTTTCATATATAACCTACAAAAGTCGAAACTATCATTAATCTTTCAATATTAATTGTTAAGTGTTCAAAAGTACTGTTTTTATTACCCTTTTTACTCATATTATTGTTAGACTTAGGCTCATATTAGTTGCATTATTAGCCATTCATGCATGTTTGCATTATTTCCTTGGTGGACAAGCTTGATTTCATATTTTGTTTAATTTTGTGGAAAAATATATTACTTTGGTGTGTTTTTGTGTGTGCAGAATCAGTTGCCAAAGCAAGGCTGGAACCAGTTGCCAGGGCAATACAAGAAGGAGATACCGACGCAATTGCCAGGGCAGTGCATGAAAGAGATGTCGACGCAGTTGCCAGGGCAGTGCATGAAGGTTATGCCGAGCTAGTTGCCAGGGAAATTGTCGATAAGGGATAAGATGATGTGGCACTCGAATTGATGACTAGATAAAGCCTAATATGACGTGGAAGAAGATAAATCCTAGAAGAATTGGAGATTCAAAGAGAGATTAAATCCCAAAGAAGATAGGAGAAGATCTAGAAGGAATTTAAATATAATAACGAATTATATTCTTTTAAAGTATTTAATTCCAACTTAACTTCTTCCTCAAGAAAGACTTTGACCTAACCATCTCCTATATAAAGAACCCCTAGCCGCCTATTTCAAAAAGTTTGGAGGGAAAGTTCGATTGAGAGAGAATTCAAGAGGGCTAGTCGATTTCTTCTTCTTCTTCTTTGCTTCCATTAGATTCATGGTTTGGGATTATTCTTTGTATATCTTTTGAACCCAACCATGAACTAACTTAATTGGTTGGGGTTATTGTGTTTTTTTGGTTGTGAGATTCAATTGGATTTTGTTTAGGTAATAAGAGTTTGCACTTTCAATTCAAGGTTTGCTCATTCTTGGTTTTTATTCTTGTTTGTGAGTGAATTGAGAGAAGATCTCGTAACTCTATCTATTTATCTAATATCGGGAGAGTTAGATTCAAGAAACGAATGAGTATGGTCTTTATTCAATCTATTGATGGTGAAGATTAATCCGGCTTAAGAATAAGTTAAGGATTTCAACGACTAAGAGGAGCGCAAGATTGGTTGTTGTTCACCCTTGATTCACGCTGGGATGTATTGTCAAAGCATGCACAATTAGCTAGAGTTTCAACTTAGGGATAAGAAGAAACCATTGAAGAACGCTCTACCGAACCTTGAAGTTGCTGCCCAGCTGCCCAGTCAGTTGCCCAGGAAACAGTCGATTAGTTGCCAAGGCAACCCCGCTGCGCAAGTTGCCACGACAACTGAATTGCCCTTGCACTCTTTTACCAAGACAATCCATTCGGCTATCACACCTCAACTCACGATAACCCAGCCTACTCCCTCTCATTTGTTTACATCTTTATTTTATTTACTTTCTCTTTTACTTTACTGGT
Organism: Hibiscus mutabilis; assembly: GCA_019671005.1. Classification (NCBI taxonomy): domain Eukaryota; kingdom Viridiplantae; phylum Streptophyta; class Magnoliopsida; order Malvales; family Malvaceae; genus Hibiscus; species Hibiscus mutabilis. The sequence continues at coordinate 45,549,623 of CM033726.1, read as the reverse complement.
TAAAATCAACTCCTATCAATTACGTTTTTACTTTTACAGTGCGATAACTAAAGCAAAGTGGACCAAACCAATCCCTGTGGAGACGATACTCGATACTCGATCACTTTATTACTTGTGACGTGTATACTTGTACCATTTGCATAGCACTCAATACGTGCAACAAGTTTTTGGCGCCGTTGCCGGGGATTGGCAATTGGTGTTAGTTGTTTTTGTTATTGCATTTTTCTTATTAGTTTTACTAACTTTTCTTTTTGTTTGTTTTATCAAAAAAAATCAGGTGCGCTACAAGTTAAGGGACATCAACATGTCGGGAAATAAAAGCCGATCTATTCAAGAGTTGATGTGGGAAGATAGGAATCAATCCAATCAAGAGTTTCTTGCACCCTTCGATTATTACCTATACCAACCGAGAAAAGCATATACCGTGGAAAACTCATGCACTTGTTGTGGAGATCATGTGTTTGAAAATTGCCCTCACATTTTCGGTTCATATGACTACATGGAGAACCATAGATGGAATCAGCAGCAAAGTCCTTCATGGTATGATCAAAAAGCTCAAAATTATTTTTACCATAACAATTTTGTTGCAGCGACAGACATGCCTCGGCAATGTAGTCCTTATCAGCAGCCTAGTGTCACGACAACATATATGCTATGGCAATGTAGTCCTTTTTAAGAACATTCCAATTCCTTGGAGGAAACGTTGCTAGCTTCCTTGGTTAAACTTGACAGATCAATTGAATAGATTCAAGAGCTATCAAAGAAAATGGATGCAAGGATAGCTCAGTGGGATGCAACCTTGGGGGATTCAAAAGATCAATTGAGGAGATCCACATATGCCTTGGATAACATGAACCAACAATCCATTCCTGGGGATACTGACGTCCCAAGGCAAGAGGATAAGGAGCAATGCGAAGAGAGGTCCCTGATGTGTGGGGAACAACTAGAACCTCCAAGTCAAGAGGATACCAATGAAAGAGACTGCCCAACACATGATGAGCCTGAGCAACAAATTGCCTCAACAATGATTGAGGAGCCTGAACAGAGCAATGCCGCGACAACACTCAGTGAAGCTGAGAATAGCAATACTACAACAAATTTTGAGGAACCTGATGCCCAGAATGTTACAACATTGATGTTGAAGCAGGAATCTGTAGATTGCTCTCATCCACCTTTGCCACGACAATTGAACGACCACATGCACAATCAATGAGATGACAATGCTTTGCCAATGGAATATGAGTAGTGAATTTTGGCAGAAGATTGCCAATGTAATTGGCTTGAACAACAATTGCCATGACAACGAAAGCTACATTCAACCATAATGGAGCCCGACGAGAATGAAGTAATTAAATGGTTGGGAATGAATACAATTTTTCCTATTAATATATTTGTGCCTTTAGGAACAGTAGCAAGGTGGAAGATGTGCATGGACTACAAGGGAACATGGAAGAAAGACACATCCACCATGGTAACGCAAAGGGGAGTAGTTGCGAGCACATTGGCCCAACTCTTTTTAGGCAATATTATCACTCGATGAAGGGTGCGGATGGACTATAAGAAGTATTGGAAACGACCCTCCTAAAGTTTTCTCAGATATGCAGTAACATTAGAAGATGCATGAAAAATGCTCTTTCTAATAATTTTTTTATTTTTAGAACTTTATTTTATTTTCATTTTTTTCTTTATTTATTTTTGGAATTTTTAGGAGATATATTATTTTATTTTTATTCATTATCTTTAGTTTCCAGGTTTTCTTTGTTTTCTTTTCTTTTCCACAACAAGACTCACAACCACCATGCTAAGGAAATTCACTGTCGACTACTTGCCACGGCAACTGCAACAGATGATGCCCCAGCAACTACCTCAGCAGTTGCCACGGCAACAGAAACTGGCGATGCCCAGGCAACAACAATGGCTTCAGCAACTACTGATGCCCAGGCAAGTGAACCAGCCTCGGCAAACATGGATCAAATCAAAGCAATGCTATTCACGCGGTACCAACCACAAGCATTCAACCACCGACCGAAAAATGAATCAAGCAAACGGAACGAAAGAAACTTATCACTCGAGGTGACGACCTCTCCGACTAACTCATTTCATTTAGTTTCTTTTAAATTTTGTTTCACTTTTACATGCATTAAGGACAATGCTTCTCTCGAGTTTGAGGGTGGTGTTGGTTTCTAGTTAGTTTCATGTTTAGATGCATTCATCTTTAGCAATCACATATATGTTGCATATGTTACTTGCCATGCCTTTGATTGGATTTAATTGCTTAAGACTTGTTGAATATCCAATGATGAATTTTTGTCACTACACTTAATTGAAAGGACCTTTAATTTTAGGATTGCATGAAAAGAACTTAGAATTTTACTATGATGCTGAATTTTTTTTACACAGTTATGGCTTGTTGATTGAAAGAAACTTACTGAACTTAGGTTGCTTAAAATTTGGGTAAATTTAAAATTGAAAATTAAAAGTTAAATTCTTGCTAGAGGTGCCCGAAATTGGCTCTAGTAGTTAACACACATTAAAAAATCACTAAAGGTGCCCAAAATTGTCTCTAGTCGACTAAATTAAAATGAGAAATTGCTTACTTTGCTAGAGGTACCCGAAATTGTCTCTAGTCGACTAAAATAAAATAAGAAATTGCTTACTTTGCTAGAGTTGCCCGAAATTGGCTCTAGTGAATATAAAAATAAATGCCCTGGTAATTAAATTGATAAAAGCCTATTGTTCACATAGAATCTTGAAAATCAACTTGTACACAACTATGCACACATATTGTCACAAGCATTATAGTTTGATTCTGGGTAATTTTTGTGCTATCCGAAAAATTAAAAGGTGATCATACTTTGTGCCACGGTTCCGAGGTTTGAATTCAAGTTTGAAGCATGTCTTTGATGATTAAAGTCTTGGCAGGTAATTTTTAGTTTTGCATTGCTTGAGGACAAGCAATAGTTCAAGTTTGGGGGTGTGTTAAGTGTTCAAAAGTACTATTTTTATTACCCTTTTTACTCATATTATTGTTAGACTTAAGCTCATATTAGTTGCATTATTAGCCATTCAAGCATGTTTGCATTGTTTCCTTGGTGGACAAGCTTGATTTCATATTTTGCTTAATTTTGTGGAAAAAAGATGTTGCTTTGGTGTGTTTTTGTGTGTGCAGAATCAGTTGCCAAAGCAAGGTTGGAACCAGTTGCCAGGGCAATACAAGAAGGAGATGACGACGCAGTTGCCAGGGCAGTGCAAGAAGGTGATGCCGACGTAGTTGCCAGGGCAGTGCATGAAGGTTATGCCGAGATAGTTGCCAGGGCAATTGTCGATAAGGGATAAAATGATGTGGCACTCAAATTGATGACTAGATAAAGCCTAATATGACGTGGAAGAAGATAAATCCTAGAAGAATTGGAGATTCAAAGAGAGATTAAATCCCCAAAGAAGATAAGAGAAGATCTAGAAGGAATTTAAATATAATAAAGAATTATATACTTTTAAAGTATTTAATTCCAACTTAACTTCCTCCTCAAGAAAGACTTTGACCTAACCATCTCCTGTATAAAGAACCCCTAGCCGCCTATTTCAAAAAGTTTGGAGGGAGAGTTCAATTGAGAGAGAATTCAAGAGGGCTGATTGATTTCTTCTTCTTATTTTCTTCTATTAGATTCATGGTTTGGGGATTATTCTTTGTATATCTTTTGAACCCAACCATGAACTAACTTGATTGGTTGGGGTTATTGTGTTTTTGTGGTTGTGAGATACAATTGAATTTTGTTTAGGTAATAAGAGTTTGCACTTTCAATTCAAGGTTTACTCATTCTTGGTTTTTATTTTTGTTTGCGAGTGAATTAGGAGAAGATCTCGTAAATCTATCTATTTATCTAATATCAGGAGAGTTGGATTCAAGAAACGAATGAGTATGGTCTTTATTCAATCTATTGATGGTGAAGATTAATCCGGCTTAGGAATAAGTTAAGGATTTCAACAGCTAAGGGGAACACAAGATTGGTTGTTGTTCACCCTTGATTCACGCAGGGATGTATTGTCAAGGCATGCACAATTAGCTAGAGTTTCGACTTAGGGATAAGAAGAAACCATTCAAGAACGCTCTGCCGAACCTTGAAGTTGCTGCCCAACCGCCCAGTCAATTGCCCAGGCAATCGTCGATTAGTTGCCAAGGCAACCCCGCTGCGCAAGTTGCCACGACAACTGAGTTGCCCTTGCACTCTTTTACCAAGACAATCCATTCGACTATCACACCTCAACTCACGATAACCCAGCCTACTCTTTCTCATTTGTTTACATCTTTATTTTATTTACTTGATCTTTTACTTTACTCGTTAAAATCAACTCCTACTATCAATTGTGTTTTTACTTTTGCAGTGCGATAACTAAAGCAAAGTGGCCCAAACCAATCCCTGTAGAGACGATACTCGAATCACTTTATTACTTGCGACGTGTATACTTGCACCGTTTGCGTAGCACTCAATACGCGCAACTTTAATCATAAGGAAAATATATGAATACAACTTCAAATGCTCTTCCAACAAGCAACGCTAAAAATTTTACCTCCTTAGAAATCTTGAACAAGTTCTTATTATGAGCTTTCTAATCTTTATACACAGGCTAACCGCAAAGTCTAAGCTAGTTCTTCTTATTATGAACTCATTCATTCTTCTAGGAAATATTAGGCCACCTCTCTATAAAGGCGTTGAACAAGCAAGTTCTTCTCATTAGAAACTCTTTATTCTTCGTTGAAAACATCAATCCACCTCTCTGTAAAGGTGTCAAACAATTAAGTTATTCTCATTAGGAACTCATCATTCTTCAAAGGGTGAAATCTTCTTATTAGGAATTTGTTTCTTTGTTGGACAAACTCTTCTCTTTAGGAGCTCTGTATTCTTTGTTAGGTGAATTTTTCTTATTAGGAACTCTGTATTCTTTTATGGGCAAACTCTTCTCATTAGAAGCTCTGTTTGCTAGGCGAGTTTTTCTTATTAGGAACTCTGTATTCTTTGCTGGGCGAACTCTTCTCATTAAGATCTCTGTATTTTTTTGGGTGAGTTCTTCTTATTAGGAACTCTATATTATTTGCTATGGAACTCTTCTCAATAGTAGCTCTTCGTTCTTTGCTGGTCGAACTCTTTTCACAAGATCTCTTGTTTCTCTTCCTCTGCTTATCAATCTCCTTCTATGCTTGAAACATATGTAACCTAGTAGCTTGAACTTTCTTCTTTTCCTTGAAACTGATGGCCCAAATGGTTAATATCTTTGTCAATACCATGCCCCCACAGTCTCATTACGACATCATTCAAAAATTTCACATCATTTCTGAAGGTGTCGACCTGAATGACTTAACATTATGCCCAAATGACTTACCGATGACCTGAAGGATTTAGAATTAACTGTACTTTCTGTCTTGTGCAAACAATCAGAAAATCCTTGCTGAGATCCGCCTCTTTAAACGGGTTGATATCTTTGCTTCAAAAATATTGTTGAAATCTTTGTTGAATCTTACCGAATCTATTTCTTCAATCTCAAAGTTGTAGATTGAAATCTTTGTTTGTACTTCTCCAATTTTGAAGTCGTAGTTGAAATCTTTTCTTGTCTTGTTGGTTTTTGCATATTCTACTTGGATAAGCTCTGGTCTTATTTGTTTCTCCATAGAGTTTTTTTGCTTCTGTTGTAGCGGTACCTCATCTATTTAGATTGTTCTTCTCAATTATTGCTTAGCTTGATCTTCTTGAGTTTTGTCTTCAAAATATCCTTATCATCTTTATGCCCTAACAAAATTTGCCCCAAAATTTCATTGTTTTGCTCTTGTTCTTCTTGAGCAGACTTTAACCTCTTTAGTAATCAATTTCTTTTTAGGCTCTGCACTCTCTCTTTTCTATTCTGACCTGCACACTTATGCACAATATCGCCCTACTAATCTCTTTGTTTCCTTCCCTGTCATGTATAATTTGCCCATCTTTCATCATTTAGGGTAATCAAATGCCTCAGGTCCCTAAAATTTCTTCAAGCCCCTAAACTTTATCAAGTTCAATTGACTGATATATGCATTGTTTTTCCTGAAATGTTGATGAAGACAAGAACAATTACGCTCTTCTTTCCTTTGAAATGTTAATTCACCTCATTGTAAAGATGTTGAACAAGTGAGTTCCTCTCATTAGGAACTTTGTCTTTGCTGAACGAACTTTTATCATTAGGAGCTCTGTATTCTTGATTGTAGGAGCTCTATAATCTTTATTAGGAAAGCTAATTCAACTCATCCTCTGAGGAAAAAACGAACCTACAGAAAGAAATATCATCAGTTAATAAGAATTCTTCTTGAAATAGTGTGAAATATCTTCAATTTCCTTCTTGAAACACTGAAATCTTTAGTGTCACTGCTCATTCTGCCTAAAGAGTTTCGATCTTTCCGTCTAAAGCTCGCATAAAATCTTTTAATCCTCTTTCTCTGTTGAACAACTTTTTTTATGCTTGGAATATATGACTGGTCTACTCTTTCAATCTTGAAGTTTTATGTTGCTATCTTTTCTCATTCTTTTCTTATTTGTGGATTCCTGTGGAAATATACAAACATGCTTTGAATGTATGAGTTAGTATGATTCTATCTTATGGATGCCTAGTTATATATGATGCATGATATCAATCGAGGACCACTTGGGGAAGCTTTTGTTTTCAGGGAAGTTCAAAATTTCCTTGCTTCATCTTTCATTAAAACTCATTTTGTTGACAAAGTAACTTATATCACACTCAGGTTCAATCTTCATGATCTCTGTATCTTTTTCTCTAAAGCGTCTTTTCAAGTTTTCACTTTAGATTGCTTTTCTCAAAGCTCTCTTTCGGGTTTTCACTTTGGTTTTTTCTATTTTTTTCTTTTCCTCTTTTTCTCAATGCGTCCTTTTAGGTTTTCACCTCAGCTTTTTTCTTTCTTTCTTTCTTTTTCTTTTTTCCTTTTTCTTTTTTCTTGCAAAGATGTTTTTTCTTCTATTCCAAATAGGTCTAAATTCACATGCTTTCCTTTCATGAATTCAACACATAAACCATTCTCTTGCCATATCTCACCATGCACTTCTTATCAGAGAAAACTCGAGTATTGATGACAACTTTTCCCTTGTAAAACTAGTCTTGATTTTTCTTCATGCAACTTCTCAATCATCATTTCTTCCATAATTCAAAAAGAAACATTAGCTTCTGTTGTTCTAGCTTGCGGGATCTATTCATTGGAATAACATCATACTCTGTTGCAATGTTCTTTTTGTAGCGTTGCCCCACTCAACCTTGAATTCAACTATCATCTTTGTTCACTCTAACATTCACAGAGCTTTCTTGTCTTGCAATGCCTCAAAAGTAATGTTCTTTGCCTTTAATAGATTGATCTTGCTGCAACTTTTTCCCCAAAAGATGGTCCATGTTCTCTCTTTGCCCTAGGGTTATTTGTTTCGCTTTCTTGCAGCTTTTGTTTGAATGTTCTTGACACTCAGAGTTGTGTCTTTTTCCTCGTCATACTTTTCATCATTAAACAAGTATCGATGCCTCCGCTTGTTCTACCTACACTTAAAAGATTGGTACATCATAATAATACCCATGAAATCCTTTACTTTTCTTGCTCTACAAGACGCTTGTTGAAACAATAAGTGAAAGGCTACAAATATTGTTTACTAAATTTGAGAAAATAGAACAATTTGATAAGTCATGGAAAACATGAATAAATCAAAATTAGGCTCCCAAATATCAAGTACAATGGAGCCTTTAAACCAAATTGGCAAAGATAAACTCAAATGTAACCTCTTCCAATTTATTAGACTTCCGAGAAAACATTTCACATCACCTAATTCTATCTCATTTAAGTGGCACTCTTTACTTTACTAACTCACCATGCCCAACCCTTCCTCTTTTCTGATCTCAACCAGGCCTTAGAAGTCTGGAAATCCTTGAAGAAAGGTTAACCCTAATAAGTGTGATGTATTCTGAAGACTAACTTATCTTACTCCAATACTTGTATATGATCAAAATGGTCTTTTGAGGCTTGTAATGCAGGCTATGGCTCACGGCTATGAAAGAAAGGATATATAGGCTCAAATAAATGTTTAAGGGTGAATGAAACCAATGATCATTTCTTCCAAGTGAAATCTTATTTCTGCACTTTGTGCTCAATAAATACTTTCTTCTTCCTTCTTTTCTCTTTTTCTCTTTTTTGGATCACTCTAGACTGCATATTTCTAGGTTTTCACCCTAAAGTTCATTTCCTTTCCTCAAATTCAAAGATGATCAATCTTTCACTACTGCTTTAGATAGAGATTCATTTGAATGGAAGATCTCAAATGTGTCGCTTGCTTTTCTTTGCACTTTTTCATCATAGTGTTTTCTCTTTCGATTGTTTCAACTTTTCAGTCAACAATTTTCAACTTAATTTAGTTGATTCTTTGATCACAAATTATCCACTATTTTATTTTTCTTCTTTTTTTTCTTTTTTTAACTTGATTTTGAATATTCGTCTTCATTCAACATGAGTTTCTTGCTCTTATTCTCCATGCATTCACTTTTTTTCTTGCCCCTAATTCACAAGGCATTATTATCATATCTTGATCAAAACCAAACATCTTTCACTTGCAAACAAACTTTCATCCTCTTTGCCCCCAGTGTAGGGGTGATCCTTGGTTTAGGTTGAATCGAAAGAAAATTATCAAGCTCAAAGGGGGCAACAAATGATATTTTTCTTATTTTCTTTGTTTGTGAATGGAGATGAAGGAATGCTAAATGTCCTCCCATATACAGATATCTTCAAAGAAAACAGTCTTTAGGTGGTAGATGTTTTAGGGTTATCACTTCATTCAAGGACCTTAGTCAACAATGCCTGAGAGGAAAATTCACTCAGAATTTGTATTTGGGATTTTCCCGTGATTCCTAAAAACTCATTAATATCTTCTCGTTGGCCTAAATAAATCGTCTAATCGACCTAGAAAACACCTAAGCCCAAAACCGGGGCATTAAAAAGGACCCCCAATACTCGCGGACATAAGCAATTGAGATGGTTTAGGGAGTTATTCTGTATACTCCTAAAACTACAAGTAGATCTCCTATGGTCGAACTGTCGATCATTAATTAAGGAAAAACTAATTGAAAATTTCAGCCACTCCAATTTTATCGACAATTCTTCATTTTTCCTTTACTAGCACTAAGACACGCCTCTTCTTTCTTATGTTTTGATGTTCTCATCGAATCTTGAATTAAGACTATCCTGCCTATGAGTTTCCTTGTTTCTTCAATCAGTTGCATGCTCTCTCTCATAGAATATTCAATCATTTGCATGTAAAAATTAACAACTTCTTCTGGCCGGTGTCTAGATGAACTCTACTTTTCAAGATCTTGGCTGGATGTGTTGGAGCTTTTAATGGGCATGTCTATTCGAGTTTTTTCGTGGTCAACTGCTGATTCTCAATTAGTTTCACCTTGCTCTTTCTTTCTTTTCTTGATGACTTTTAGCACTTGATTTTTGGGCAATCCAATTGTGTTGGTTCCAATCAGGTGACTACCTTTTGAATTACAAATCTTAATGGACTGATCTTCAATGTTGACTTTCAAAATCCCTTGATTCATAAAGTTCCGAACTTGTTGCTTGAAAGTGTAACAGTCTTTAAGATCATGATCATGAATTCCATTGTGATACTCACAGTAATCTGTAATATTGCAACAACTTGGATGATGTAGCTTCAAAGGTTTCAAATAATGCGGTGAAGCTTTGACCAATTTGAAATATAGCTCATGATAGGAAACATGAATAAGATCCAAATTAGACTTTGATTTTCCACTGATAGGAGCATCTTGAGCATCTAATCTTGAGGTATTCTGCCGTAAAGGAAACGTCGAAGGGATCAATGTCCAAACATTACTCTGACTCTGGTAGACCCCAAATATTGATGTTCATTCCTGATAAGATCGTTGACTCTGCATTTCAAAACTATACCATGAAAGACTGATAAAACTTTGGGGCACTGTCATCAAAAGGTGGAATCTGCACAAGGTATGGAAACAAATCTGAATATAACATTGAGATAGGAGCAATCATCTTCTTTTTCTTACTAAACTCTTCAGCCTCTCCGTCTCATGTTTCTGTGCTCTCTAATTTTCTTGTAGTCAATTCCTTTAGGAGAAAATTTTGATCTTCAACTGAATCCCTAGCTTTCACTACTTCATAGAAAGATTCTGTTGTCCCTCAACTTTGCTAAAAATCTCCATGTCCTTTAACTGTTGCTAAACTATTGATCAACAATATTTTTGGTAGAAACTCCATAATTTGGCTTTATTCAATCCTTCTATGTCTGTCTACTGGACTACCTTCATCTCAGCATTTTCAAAACTCATTAGTGCATCAAGATCAAGCACTTCATTATTTCCTTCAGATCAACTGGATTTCTCGCAGATGCCTCGGCTATATTGATTTGAACTTATTCCTTATTTAGGAAAGGGTATATAAACCCATTTCCCAAAGCCAAAATCGGCTCTCCCTTTTCATTTTCTAAATTTCACTATCTCACCTCCATCTCTCTCTATATATCCTCTACAACAAACAAAAATTTCCCAGAACTCGATGAGTCTTATCTTTCTCGGCCACGTTCCGCCATGGCATCTGCCGTCAGATCGATCTCCATCACTCTTTAATTACTTTAAATCGTTCTTTGACCACGACCTTAAAATTTCGGTCGTCTTTCTCCTTCAGCCAGCTGCCGTAAGGCGATTTCTGACCGTTGGCCAGAATCCTAAAATTTTCCCCAAAATCAATTTTCAACCCTAAATACCCTAAAATCTATTCCCGGCTCAACCGAGCCACCCATCTTCGACCACCTAGGATCTAGTCTACCCAAAACCTTTCCCTTTTCAACTCCGTCGTGACTGGTCACATTTCGACCATCAAGATAAGCTTCATATCCCTTTTTTCATTACTTTTATCCTTTTTTCCTTTATATTTTCTTAAATCTAACTTTTTTGTTTTCTGATTTTTGCAGGACACGAGAAGCGGAGAAGAAGGATACCTTCGCAATGATATTCTGGTGGTGGTCAGATTTCTTCAACGATGATCAGACTCCTCCAGCGACGTTCAACCTTCGAACGATTTGTTTTCGAGGTAAAACCCTATCTCTATTCTCTTTTATTAATTATTATTATTATATTTAATGATAGGTAATTAATGGTAGTTAATGATCTGACATTTCTCTCTCTTAGTTATTTATAGGTGAGTGAGAGATGATGCAATAGATGACATCATGTTCATGATGTCACAAGCCAGTTGGGTTTGAAGAAGCACGGAACTGAGTGAAAGGGAAATAGACAGATCAAGGATTACCACGTGTTCCCATTTGAGCGGGAAACTGGTTTTTGAATTAAATGAGTGATTGCTGAACTGAATATGTATCAAAATGGGTGGGGAAAAGATTTAATTGGGCATTTGGACTTTTAAATTGGGCCTTCATGTATTTAGTATTTGTAATGGAACAATTATTATGTAAATGGACTGGTTTTTTTATTTACTTATTTATTTACTATTTATTTGTTCATTTAGTTTTATTTATAGAGAATATATGTATATACTCGTACCCGGATAAAATTTGGGTATTACACACTCCCCAGTAGGAGACGCCATGGCAGACACCGAAACATGCCCAAGAGACGATGCCAAAACTAAGTCCACATGATCAATGAGAGGTCCAACGTCGCGAAGCCGATGGTCATGATACAAAGCTACATCCCTCCTATGTCCAATAGACCAAACAATGTTATTGCGTACATCACTTCAAACAACACTGAGACCTTTCCAAAGCCGGGAACAATTTAAATTATAAAGGGCTAACGGAACACCCTCTGCGCATTTGTATTTTGCTCGTATGAAGCGAACCCAAAGATCATTTCTTTCTCACTAACAGATTGAAGGCTAACTTCATTAGAAACTCCTCATTTAGAGAAGCTATCTTATGAATTCCCAAGCCCCCATTGATCACAGGGCGACAAACATCCTCTCATTTGACCAAATAGATCTCGCCTTTTCCCGAGGTACCACCCCAAATAAACCGATGAAATAAACGCGCAAGTTTCAAGCAAGTTTTTTTTTGGTAAAACCGCAGTCTGCATAGTACATGAAGGTATTGCAGCGAGCACAACCTTAGCTAACGCAATACGGCCAGCTAATGATAGACATTTTGCCTTCTATCTACTGAGTTTCCGTTTCACCAATTGAACCAAGTAATGATAAGATGCCCACGTAACCTGACGGTGCAGCACCAGGACACCAAGATACTTACCGAGATCATCAATCTTTGCTTATTTAACCTCTAAGAAAAATAAAAGTACGAAATTGTTAAAAATTTAAATATTAAAAATTATTTAAAATATTAAAAATTCAAAAAATGGATAACATTTAAAAATTACTAAAAATATTTTTAAAAATTAAACATAAAATAAATTTTCAAAAAGATTAAAAGCTATAAAATTATGAATTATTAAAAAATAAAAATATTTTAGGTGTTAGAAAATAAAAAAATGAATATTTTCATCGGACCATCGAATTGAGTCTATTGTCGTTTCTTGAATATGTTTTCAATAGAATTAAGCATGCATTACAGTAACAATGGTTTCTTGGTTCCTTTCTACATTTTAAAAATGATGGCAGAGATAACATGAGTTTAATGGACTTTCCAACCTAATTTGTTCCATGTTATCGTATAAAACAAAAAAAAATAATCACCTAAATAGCATAGATAAACTCAAAATGATATCGTCATGTTACATCAATTGCTTTTGAAATTGAAGTCGAAAATAATATTAATAAATATAAATTTGATGTAAATATTGCTCTTTCATTTTTAAATTATATGAGAGAACCTCATAAGCCATCGTTACTTCAATGCAAAGCTAAATATATTGGCATTGCATTTGAGAAAAGACTAAGGAATCAAGTTGTCGAGAAATAATCAAAGATTTATCCAATGAAGGCATTAAGATAATATTTTAGTTTTTTAATATTTTTCTTAAAAATTAAATATTTTTTTATAATTTTAAATTTTGTATAGATTTTAATAAATTATTTTTGTTAGTCAACTAATTTAGATAAAATATTGTAGAGGTTCATTATGGATGATCTTTCTAACATAATTTACTAAATTCGCAACGTGAATATTAAAGGGGAAAAAGATTAATATAAAAATTAAGGAACCACCAATGTTGCAAATTTGTCTGTGTAGTTTACATATTTTACAACAAAAAATCTGTTAATTACAAAATGAGCTAAACAAGACTTAAAAGAGATGGTAGAAAGAAAACTACCCAAACTGGACTTTATGACTAAAGTGTTTAGTTGCAGTAACAATGGCAGCCTCAGCCCCCCTTGGGTGTGCAGTTTTTTGTGAGGATGTTTGGCAATGGAAGCTTATTAAAGAAAGTAATAGAAATCTTAAAAATGATACGCACGAATGCTTCTCCTTGCCTTTGCTCATCTTGGTCTTAAAAAAAACACAATTGAACAGACAAGATTTAAGTGGTGTCTTTGCTCGGTTGATTGATTGATTTCCATGCCGGATTCTGGGGGTTCTTAAACCAGAGTTCTGCTTGGAGATCAAGCTAATGTTCTTGTTGGTCAAATTGAACTTGCTGGGAAACTGTGCTTTTGGCAACACGTGTTCAAAATAAGCATCGTGCTTAGCTTCCAAGTTTGTTGAAAATTCAACATGACAGCAACTTAATTATTTTTTAAACTCTTGTTTATTCGGATTTAATAATATTATATTAATGAACTAATATTTCAAAAATCCGTGGAATCAGACCAAGCTTAAAAATAGAAAATAAAAAGATGAAATTAAAATAAATTAAAATTAGGAGGTCTTAGTAGGTAAATATCCATATATATTTTTAAAAATAAAAAAAAATGGGAAATGATCCCAAGACAAAGCATAGATTCGTGTCTGTGTGGAATAATGTGTCATATTAACGAGTCAATTAATCTACATCAGATTTTATTTTACCCCACAACTTTATCATTATTTTTGACTTGGGTTGTTTTTGTGTAAAACTTGAGGTTTATGAATTTTTTTGGTGAATGTGGTATGATTTCATTATCTGGATAATCTTACATGAGATTTAATATTACGTGCCTCATTAAAAATCTTTCTAAATCTAGGAGGAAAATAGTACACATGATAATACACAATTAGAAACAAACATAACTAATTTGGATTAGGGGTGGCAATCGAGTATGGGAATAACCGAAATCTTTACTCACAGGGACGAGGATGAAGAAGTTCTATCACCGAAGCTCAAATAGGGATGGGGACGAAGATTGCTATATCCGAACCATGGTATCCGTACTCGTATAAATCACCGTGGGGATCTCGAAAAATATCCGCAGTGATCCCTAATATTTTACAAAGTTGGATGTCCATAAGGGTAATTTACCCATTTTCAACAAAAATATAATCTCCCATAACTTGAGAATGGGCACCTTCCATAAAAATAATTAGAAACTGGTATATACATCATTATAAACATGATTCCGTCTAGTTTTGTTTAAAATATACAGTGATCGATTTTTATATGTATTTATAGAAACATGAATATTTGAATGTTGAAATGTCATAAAAATTTGGCAGTAGATTTCTTGAAAAATAATTTTAGCAGTGACTTTGAAAAATCACAAAAAAAATCCACAAGAAAACTTAAGAAGTGGGCCTTATTTTTATAACCATATGGAAGTATAAATTCGTTTAAAACAAACTGTTCTTGATTTCAAGTTATATATTAGAAGTTATTAATTTTTGAGTGAGTATAGATCAGAAGAAAAGACAGTAGACTATTTTCTAATAACAACAGTGACAATGACTTTAGAAATTCACCCTAATCGTACGAGAAAAATTAAAAGAGTTAATTTATATGGTTGGAAATATTATTGAATCTACTTCCTTTTAGAACAAATGAATCATGATTTGTAAGTGTAGGTTATTAGTTACATATTTTCTTTTAAAGGTAGTGCATGTTTCAATAGTTAATATTTTAGTCATGTTTTATAGTTTTGAAATAGTTTGTTTGTTGTTGGTAAAATTAAATTTATCATTTATGTTTGTAATTTTGGAGATTTAATGTTTAGTATTTGTTTTAATTTAATAAGTTTTGTTTATTTTTTGGGGTACAGAGATTAATCGAAAATCGAGGGGATCCGTAAGGGATGAGTATGAGGAAAAAAAATCTTGAAACATTTAATAAGGATTCCTAAAACTATACCAGCAAGTGTCGGGGACAGAGTAGAGAATATAAAATTGTCACCGACACGCCCATTACCACCCCTGATTTGAAAGCTCAAGTAAAATAAACCAGAAAAACTCGCAACATACTCAAGCACCAAACACAAACACAAACACTTTCACGTAACCATGTCCTCTTGCAAGAGGCCGAGAACACTACTAAATGGCGAATGAAGATGAATAACTTCCGATGCGGCAGGCGAGGCACTTTTAGTCTAATTCCTAGTTTCTTAATAAATATATTATATATGCATGCAAATATATCCAAATGCATAGTGCAAACATATCCAAATGCATAGCGCAAATATATTTTCAAAAAAAAATATTTATAATTAGATATAAATTTTGAAATTATAAAATTACTCATCATCTTTTTTTCTCTTTTTTTTATCATCTTTTTCTTTAAACTTTTTTGTGTTGTCGATGACGACATTAACTTTATGTTGGCTGATGACCACTAATGATTTTTCTTTTTTTATTTTTTGTTTCTAATAAGAATCTCCTTTGTTCTGGATTCTCACTTTTCACACATCTTGTTGTGTTTTGTATCATTCGTCTTTGTGGCATGATTTTCTTCTATCTCTTGGCATGTTTTTGATTTGTCTTATGGCACAATTCTCATCTACCTTTGTGGTAGTTTGACATTTGTGTAGTGATCATCACGACACACATCCTTGATCAGAGAAGGTCGACGGTCTTGTATGGTTAAATTCTCTTTTATAGTAGTTTATTGATGTTTTGGGGACTACTAGCGGAGTTGCCTGAAAGATTGATTTTGTTGATCACATATCCTACATCACTACTTGAGCATTTAGTTGGATAGAGAAATGGAGATTTAGGGGTGAGCATTTGATCTAGTCGAGCCGAGTAAAAATTTCGACTTGATGAATGTAAGACTCTAATTTTATCCGAGTATATATATATATATATATATATGTGTGTGTGTGTGTGTGTATAAAAAAAATACCATAACCCCCCCTCCCCAAAAAAATCCAAAATCTATGTAAAACAGTCCAAAACATCCAAATATCTCTTATATTGTCCATTTTACATATATAAAGCTCATATTCAATTACAAAAGCCCAAGATCCTAATTCTAACAGTTGTTCCCGCCCGTTTTCGAGTATAAACCAGCCCAACAAACACAAATCTATCTAAAAATCTCATTTCCCGTCCAAATGGTGCCACTTGACAGCCCTGATTGACCCAAACCGGTGCACACAAATATGTGTTCCTCTCCTCTTAGCTTTCACCATCTAGATGATGAAGTCACCCGTGTGACGTTATCCGTTGCATCATTTTCCACCCACCTATAAATAGAGAGAAAGAATTTTTGTCAGTTCATTAATTATCAATCATAAATAACAAAATAAATAATAATAAATATATTAAATAAAAGAAGAGAAGGGGTTACTTTGGGAATTTTACCGACTATTTGAATCGTCTAAAAATTGAAGGGTCGTCGCCTTTGAGAACTTGAACTGCCGCCAGAACTCGAACATACACCGAAGATAGATCATCGAAACTTCATCGTCACCACCATGAAGGTACATTATCAACCTTCTTTTTGATTTCCTGCGAAGAAAAGAGAGAGCATTAGTGATGCAAAAAAACAAAAACAAAATAAAGAAAGGAAGGAAGTGGTCGGTGGCTTTTCTTCGATGGCCGAAATATTGATAACAGCGGAGTTGAAAAGTTGGTTACGAGTAGATTAGGTTTAGGAGGGGAAGAATGTGAATTCTGTTGGATTAGGGTTTAGATCTAAATTTAGGGTCCGAAATCAAGAATTTTTAGTTTGAATAATGGCGGCCAAAAATTGCTCGATGACGGTTAAAAATTATTTTATGACCGTCTGAGCTATGATAAAAATAATTAAAAGAGGGTCGGTGTTGGTCGGTATCACCTGCAACGACCGAGAGTTGACTCCCGATGGCCGACTAATAGTGAAATATGACCAAAGTTGACCGAAATTAATCTGAGGATGAAGTTCACGGCGGTTAGTGGTCGTGTTCTTCATGTTCATGAAGAACACCAACCAAAATGATTGGTTTTTACCCATTTTTGAGTGGGTTTCTGGAAATCTTGTGTTTGGGTTGAGAGTGTTTAGCGAGAGAGAGTTGAGGCCGGTGGATGAGAGAGAGCGAAATTAAGAAAATGGGAAATTTAGGCCTAAAACGGCCTTTAAATTGATCATCAAAACGGTGTTATTTTATACCAGGTCAAGGATGACCCGTGTGTTCTCGCGCGGGCCGGGTACGACCTGCCCCCTTTTGTTCGGGTCTTCCTATTTTTTTGTCCCCCAAATTCCAATTGTTGTAATTTGGTCCTCATTTTCAATAAAATTAAATCAAGTTTTAATTCTTTCAATTTAGTCATGTTTTAATTATTTTAATTAAATGCCTATATGATTGTTGCATGCTTTAATTAATTCATGTAGTATATTGTTAGATAATTAATACACTTAGATTTAATTATTAATTGTTTAGAGCCCTAGTCATATGTTTTATATTAGGATTTAATAATTTAATTAGGAAGATAATTTTAGAAAATAATGTGTATTAAGTGAGAAACTTTAAAGTTCAAATTTGAATGGTGTCCTAAAGCAATGAAATGTAGTTCAACATGGGCCTTTAAGTAGAATACTTAATATACATTAAAACTCGAGAATTTGATAAATAATTTAGATTGATAATTAGAGCCTTAATAGGACTATAACTTTAAATAATTAGAATAATTAATCAAACTACGGTATATTATTTATAATTTTGGGGTTTAAATATGGATGGTGCCCAAGTAATTGGGTGTTATCTCATATAAACCTTTAAATTAAATAATATTCATAGATTTAATAAATACACAATTCTTATTAGAGCCATTGTAGATTAGCACTTAAAATAAACAAGACCATAATTAATCATGCATAAAGACCTTTTATATGGGAAATATATTTTTGGAATATGAATAGAGGTGCCCTGAGTGTATAAGGTGCTTCCAATCTCATATTCGAATAAAAATATATTTTCTTATAAAAAGAAATATTTCCATTCAAAATATAAAACCAGTTAATAATTAATGATTAAATTAAATTCAAATTGTTATTCTCAAAATGCCAATATGCCACAAAATTAAAGATATCGATGTCAGGAGTTTGTGGGGTATTAACCCTTCCCATACGTAATCGACTCTTGAACCCTGATTTTTAAAAGAAAGAATATTTGGTTGTTTTATGGTGCCCGATCTACCAAAGTGACCGGTGGTGACTCCAAACATTTTCAAATATTGAATTTAACAGAAAACCCCTAATTTTCAAAATTAATCGTCAAGCTATTTTTACCCAGTTTAAAAATGGTTTCGACAATGAGTCTTATTTTATAACTCAAACTTTATTTAAAAAAAATTGAGACAAATTTATGAAATTCGAGTCAAGTCTAGTTGTTTGGGTTTTTATTCAAATTCAATTGTAAACATTTATAATACTCCCTCCGTCCCACTTTAATTTTTCACGTAATTTTAGAAAAAAGTTTGCGTAAGAAATGTGATGTAAAAAAATTCAAATGATAATTTTATCCAAGTTAACTTTGTTTTTGGGAAACTAAAACAAATGGTATAAAAGGAAATATGTGTTTAAATAATTGTTGATTTTTTCAATGTGAAAATTTAAGTGTGACAATTTTAAAACAAAAAAATGATAAGTTTATGAGGACGGAGGGAATATCATGGTACTAATTAGTTTTAATTTAAACTGCATTCTATGACCATATACAATATACATGTATTCTTCATTTTTTTCATATGTGATATATATATATATATATATATATATATATATATCAGACAGAATTGAGACTTGACTCGAACTTGAAAATGATCTACTATTTACTAAAATTTTGACTTGTTTAAATTTTCATTTTATAATTCAAACTTTATTTGAAATTCTTTTTAAGTCGAATTTATGAAATTACGAGTCGAATTTTTTTGCGTCAAGTCGAGCTGGGTCGAAAATTTTGATTTTTTCATGTCGAGTCAAAAAATCGATTATTTTAAGTTAAGTTTTAATCACCCCTAAGGGGATTCGTTTGTTGGATTTCTATAGATGATGAAGCACGGAGTCAAAAAAAGAGTTTATGTTTTGTTATTTGCATACCCTTTAGATTTTCATGTTTTATTTTTGTTTATGTATAATATTTCTTGGTGAACATAGTTGTCAAGTTTCCCTCTCACGTTTTGGGCATGCTTTGTTGTATCCAACCTTATTCTAATAAAATTTGGTTTCTTTTTCAAAAAAAGTATATATAAATTTTAAAATTAGTAATTAAATCGAATGAATTGATTTAATTATTATAATTTCAGAGCAATTATAAAAAATAAACAATAGATTTAAAATATCATAATCTTGTAGCAATCGATTCAAATCATATTAATTGGAAACACGAAACAAATTAAAATTTGAATAAAAACGAAACATAAATTTAATCATTCCAATTTATAACCTAAACGGAACATAGCAGGCGTTACTAAAACGGAATTGGTCACACTAAATGCGCACCCTATTTTCCTGGACAACCTACAAGTTGCTTCTTACTTTGATCAACCCATTTGTTTTAAATAATAGTATAAAAATTAAATAACAGCACCATGCAGATTTATCTTCCTTAGATATTACCATGATTTTACAAAAAGAAGAAACTAGGGAAAAAAAACTACTCAAACTTAACTTTATTTGTGAAATGTTTAGTTGCGCAGTTTTCGATAACGAATTGCAGCATAAAGACACCAGAAATCTTAAAAACGATACACAGGAAAGCTCCTCCTTGTCTTTGCTCATCTTGGTCTCTTCGACAAAATCCAGTGGACACTGGACAGATAAGGTATATATGCTTCTCTTGGCTTGGTTGATACGACTTTGGTGGGGTCTTAAACCAAATATGTTCTAATGGAATCCCACAAAAAGAGTGTTACACAAGGTTGAAAAGTGGAAAGCACCCGCCTTTTTTTTGACTACCTTCTGTAGGGACCTATATTTTCCGCATCGATAAAAAAAAGTCAAATTCTTTAAAAAAGTTCTTTGAAAAGTAGGGTTTTAGAAAATCTTAATATTTTTTTTTGAAAATAAAAGACTTAAGTCGTCATTGGCTATTAAGGTAGGTTGAACACCATAAAACCAGAGATTTATTCGAAAATAGGTTCAAGAGTTAGTTACGTGTGGGGAATGATTAGCATCATATCACGCCCAGAAATCGGTACCAAAATATATGTTGCTTTTAATTGATGGAAATTACTGAAATTTAAATTGAATTTAATTAAATTGTTCGTGATTGAATTTAGACTTTAATTAAACAGGCTTTGTCAAATTGGTAAATTCGAATTAGTTAAACATTTAATTAATAAGGGTGAAGATACATCGGACCATAGATTAAACCGACATCGAATAAGCCCGACTGCCATATTAATTTATGGTTCGAACTTCGTTAATCACATTTATGCATGATGCAAGCAGTTAAGAATGGTGTTATGACATGTCAAAATTTTATCTCTACATTTACCTTTAGACGGTAAGAATTAATTCGAATATTTGGTCAACATCTAGTGAGCCAGGACTGTTACGACACAAATATCGAAATTAATAAATACCTTCTTTTATGATTTAATTTAATTAATTAATTATATGCATGACCATTAAAATATTAGAGTCATATGTACAACAATTAGAAATGCATGGCAAGGAAAAACATGAAATAAAAATCCTAGGCCCACTATAGTCCTAACCTAAAAAATGCCCAAATTATGGAAATTCAATTAATGGTCTAATTCTTAACTAGATTAATCTAATATTAACCCTAAATTAATTAAATCCTAGAAACTAGAAATCTTAATAATTTATGGATTATCTTGAGTCATAAAAATTAATTTGATTAATTTTAAACTAGTATCCCAATAAGTCAAGGATTCTATTTAAAACGAATCGAATTAATTAATTATGATTTAAATTAGGTGATCTAAGTCAATTATCAATTTTATCTTAAGAGGTAATTACGAGATGTCCAACCAATTTAATGCATTTAACATTTATCCCAATGAGCCAAGGATAAATTTAAATAGATTAAATTGATTCGAACATTAAATCTAACTACAGCTTCTAAAAAAATCTAACCCTAAATTTAATTAATTTAAAACTTATGCCCCAATAAAACGAGCGCACGATTTAAATTAATTAGAATAAATTATCCTAAACTAACTTAAATGGCCTAACCTAACACTAAAAACGAACAGATACAAACAAACAATTGTAAATAAAGGCATATGAGTAAACAAATAAATGACATAAATTAAAATACTCAAAGTAGACATGCAATGCAAGAGCTCAATTTAATAAAAACAAAAACAGAGGGACTAAAAGATGGTTTCGCCACTGGAAAAGGACCAAATTGAGAAGATTTAAGAAAACCGAGGGGCCTAGCAGGGTATTATCCCCTTTAAAAGCTGAATTAAATAAAACAAGGACAAAATTAAAAAGAGAAATAAGATTGTAGGGGCTGCAGAAATAATTAAGAAAAGCGGAAGGGTTTAAAAAAAATCAGAAAACACGGAAGTACCTAAAGCAAATAAAACCATTTTAAAATTAGGATTTAATTTGAAAAGAAGGGCGAGATTGAAAAGCCAAATAAACATTTAAGGACCGATTGTAGCGACATTTTTTGAAAATTTAATTTTTTTAAGTCGAATGAGATCGGTAGAAAAAGGAGTAGTAGTTTTCCTTTTGTTTTTTGGGAAAATATTTGAAAAATGAGGAGTTCTTTAAATTTTGTGTTTTTGAAAAACAGTAAAACTTGGACACTGAGGTAGGCCGGACACCATAAAACCAGAGATTCGATCAAAAATGGGTTCGGGAGTCGGTTACGGATGAGGAAGGTTTTAGCACCCCATACCGCCCAAAAATTAGTACCAAAAGAAAAAAAACATAATTACCGCTTTGTTAATATTAAATTGTTCGAATTAAAGTGACGATTAAGTTAAGATCCGGTTATACATGCGAGTAAATTTTAAGGGCTTTGTTATTCGATCGTAAACAGGAAGATCACCATCACTACATTTGATACTGACCGTATTTACCTCCGAATAACAAAGCACCGCATTGGCAAATTCAAATATCCGAATGCAATATTAGGCATGGCATGCATACAAACAAGATGACGAAAACATAAGTACGTACTAAAAGACAACGTAACCGAACATACACCACATACTTGCACAAAATGAAAAAGACATGCTATCGAATGATATATACAATATATACATAGAGTAAATAAAAACAAACATAACACAGCCTAAAGGAACATACATACTAACAATTCATATTCCAGATGCAACACTAACCATGTCAAACATGCAAATACAAAACATAACTAAAAAGAACTAAAGACAAAAAAGGTAAAAAAAAAACAACGAAAAGAAACAAACCATGTAAGGTATTCGGACATGCATATTAAGGCAAATAGCCATGTGTAAACACGTACAACAGGACTAACTTAGTTTTAGAAGTAACCTCATATCATAATAACTATAACTATACATGCCTATATATATTAAAACCATAATGTATCATACGTCACATACTATATGTATTATACTATCACATACTATAAAAAGCAATTATAATATATATACATATATCATATACTATGTAAAAAAATCTAAATTATATGCCATATAATATATACATATCAACCCACAATATTCACACATCCACATCATAATAGAGCAAGAAATACTAAATAACAGTAAATGAGACTAAAAATTAAATGTGCACGATAAAAGGGCGAGAATGCAACAGAACCAAAAGACCAGGGCCTAACACGTGATTTAACCACAGGAATCGGGACCGAAATCAAAACAAAAACAAAATTTTAGGGATCGAAAGGGTATTTACCCTTTTTAAAACATATTTAAAATCAAAACACGGGTGAGATTGCAAATCGGGTGAAAAGTGTAGGGACCTGGAGAGTGATTAAAAAATACGGAATGGCCTGTAAGATGATTTTCAAAACACGGAATGGCCATAGAGCAATAAAGCCTTTTAAAAGGTAAAATCTGGTCTGAAATAAGAACAAATTAAAAGACTCTAAAAATTAAAAGACTCAAAACACGGAATGGCCATAGAGCAATAAAGACACGAAATGGCTAAAAGGACTGTTAAAAAGGGCGGAAGGTTTTATATTGCAAAAAGCCATTAAAAATTAAAACATACCGATATAAAAGGGCCATTTCGGCCTAAAACTTACTTCTTTTGGCTAAAACATTTTTCTCTGGCCAACCCTCCCCTCTCATTTCCCATTTTTTACTCTGCTAGGATTTATAAACCCAGAAACCGCCGTACCAGCTGTCGCTAGTCGGTGCCGGCGACGAGGAAAGCAAGCCTTTTTCGCCCTTTTTTTACCCGAAAACCCAGATCCACATCTCATTTCAAAGAAAAACAGACATAAAACCTTTTTTGAAAGCAACACAGAAGGAAAAGAGCCTCTTTTCTTTTTAAAAGACCTTCCGATCAACCCCGAATAACTCACCTTATTCGATTCCCTGAAAGAGATCGGGGCTTGTCACCGTCGGTGTTGGAAGGCGACGAAGCGAAACTACCATAAAGGGTAAAAACTCTCGAACCCTACTATGGATATCTTTCTAGTTTTTCTTTATATATAAAAAAGCATGTATGCACTGAAAATACCTCAAATGATTTTTTGTATTTGATTTCTGCCAATCTTCCCGAATGGGTTTACAATTGTTGGTTGCGATTTTATAACCAGTGACATTACATAAGAATAAAAGAAAAATAAAAAGGAAATGGTTAAAGGTTTTTGGCCGGATTCATGTTGTATTCTAACTTTGTCGGTTCTGAGGTTCTGACATTTGGTTGCTTGCATGCGCACATCTGATTTCTGTGGGTTTGTTGTCTTGTCTTCTGAATTTTTGATAATATGTTTTTACTTGTTTTGTGTTGCTTGCAATGTCGAGCAGTACAGAGGAGGGGACCGAATAATAAATAATAATATTTTTTGGTGTGTATTTTTATTTTCTTTCCAAATCATAATATATATAGTATCATCTGATAATAAACTACTAGTAATAAGTATAATTGATACATGTATGGGGGGGCTAAAATGATGCACTATAGCCAAAGAGTTGAAGCTGTTTTATAAGTCTAGAATTTCAGCCAACTTGCATCGAATTTTCGGATGGGATCCGAGCACTTCTGAGTCTACATGTCTTCTTCAAACATATTCGTCTGTCTCTTATCTTTCCAACGCATCAATCCGACATCGGGAGCTCAAGTTATGTCCATTTTAGTGAAGACTGTTCGAGTAGAAATCTCTATACGGTTTTATCACGGGAAATATTATTTATTATGAATTTTCAATAATTTTATTGATTATTTGTACTTAAATTTAATCTAGGATTCTTTATGAAGATATTTAGATGATTTAGGATTAGATTTGTTATTTATTTATTTATTAGTTTTTTAGGTTAGATAAAATATGTTTATTTATTTTATTATTATCTTTACTTTTCTTAATTTAAGTTGAACTCTTCATTTGTAGCCTATTTAAAGACATATTTGCTTCATTAATAAGAACAACATCATGAATTTATGAGTTGCAAAAACCTTTGGCCATGGGCCATTTTATTTTCAAGGTAGATAGATTTGCCTTGTTATTTTTCGTATCAGAAGTATTCTTCAACGTAAGTTCGTCAAGTTCTTGTAATGGAGATCATCTTCACACTCTTGCTTGCCTAGGTAATTGCATCTAGGAGGGTGGGTTAGAGCCGCTTGAGGTTGCTTGCTTAGATAATCGCATCTAAGAGGGTGCCGTGGAAAAATATCCTACAACATCTATCTCGTCATCATCCATTCATCGGAGAGATTCGTGCCGTTTGCAGGTGTTTGCCTATTCAATTGCGATTAGGAGGGTGCTAAGGGCAAATCTAACCAACACGCCACCGTCAAATTCATCCTATCCCGTTTTCTACATAAAGATCATGCTTTATTATCAGTTTGTTGAACGTGGAGTTTGGGGTTTTCTCGGATCATATTAGTGAGTTTGCTAGATTAGTTGTGATCTAGAGGGTTCATAGATTTTGAGGTAATTCTTGGATCCTGGCTTCCGTATCAATAATGATTGTAATAACACTAAGTATACTAATAATATTTTTTGATTTTTAATTATGAATAGATAGTAGTAATGAAGAAATAATACTAATAGTATTTTTGGGATTTTTAAATATAATGACATATACTATGGTATAGTAATAGTAATAACAAATATAGTATAATAATAATAATAATAATAATAATATTTTTTTTGTTTTTTTGCATTAATAAATAGTAATTATAAAATTAATTAATAATATATAAAAAGGTAATAATCAAAGCCCATTATTTCAAAAACTAACAAAAATGTAAAAGCGGGTCAACACCCCGGATAAAATTAGTGATTACACCAATGAGCCAATTAAAAGAGGCGGAACCCCTTCCGCGTGTAAATACTCGAGAAAGGGCTCATACGGAAATAACACCTTTTTAAAAGGGGAGGGGGTATATATACACTATTTTGGGCAAAAAATCTGCTTAAGCCATTTTAAAAAATTCCTTTAGCCGTTTATGGAAAAAAACCCTCTAAAGCACGGGATGAACACCGCCGTAGTGTTCATCCCAAACCCAAAATCCGTCGTAAATTCCAAAATAAGGTCACGCGAACTTCCATCGGCCGCTGTACATCGGTGCCAGAAAAACCTAAAAAACACCAAAACGCCTCTTCTCTTTACCCTGAGCCCAAAAATAACTTCGGATTCACCAAAAACCATTCCTTTTTTCCTAGATCTAAAAAAAGACTTTCGAAAATCCTCCCATTTTTTTACACAGTTCACCCTTAGCGTTTCCAGAGGAAACCAATATGGGATTGTCACCGGAAGGGATCCTCTCTCATCGGGCGAAGCCCTCAAACGTTCAGAAGCTAAAACGACAGGGTAAGACCCTTTCCCTCTCCCTTTCCCTTTTTTCTCGTTTTTATTTTTCTTTTCTTTAATGCATGTAATGAATTCTGGAGAAAATACCTCAATGTTGCTTTTTCTTTGTATTTGATTTCTCCCAAATTTTCCCGTTAGGGTTTAAATGCGTTGTTAGGTCCCTTATATACCTTAATGTTACATGTATGAAATGAAAAAAGAAATAATTTTTTTGAATATTTTGGTCGGATTCATATGCCAATCTACATATTGTTGGCTCTGAAGTATCTAAAATTGTGGTTGTATGTCCGTTCTGAATCCGTTATTTTTTGTGTTTTTGCTATTTTAAGACCCCTAACACTATGTGGCTTGTTTGGCATGTTACTGGTGCTTTCGAACGGGGGAGGTGAAGTCTAGAGCGTTGCTCGGTTCAGGGGTGCATAGGCTGATCAGGCGTAGAACTGGTCGTGGTAGACGGTTATGGGAGTTCAACGGTCGCGTGTGTCTGAGGCGGGAGCTGAATAGACCGTTTGTGGGTTGCACGCGCGCGTAGGGGAGTCGGAAAGCCAGCGCGTGGCTCCACGCGGTATTCGAGAAACTTCTTCCTATTCAAGCTGGACCATCAGATCTTAGGTAGATCTGAAGGTTGATAGTGGGCTATGCAAAAGGAAACAACCGTTAGGGTTAAGGTAAAACCCAATTAGGGTTGTTTCAAAATTTAGTTTAAAATGGGCCAGTCAGGCCAATCCAATGTAACATGAATTTTTTGGTTTTTATAACTTGTAAATGGACTGTAACAAAAATAAACTTTGGGCTTGTGTTATTTAATTATCCATTAGTTTTTTTGGTTTATTGGTTTAACAATAATACTAATAAGATAATGATATTAATATAATAATAGTATAATAATAATATGGTAATATGTAACACTAACAAAAATAATAAATAATACCTTATAATCGAAAACAAGGATAAAATAAATAATAATAATAGTATAATGTTTTTGTACAATTTTCAAACCATAATATGTAGTAACACATAATAAGCTAATAGTAATTATAATGATATTAATAATGTTTTAGGGTTTTTTAAATATAATGAATAATATATATATAAAGTTATTAGAAGCCCAAAGCCTATTATTCCAACTATTAAAAAATGTAAAAATGGGTTAACACCCCGGATAAAATTGGCGAATATAGTTGCCCCTCTTTGCTTATTCTGGTAGAACAAGAATGAAGCAAACACCATAAGCACTAATTTTATTCGGCTTCCATGTTCGATGATTCCGAGGCACGAGTTCCCCTTATATGGAACCGTTCACCTTTTCTCGTCTTGAAATTCTCGTTTTGAGACTCTTAGAAGATAATGTCCTGATTTCTGGTCGCCTTGACACCGAATGATGTCTCATTTAGAGACTACAAGAATGCCTTCGATCTTTATCGCCCCGGCCTAGGGTGGCACCTCGCCTTGAGGACCCCGAAAGATGATGTCTCAATTTCTGATCACCTTGACACCAAATGATATCTCGCCTAAAGACTACTAGAATGCCTTTAATTTTTATCGCCTCGGCCTGGGGTGGCACCTCGCCTTGAGTATCCCAAAAGATGATGTCCCGATTTTTGATCGCCTTGACACCGAATGATGTATCGCCTTGAGACTACTGGAATGCCCTCGATCTTTATCGCTTTGGCACGGGGTGGTACCTCGCCTTGAGGATCCGACTGATGATGTCCCAATTTCTGGTCATCTTGACACCAAATGATGTCTCGCCTTGAGACTACTGGATTGGCCTTGATCTTTATCGCCTTGGCATGAAGTGGTACCTCACCTTGAGGATTCGACTGATGATGTCCCGATTTCTATTCGCCTTGACATAGAATAATATATCCCCTTGAGAATACTGGAATGCCCTAGATCTTTATCGTCTTGGCATAGGGTGGTATCTCACCTTGAGAATCTGACTGATAATGTCTCGATTTCTGGTTGCCTTGAAACCGAATAATATCTCGCCTTGAGACTACTTGAATGCCCTTGATATTTATCACCTTGGAATAGGGTGGTACATCGCCTTGAGGATCCCGACTGATGATGTCCCAATTTTTGGTCGCCTTGACACCGAATGATATCCCGCTTAGAGACTACTAGAATGCCCTTGCTCTTTATCGCCTCGGAATAAGATGTTCATCGCTCCTAAATAGTTAAAAGACTTCTTGACTCTTTGTTGGTATCTGCCTCTTATTTT
This sequence comes from Hibiscus mutabilis, assembly GCA_019671005.1. NCBI lineage: Eukaryota > Viridiplantae > Streptophyta > Magnoliopsida > Malvales > Malvaceae > Hibiscus > Hibiscus mutabilis. The sequence continues at coordinate 45,521,093 of CM033726.1, read as the reverse complement.
CTGTTGTTTCTCAAATATCTGGAAGAAACAGACACAAGGATTCGATGATGCTAGTTAGCATGCTCCTACCTTAAGGATGCCTAGCTATTCATGATGCATGATGAATAATGCTCGGTTGCCTTCTTTCTTGGTTTATTATTTTGACTTTCTTTCATTTTTTTCTTCAACTGTGTATATTTGTTGTCTCCCTTTGTGTTAGGAATTAGACCCATTCGACCCTTTTCTCCAAAACTTTACTCTAAAGTGCATTTTCAAGTTTTCACTTTAAATTTGCTTTTTTTCAAAGCGCCTTTTCTGAGTTTTCACTTTAGAAATTTTTCTTTTTCTCTTTTCTTTTCTTTTTTCTTCTTTTCTTTTCTCTCTCTTTTTTTGGGGTGCCTTTTCAGGTTTTCGCCCCTGGCTCGTTCGCTTCAAATTTCGACAAGAAAGGATACCGCTAGTTTTTCACTGCAAATTCCATCAACCTTGTACTCAATGTCCTCTAGCCCTGACTTGTCAGATTCTCCTTGATAGGCTTTTTTTTTGTCTTGGGACAACCTGCAGTTAATAGGTTAAATCATAGTAATGCGCATAAATCCTTTGTGATTCAATAATCTATGTCAATCTATTTGCAAGATGCTCATGGAATAAACAAAGGAAATGAGAGAATAAAATTTCATTAATATAAGAGATGTTGGAACAGTTTGAAAGCCATGGCAAACATGAGAAAATGAAAAAGATATATAAATAGTATATGGTACAACGCCCCCAAACATTGACTGTATGAGTGATACGAGAGCCCATCGACCGTGGTAGATCTCTCACTCGCCGTCCTTGACTTAAATTTCTGATACCCAAAAGGAATTTCACCATAAACCGAAGTAGGGTCCCTCGAAAGTCTTTTTGAATTGGCAATATTTTCTTAAGTACCAGATCCCCCTCTTGAAACTCCCTTAGGTGAACCTTTTTGTTATAAGCTTGCATCATCCTCTTTTGATACATTTGGCCATGACAGATGGCCCTCAATCTTTTCTCTTCAATGAGGTTCAACTGATCAATCCTTACTTGCATCCATTCGACATTATCCAACTTCACTTCACTCAAAATCCGAAGTGACAGAATCCTCACCTCGATAGGTAATACTGCTTCCGTTCCGTAGACCCAAGAGTATGGCGGAGCTCCCATGAATATCCTCACAGATGTCCAGTAAGCGAACAAAGCAAAGGGTAACTTTTCATGCCAATCCTCGAAGGTGTCTGTAGTATTTGCTATGATTTTCTTGATATTCTTGTTTACCGCTTCCTTTGCCCCATTCATCTTGGGCCGATAATTAGTAGAATTGTGGTGCACAATCTTGAATTGTTCACACACTTTGGTCATCATTTTGTCGTTCAAATTGGAAGCATTGTCAGTGATGATTCTTTCTAGTAAACCATAGCGACATATAATTTCTTTCTTCAAAAACTTGCATAATGTCGCTCGCGTGATATTAGCATATGAAGCAACTTCCACCCACTTGGTGAAATAATAGATAGCTACTAGGATGAAGCGATGCCCATTAGAAGCTTTCGATGTATTTGACCAATGACATTCATGCCCCAAGCGACAAAAGGCCATGGTGAATTCATGGTGTGAAGTGGCACTAGTGGGGAATGTATCTTGTCGGCATAGATCTGGCATTTATGACATTTCTTCACATATTTGATGCAATCTCCCTTCATGGTAGACCATAAATATCTGTAATGCATGATTTTCATGGCCATTGAGAATGCGTTGGCATGGATCCTACATAAATCGTCATGTACCTAGGCTAAAATGGTCTCCGCCTCTCGAGCGTTAACATATCTCAGTAATATATGTTTCTTACTTCTCTTGTACGAAACCTCTTCGTCTAGGACATATCCCGATGCCAACCTCCTAATGGTTCTTTTATCGTTATCGTCGGCCTCCTTCGGGTAAACTTGGAACTTGATGTATTGGAGGATATCATAGTACCATGGATTGCCATCCTCCACCCCTTCCAAGTTATAGAAATGGGCTGGTACCTAAAAAATCTACATCTCAATTGGCTTCATTTCGCCCTCGGGCTTGCCTTAAACATGGCGGCCAAAGTTGCTAATGTGTCACCATTTGATTATCTTCTCTTAGTAAATAGGCGCAGATGATTCCTTCAAAACTTTTAACCAGCTCTTGGATTAGATTGTAATACTTGACTAACCACTGTTCTCTTGTCTCCTATTCTCTCCGGAGTTGGTAGACCACTGATAAGTGTTCAAAAGTACTATTTTTCTTACCCTTTTTACTCATATTATTGTTAGACTTAGGCTCATATTAGTTGCATAATTAGCCATTCATGCATTAATCCATGTTTCCTTCCATCGTTGAGCTTGATTACATAACTTGGTAGTTTTTGTGGGAAAAGATGCTGTTTGGTGTGTTTTGTGTGTATGTGCAGGATCACTTGCCAAAGCAAGGCTAGAGCTAGTTGCCAGGACAATACATGAAAGAGATGTCGAGCTAGTTGCCAGGGCAATGCATGAAAGAGACGCCGAGCCAGTTGCCAGGGCAATTGTCGACAAAGAGCAAAGGTGATATGGTAGTCGAAATTGATGACTAAACAAGCCCAAGATGACGTGGAGCAAAGCCCAATCCTAAAGGAATTTGATTTCCATGAAGAGATTAAAGAAGAATTAAATTCCAAGAAGATAGGAGAAGTTCTAGTAGGAATATAATTATAATAAAGAATTATATTCTTTAAAGATAATTTAATTCCAACTTAACTTCATCCTCAAAGAAGGACTTTGACCTAACCCTATAAATAAGAAGCCATATCGTCAACTTCCAAAGTGAGCAAGAGGAGGGAAAATTTTGACAACCATATAGGGCAAGAAGAGAGAAATTTCGACAAGAGAGCAAGGGGGAGAGAGTTCGATTTCTTCTTCTTCTTCTTCTTTGCTTCCATTAGATTCATGGTTTGGGGATTATTCTTTGTATATCTTTTGAACCCAACCATGAACTAACTTGATTGGTTGGGGTTATTGTGTTTTGTTGTTGTGAGAAACAATTGGATTTTGTTTAGGTAATAAGAGTTTGCACTTTTATATTCAAGGTTTACTCATTCTCTTGGCTTTTATTCTTGTTTGCGAGTGAATTGGGAGAGGATCTCGTAACTTCATCTATTTATCTAATATCGGGAGAGTTGGATTCAAGAAATGAATGAGTATGGTCTTTATTCAATCTATTGATGGTGAAGATTAATCCGGCTTAGGAATAAGTTAAGGATTTCAACGGCTAAGAGGAGCGCAAGATTGGTTGTTGTTCACCTTTGATTCACGCAGGGATGTATTATCAAGGCATGCACAAGTAGCTAGAGTTTCGACTTAGGGATAAGAAGAAACCATTGAAGAACACTCTGACGAACCTTGAAGTTGTTACCTAGCCGCCCAAGTAGTTGCCCAGGCAACCATCGATTAGTTGCTAAGGCAACCCCGCTGTGCAAGTTGCCACGACAACTGAGTTGCCCTTGCACTCTTTTACCAAGACGATCCAATCGTCATCACGATAACCTGGCCTATTTACTCTATTTTAATTTCATCTATTCTTTTAGTTTATTGCTCTTAGTTTTCTCGTTAATTAAAACCTCTATTATCAATTGTGTTTTTATTTTCACAGTGCAGTAACTTAAGCAAAGTGGCCCAACCAATCCATGTGGAGACGATACTCGATACTCGTATCACTTTATTACTTGCGACGTGTATACTTGCACATTTGCGTAGCACTTATTACACGCAACAAGTTTTTGGCGCCGTTGCCGGGGATTGTTAATAGCGATTTTGTTTTTATTTTCTTGCACTTTCTTTTTACTTTTCTTGTTTAAGATTCAAAGGGCTAACAAACTTTGGTTTTGCATTGGTATATGACCAGGGCGAGACCGATTACACAGAATATCCCTTTGATCCGTAAATCGAACGAACCTTACAAAGACTTAGGCGAAGGATAAGAGTAGCAATGGCTAATCAAGACGGCAATATGAATCAAGATGTTCCAGCGGGAGGAGGAGTGATTCTTGCGAAACAGAACTATTCGAGACTGTCTTGAAGAAGATCTTGATGGACTTAATCCGGAGTTGTCGCACTGAAATTGAAGCCGACCACTTTGAGTTGAAACCGGTAATGTTTAATATGATCAACACAATTGGTCAATTTGGTGGCTCAAGAATCGAAGATGCACGACAACATCTTAAAACTTTCCTCGAGATTTGCAACTCGTTCAAAATATACACGAGTCACCCCGATGTCTTACGATTAAGATTATTCCCATATTCACCGAGGATAGGCGAAAGCATGGTTGAATAGCATTCTGCCGGATCAATAGCATCTTGGACCGATCTTTGTCGTGATTTCCTTGCTCGGTTTAATCCTACAAATTTGGTGATAAGCTTCGTAATGACATTACTTTTTTCGTGAGCGGATGATGAATCCATGTACGAGGCTTGGGAGCGATATAGAGAACTTCTACACAAATGCCCCCTACACGGATTCCCGGTGTGGACTCAAGTAACAATGTTTTACAACACCGTGAATACACCAACAAGGATGATGCTAGATGCCTCAGCAAACGGCATACTTCTAGATAAGTCGCCGGAGGAAGCAATGCAAATTTTAAACAGGCTGGCCAAGAATGATTATCAATTCCCCTCTACTAGAAGAGGGGGAGTTAGACGCCAAGCCACAATACATGAACTAGGATCATCAGATTCAATTTCGGCACAATTGGCAACTTTAACCAAGATGGTCCAGAACATACAAAAACCAAACAACACACATGAGGTCAAGGTAACATATTCTTTTTGTGAGTTATGTGCTGATAACCATGATTCTTCTGAATGTATGCAGAATCTGAAATCCAGCTTCTATGTGGGGAATTACAATCGGAACAACAATGTGATGTCCAATACATACAATCCAGCTTGGAAGAAGCACCCGAATTTTTCATGGAGTAATCCTAACAATGCTCTAAACCAGAACAATCAGAATGCACAAGCATCGGGATTCCAGCAGAATATGCCACAGCAATAGTTGCCGCAGCAACAACCGACAACATCTAGTTCTTTGGAAAATTCTCTAAATACTTTTATGATGAAAACTCAATCTTATATGGCTGAGAATAATAACTTCATAAAAAGAACTAATGCTTTTATTAACAGGACTGAGATGAGATTGCAAAACCAAGAGGCGGCAATCAAATCATTGGAAAATCAAGTCGGACAGTTTGCTCAAAATCTGAACACTAGACCGCAATGTAAGGCAATCACCACTAGAAGTGGCCAACAACTTAGAGAGGCTCAAACCCGCTCATCAAACAAAACTCCACAAAAAGATCAAGAAGAACCTAGCGGCAAAGCCTCAGATGCTGAACCAGGAATTACCGCGGCAACCGGCAATAAGCATGCCTCGGAAACCGACGATAAGGATGCTTCGAGAACTTGTGATAAGCATTCCTCGGCAACCCCAATTGATAATGCCTCGGCAACTCTAGTTGTCCCGATAATGCCGTCAATCAGGTTCCAAATCAATGAAAGGATCGAAGATATCCGACTTCCACCACCATTCCCACAAAGGTTGAAGCGACAAAAGCAAGAATACCAATTCAAGAAGTTTCTTGATATCCTAAAGCAATTCCACATCAACTTGCCATTGGTGGAAGCAATTGAACAAATGCCAAACTATGCTAAGTTTCATAAAGACATTGTGTCCAAGAGAACAAGGCTAAGAGAGTTTGAAACAGTTGCCGCAACAGAGGGATGCATGGCCATGTTGCACAATCGTATGCCACCTAAGTTGAAGGATCCCGAAAGTTTCACAATACCCTGTTCTATTGGAAATCACTATGTCGGGAAAGCATTATGCGACCTTGGGGCTAGCATAAACTTGATGCCTAAATCGGTTTTCCAGAAACTAGGAATCGGGAAGGCAAGACCTACAACAGTTATGCTACAGCTAGCCGACAAATCCTATGTGCATCCAGAGGGAAAAATCGAGGACATACTGGTAAAAGTTGATAAATTTATTTTTCCCCCTGACTTTATTGTTTTGGATTTTGAAGCAGATAAGCATGCACCTATCATTCTCGGGAGACCATTTCTAGCAGGAGGAGAACCTTGATCGATGTTGAAAAGGAGAACTCACAATAAGAGTGAATGACCAGCAAGTTAAACTAAATGTGTTCCAAACACTAAGGCATGTCGATGATCCAGAAGAATGCCAACTTCTTCATGCCACGACAGAGTTTAACTTCGACGAGGAATCTAGTTGCCTCGGCAACTACATTGCCGATCAAGAGGAACCTGAGGAGTATGGAGAACCGGTCGATGAAGAACAACAAGAAGAGGCAAATTGGCTAGTGAATCGACCAGGTACATACTTTGAACTCTAGGAACCAATAATAT